>VXBI01003752.1:1630668-1656615 GCA_013397375.1 Toxostoma redivivum
TCCCCTCAAGTCCTTCCAGATTTATTTCAGTGCCTGGAGCAGATTCAATCCAGCAGCCTGTGGTGTTCAATGTCCAGCTTTCTGAAGCATCTTGTGCCCAGGGGTTACACGTTACTCTGGAATGAAGGGGATATCCCCCACCTCTTGTGAAGCTGCTGCTCAAGATTAGCAGGGTTTTCTTAAACATCCACGTGTGTTGAGAGTCCAAAAATAAGCATGACTCTACGGGCTGCTAGCAAAACTCCCAGTCCCTCCTCCAAAGATTGTTTCAGTATTCTACATTTAATGGGTCGTTGCAGTTGCCTAGTTTCCAGGAATCTGAAAATCCAACTTCTGTTCTGAAAACAGAAGGCAGAGATAATTCTGAGGGTCCCGTGAGAAAAGAGGCATTTCCATGGGGTCTTACTTGTGGGATCTGTAGCTCAGAAACAGATGGGACTTAAGCAAGACCATTAGTTCAGCATTATCTAGTAAGAGTCTTCAAGATTCTCCCTGCTCAATCTGCCAAAGTGCTGATTTTAACAGAATTTTTAAAATCAGCAATTCTGTCTAGGCATTGTGAATGTCAACGTGCCTCTGTTCTGGCTCCATGAGACTTTGCATGCCACAGTAAAGACCAGGTGACTCAATGTTACCTATTGCAAAGTTCATTGCTTATGTACCAATACCCTCATTCTAATAATTTAGGTGTATTTGAAAATGCTGGAAAAACCTAGAGGAAATTTGAAAACTTATTTTAGAAATATAATAAAGCACTAAGTGATCCAGGTCTTTGTGCCTGATTTACTGTATAAACTAAATGCATGTCTCTTCAGTTGAAAGCACAAGCCCTTTTTATCTTGGTCCTCATGAAATTTGGTTAATCAGTACTGTAAATCAATAGGACCCAGTGTGAAGGGGTTTAGGTATTTCCATCCAGAGTCCGTTACAATAATGGTTGAAAAAAAGAACTTAGGAAATAATTCAATCAAAGCTGTTTTGGAGCCTTAATCCCAGATCCATGACTCTTACATAAATTTTACTGATATAAGAAGAAACTCCGCATTTACCTTCATATGCCTGATAAATGACAGAACAGAATCTAATTAGAACTCCCTAAAACACATACCAGTGTCTCAGTTTGGGATTTTTCAGAGACATTATCAAATGAAAGGGCAGACATCCCTCTAGACATTTGAAGACTCAATGCTGACAATTAATAGCTTGACTTTTAAATTTCCAAGCTCTAACTTAAGGAAACATATTGAATGCTTAGCTCAAAGGGCTGTAGTGAACAAATAAAATTTCTCAAGCAATCAGTAAAGCAATGCATCTAGGTATTATTAGTATGACAGCAATACTTGAAATTCTATGAAATAATATGGGTGACTGTATGCTCAAATAAAAGCTGGTGAGATCTGAGCCAAGCTGCAGGTAAGGGGAGCTGAGGACATCACACAGAGCACAGCCTGGAGGCAGAAGATATAGCTTGGTAGGTGAAAAAAAGCACATGAAAAGCAACTTGCATAAAAAAACTACCTTAAAAGTAATAAAACAGAGCAAATCAAAGGGGAAAATATGATCTTCAAGCCCAAGTACAGGCAAAAGGAAAAAGGAAAAGTCCACCCATAATTGTCATCTCTCTTATTTTACAACCTCTAATGAGCAACTTCCCAATAGAGAGAATCAAACATGAATCTCTTCTGTACCTGAACATCAGAAGAGATTAATTGTGGCGTACGACCACAGGGTTTCAGCACTTATTGGACTGTGAGAACACAGGGTATTATAGTTAATGATTCCACCTGAGGTGGAACGACAGCACATTTGGCAGCCATGGAGGTAAGTGGAAGGGGAGCACTGATGCTCTGATGTGTGGCCAGTCAGCTAACAGCAAGGCAAGCTTCTTCAAAAAGGTGGAAGACGATGTGTGGCTTGAAAGGAATGCAAATGCCATTTAAAAATTAAATTAAAACAGGAAATTGGATTGGGGTGAGCAGGACAAGAAGTTGGGGTATTTTATTTTTAATCACATCTTCCTGGACCAGGGAAGATGACAAGAAATATTTGCAGAGGATTTGAAACAAGAGTGTCAGCCTGTGCATTGGTTATTAAAATTTTCTACACGCAGAACTCAATAAACTGATGAAAGTAATTCTATGATATGGTTGCCTGTGATATTGGAGACTAGACATGACGACCCATACTGTCTCTTCCCATATGGTGGTCTTAAATCTGACCTCTTCTTCTGCTGTCTTCAACTCCCCTACATGTGCAAAATTCAGGAGCCTTGGTTCACAGGCCACTGCATTCATATTATCTTTGGTGCTGATCTCCACATTTTCTGCCTCACTGCATTTCACTTTTAGTTTATCGGATTTGAACAAATGTAGGCAATTAGAGCAAAATGCAATTATAACAGAGTTGCAGACAGCTGTTTTCCAAGTGACAAGAAATCTTATCTGTAGCCAGGGCTGAGTGCAGATATGACCTGGGTTGGTGGGCTCAGAGCAATGTGCTGGCAGATGCTAGCAGAAGGTTACAGCCTATTTCCTTCCCTCTTCCATGGAAATGCATTCTAGTTTTCCAAGGCTAATGATCTTTGCTAAGCCATTTCATGAGTCCAGGCTGAATATACAAATGTTACAAATGTCTTAATTGAGTGAGTTTGGCAATCCAAAAATTATTGTTGTGAGATGTATTTAACTAGCAGTCTGGAAACCACTGGTGTTCTACGGACTTAGACAAGTACCATTTCAGGAATATAGATTATGGCAGCTTCACTTTGAAAGCCACTAGTGGAATTCAGCAGCAAGGAAAGTGATTCTAATATGATGTTTTTACATCCCCCTCAAATGATGGTATCATGATACAGAAGTAATAAATGGTAATATACGGTGGCAAAGGGATGGTGCTAGTCCCTCACTGATAAGGCAGAGAGAACATTTGTCTGCAGCCACCTGCTCTTGAACTTCTCTAACTGCACTTTTTCACTCTCCCACTCTGGAGCAAACGATGTGCAATCCAAGTGGGAAAGAGCTAAGTGCATTTCCTTGGGTGGAAAGCAGTATGGAAATACCGAACACTGTCTGCTACCTGACATAAATACTGATCTAAAAATACACCACCTTCCCCCTAAACCCTCACTTTACATCATAAATGAAGCATAAGCAGACCCCAGAAAGATTGAAGCAGAATGTCTACTGAATTTATGATTAATAAGCATGTCAAGTTTTATAACAGCATCCTTATGTGGACACAGCTAATGGCCTTAACATTGCTTCCAGAATCAAAATTGAATGGTTGAGCAGATTTAGCCTCAGGAAGGCCCACAGTGATAAGGGAACCATCAGAGAAAATAGGTGTACGCATTTTTCAACCTGTCAAGTGAAAAGAATTGCAGATGATGATAAGTCAAGGATATGCCCTCTTCTATGAGTTGTATGAATGTTTGTGCTGAACAAGGCAGCTTCCTAAACAAGAAGGAAAAGGTGAATGTAAGCAGCAGCAAGCTGCATGATTATCCCTTAAATTACACTCACACAAGAGCAATAATTACTCTGAATCAGCATTTAAACAGGCAGAGTTGGGGGTTTGCTGCTCAAAGCTGTTGTAAATTGCTAACCCTGTGAGAAGCACAGGAAGAAAGAAGCACACAGGTAGCAAAAAAGAGGGGGTACAGATTTGGAGAGAGCAATATATAGACTTGAGAATTGTGTAGATCTTTTGGGGGAGGATTTCACCTGTTGGCTATTATCAAAGTCTCTAGACTACATCTCAGGACCCAGGCTGTGGGAACTGAGGATTAGAAAAATGTAAGCTGGAGGACAACCTAAGGAGCTGCCAATTTGATGTACATTTGCCTTCCTTGGAGCCACTTGGGGCTGAAAGGAGTGTGCATCAGCCAGGCCTCATACAGAAAGACTCAAATGCCAAAAGAACTTCCTTCTGTTTCTAATTAACAAAACAATGTGGGCAAATATGAACATGGGTAAAATAGAAAGCACCGGACATGGCGTGTTTTATTGACATTGATAATTGCTACTGGATCAATCTCCTGGGAAGTACAATAATTAACTAGTTAGAGATGTTATTTGTGTCAACTCAAACTGTACCCTGTAAATCTCATTAGCAAATCTTAGCTATTACTATAGTGCTTACATGCTTTATTAGTTTTCAAATAAGTGCTTTGAATGAAAAAAAGATGCTGTAAAGGTAGAAGTCATAAATTATGGTGACTTCTCCATTAGCAGCAGTATATAGCCATAACATATTCTTGCAGAAGTGGTATCCAGATAACTTATTGAACTATCCAGGCAGCCACTGGAAAGCATTTAAGGAGACTGTCATCATGAGTTGACATGCGCAGGATATAACATCTACCACAAAAATGTTAGCTGATTTTGTAAGAGATTCTGTTTCTATGTAATAAGCACAGCTCTGCACCACTGATTTGTGAGAGTGTCAGCTGTGGCAGACCAACAGCCTCTCTCTTATTTCACAGCCTGGCAAACTTTTTTACCACTTTGCTCTTATTAGGAAAGCCTAGCCAACACCTTTCATATTTTTACCAGAGAATGGAGTGGTGTCCAACAGTGCTACAGAAGCAGTTTTTTCCTAACCAGCTTCTGGAACTGAAGTTGTACTCTGGTGCAAACAGATCTATATTTCTCATACTACAGTATGTACAGCTTGTAGGAAGTATTAAGTTTTACTATTGCAGCTTAAAAAAAAAAAAAACAAACAGAATTAGGCAAGACAGTACAGCACCAACCCCCAGCCTCCTCTTTATGTGCTCCATAGTGAATCCTTCTCCAGACAGAAATCAGCACAGTGTCCACGACACTGCTCAGCTGAGTATAAGGTTTGGCATCACCACATTTGAAACAGCAGAACTCCAGTTCCTGCTCTGTGCTGATCTGAAAGCAAGGATGTGCCCTGATTAAAACTTGCTTCCTGAAACATTTAGGCGATTTGGGGTTTTCTAACACAAGTTCTGACAGATGAGCTTTGTTTCAGACATTAGAAACACACATGGTATAAATCCCTCTATTCTTGGGAGATCCCCATTGACAAGAGGTAAGCCTATCTGCAAGACAGGCTGGATAAAGGATCTGGAAAAGTACAAGCCTGTCAGTCTGACCTCAGTGCTAGGAAAAAACATGGAGCAGTACATTTGAGTGGCATTATGTGGCATACACAGACCAACCAGGGATCAGGCCCAGCCAGCATGAGTTTATGAAAGGCAGGACCTGCTTAACTAAATCTTTCTCTCTTTATAGGTGGCCACTATTTTCATATGGTATAAAGATATATTATATATTTCAAACATAATTATTAAAATTATATGAACATTATACTGTGTTCTATGTACGTTTTATGTATGTAAAAATAACATTTATATGCAATTCATTGCATTTAGATAATTGTGACTGTGTGAAGAAGCTATTTTGTATTCTGAAGCATTAACCAGACAAAAATATTTCCTAAACAACAGGCCAAATTCAGATTCAATGTCAGTCAATGCTGTTTATTTTGGAAGTCACACCTGTTGGTTTTTAGTTGGAATATGACCCTCTGGCTTTTCATCTTAAACACTTATCTCAAAGTAAAAAATTTCTTATAGATTCTGGCAATTACATCTCTGCATCCCTTCCTTATTTCTGAAGCTAGAAAGGGCTCTGGCTACTGATTAATGGAAAATTATGCCTGAACAGCTTATTTCCTTTAGTATAAACTCTCTATTGTCATTTTAGCAGCAAATAACTGTACAAAATCCATTTGATTTGTTCAGTTGTTGTGGCAGGTAAGACACATGACATAAGACACATCTGTGCAAGTCTCTATGTCTTCATTGAACAGAGATTTGCAAGCACTACTGAAGTTATTAAATGTACATCATATAATTTATTAATGGAAAGCCCATTAGTTCCTGACAGAAGCTGGGAAAACAAATAGCTGTGTAAATATTTAAGGTATTAATTCAAAGACTTTTAAGGAACATGCAGGGGACACTAGAGTATAGGAGCCAGGCTTTGTGTAAGGCTTGTGATTGCAAGATTCCTTTGTGAGATTTCTTCTCTCTAAACCACTAAGCATCCTAGTAGAGTGTAAAGGAGCATTGAAATACTTCATCAATTATATAAGAATAGGTGCTTAAATATACCAAAATATATGAACAATTCAGGGTTGGTTGTCTCAACTGATGATGTGATTAAAATATGCCAATATTGCTTGTTTTCAGGAAATACTCAAACGGTGCTTGTATTCAGATTACAAAAAAAATAAGGCTGAAGCCTCTTACAATTTTTTCCCATTCAGAGAGATTTTGAAACAGAAATCCTCAATATTGCTAGGTGGATTACAGCATTGCCCACCACTGTCTCTGACTGTGTTACTTGATCTTCTAGGTGGACTGGGACTGCCTAGGAAGCATGGGCTCACAGCTTTTCTGGGAAAGCTAAAAAGCCATGGGATGTAGTTACTTTGGCATTTGCAAAACAGGAGATGCTGCAGAAATATGATGTTATGTTTATCTGTGGATGAAAAGTGTTCAGCTCTGGCCAGAGAGGGGCACAATGCTCCACAAGTAGCAACTGGCCTGCCTTTAAATCACAGCCTGATTACAGATGCCTCTTTCTCCTCTGCCTCTGGAGGTAAAGATGGCAAAGCCTGGCCAGAGAGAGAGAAGGCAGCACGGACATGCTCTGCCCAGTGGCACAGACATGGTTGGGAAGCTGGAAGCTGGGGCAGAGCCATCGGGTACTTGTTGTGACCTGGAGCTTTTATTTCGGGGGTATTAGTCTTGTTTTAGCCATGTAAGTCCCAGTTTATGTGCCAACTTTATGCAGGCCACACTGCCTTTGGTACCAAACTGTGTGCATTCCTGCATCCTCAGCATTTCTGCAGGAGGAGTTCAGGTGGTGTATCACTACCACTATCCTGCATCCCAATCTTTTCATTGAGTCACTGGCCATTTTATAAATCTGTGCTGTGAAATCTCATCTATAAAGTAGAAATTTGGTACACTGGCTCTTCAGAGAACAGGGGGAATCATGATAGCAGAAATATTAGTGCTCCAAACCCATTTTCCTCTCAGTGTCTCAGTCCTGATTCAGAAAGATCGCTTTTAGAGATAGAAGGATAATTCAATCATCATTTGGTTTCTCTTCCTCTGAGACTCCAAGCCAGGAATGATTTATTGAAAATTGTCATGATGGCTGTTATGTTTCAGATATTCTTGGAAAGGCTCTGTCACAATGTGTAGCCAATTCACACGGGTACAAAAATTAACTTTATTTTAAGGACAAGTGTTTTAAAATATGTAGTAGAGGGAAAAAAAAGAATTTAAATTGAACAGCTATCAGCTTCCCTAGATAATATTTTTTTAGTAACAATTGCCTATTAATTATTTACTGCTAGCAAAAGATTAGATCTCCAGCAAATTCTTTGGATTTTTTTAGCTTTGCTGCAGTCACTGCTACAAAGTCTGGCATGTGGTAATTCTGAATTCCAGGCTCAGTTATTAAATTTTTTTATTTTTTTCTTTTTATTTTTTTTCTTTTTGTGGTAAAGTTCAAACTGACTTTATTGAGAGATTTGCTTCAGGATAGGATGTGGAATTTATAATTTTGTCAGTATTACACCATATTACACAAAATATATAAAAGTTAAACCCATTACCTTGGCAAGCAATTAAATCCATGAACTTTGAAGGTGTCCTACTTTTCAAATGCAAATAAGCTAGTTCAGTATGGTACCAGGAGGAGCCCAATATCAGAAAATTTTGAGGAACAAAAGGCTCCATTAAAGTTGTTTTTCAAAGGGATTAGGGTAATTTGGCATTTAGATGAAGCAAAAGATAGATATTATGTACTCAAATGTAGTAAAATGCTACAGCCAAGAAGCAGCCATTTTACTCACAGTAATTTTCAATATTGCACATCAGCTCCAGCACCCACACCCCTCTCCCACCCACACTTTTGCAACCTTCTCTGGACTCTGCTTCTTGGAGAAATACTATCAGGGGAACAGTACATGAAATAAGCCTGATAATGTCAATCTTTGGGCACTATATGCATGATAAGGACAACTAATAATTTACACAACTACTAAGTTACATCAGGCCATTGAAAAATAAAAGCATAAAACTCATGCTTTATGAAATAAGCTAATGTTAAACTATTTAGGAATAGAAAAACTCCCCTACAGACAGCCTGTCTCGTAATTTTTTCCATCAGTGGCTGTTTTGCCTGCCTGAAGCATCCAGATCTGTCCAGCCTCTTGCCAGGTACCACCAGCACCAGGATTCTGCCTGCAGTGACAGCAGCAGGGTCTGTGAGACCCTGAACCTGGGGGTGCTGATTTGCTTCGGGAACGGTGTTGAAAATGGAAAAAAAAAATGGATCTGCTTTGTGACGATTGGTTGCATTGATTTCAATTAGCACATTGGAGTGGGTGTTAGCAGGAGTTCGAGGTTTTGACTTGCAGTTTTACAGTGCCATCCTGTGGCTGCCTTAAATGCTGCAGAATAAAATCAGAAACTTGGAGCTTACTGAAGCTTTCCCTATGTAGCAAGATTTTCGCAGGTCTTGACAGTAAAACTACATTAAATTGATTACATTTTATATTTCTTCATTTGAATAATTATGTTTTATTAGAAGAATTAACTCTTTAATATGTTTTAAGTACTCTCCACTTTTAAAATTATGTGCATTTTTTTATTAGTACAAAAATGTGATTAAGAGCCCAATTTAATATCCTCTAAGAACATGAAGCACTAAGCACAGCTTCGTCACAAATAACTTATGTGTTTCTGAAAATTGAACCAGTGCAAAAGCTTCAATACTTTAAATAAGTAATAAATAATAATCTGATTTTCCCAAGAAGCAAAAGATAGATGTGTTTACTTCTGGACCCCCCACTACAAGACAGACATCGAGGCTCTGGAGCAAGCCCAGAGAAGGAAGAGCAACAGAGCTTGTAAAGGGCATGGATACAAGTCCTGTGAGGAGCAGCTGAAGGAGCCGGGGTTCTTTAGCCTGGAAGAAAAGGGGGCTTGGGGGGAACCTTATCACTCTCTACACCTACCTGAAAAGAGGGTAGTGAGGTGGAGGTCAGTCTCATCTCCCAGGTAACGAGTGCCAAGGACAAGAGGAAATGGAGTCAAGTTGTGCCAAGGGAGGATCAGTTATCAGGAAATTTTTTTTCCATGGAAGGGGTTATAAAGCATTGGAACAGACTGCCCAGGGAAGTGGTGGAGTCACCATCCCTGAAAGTTTTCAAAATACATGTGGATATGGCATGAGACATGGTTCAATGGTGAACATAGTGCTGGGTTGATGGTTGGACTTGATGATCTTGAAGATCTTTTCCAGCCTTAACAATTACAGGATTCTATGATTCTACGGGAAAAAAAGAAAAACAACTCAACCTCATTGGGAAGTTCTTAGCCTACATGTTAGTCAGTTGGTTTGGGATTTAAAGTTTGGGTTTTTTTCCCCTAAGGTCTTGCATTTGTGGCTTCGTTGCCATGTCATTTAATTCAACCTTACATGTTTGTGTCATTAGCTTACAGAGATCATAGAGTACTTTGGGAATGTTATAGTATGAAGTGTTCCCCCAAAATCATGGTATGAAATCCATGTGCCGACCTGTATAACCTATGTTTATTTTATAGTTGGCTTGTATTCAGTCAGTCTTTATCAGAACAACTTCCAATCTGCTGTAGTTC
Source organism: Toxostoma redivivum (assembly GCA_013397375.1). NCBI lineage: Eukaryota > Metazoa > Chordata > Aves > Passeriformes > Mimidae > Toxostoma > Toxostoma redivivum. Next base: position 1,640,381 of record VXBI01003752.1, read on the forward strand.
TTGATATTTCATCAAAAATCCTACAGGAGTAATAGCTATTTTTTTCATGTTCCTTTATAGCATTTACAAAAGACTCTAAGGGAAAAAAAAAGAAAAAAAAGAAAAAAAAGAGTCTCATTGTGCGTGAGATACCAGTCAGGCTTTTTTTGTTTCTTACTTTTACACATGAGGAAAGCTGAAACAAAAAACAAAAAAAACCCAAACCAAAACAAAAAAACCACCAAAAACAAACAAACAAAAAAAAACAGGAGAGAGAAAATGATGGCTTTGTGGGCAGCTCAAAATGAGATATACAAATATTATCTTCAGGCTGATGGAGCCCCATACTAGAGATCTGTGCATTCCTGGGAGTACCTGTAGGGGGGTCACCTTGGGCTGCAGAGCAGTGGAAGGCAAAGGGGAAAAAGAAGAAAGTTTTTCCAGATGGGGAAGAATTTTAATTACCTCTCATAGGACAGTACCTTTGCCTGCTCCCTACAGGCAAAGGGAAATGTGCAGGGAAGAATCTAGGAATAGTAAATCCAGCACTACAGTATCACTGAAAATCATCATTGACTAAAATTTGATAATGTTTTCCTTTATTTAAAAACAAGAATTTCTTGACTGAAGTCAAAGACAGCTCAGCTCCTAATCTCTCAGGTCATCAGAATGATTGGCTTTGTGTCTTGTTCTCCAAAACAAACCTCTAATTAGCACTGGAATTTACACAGAAACAGTCACCTTAGTAAATACAGCCTGATGATCCATCCATCATTTACGTAGTCACAGAGACACCCTCTTTTCACTATGCAATTCAGACTCCAAACATCTCCAATACCTCATAAATTTTTAATTATAATTCTTTCTAAAGTGGAGCTGATACCTCACTAGATATTAAAAACTGTTAGACTGCTTCTTCACTGAGGAGCCTTTGTTTACCCAGCACAATAGAGACAGCAAACACTACTGGCAGCCTTGGCAGCATTAACACGCTTTGCACTGTGGATAGCTCTGTAGATAGAAAGGGAATCAAAAAGTAAGTTCTAGTCAGTGCAATTTCATTTGACAGGAATTAACCTAAGATTAACCTAAGATAACATTTGTCCTTTTTCCGTATTTATTTCTTTATGAGTAATAAGGCATCTGATTTCCCTTATTTTCCAAGTCAGGCTATTCTTTCAGCACAACTTAAAGACTGATCCCATAACTACATGTAATTAATTAAATTTAAGACTGTTTTATTTAAAAATCATACTCTTCAAATAATACAGAGTTCACTTTAAAACCCGAATGTAAGCATTAACTCCATTTCTATTCTATATATTAATGGCAATGTTTGAATAGTAGAGGATGTCTTTAAATAGCATTAAAAAGGTGAAGCACAGAGATTTCCATATATTCCTGCTTTTATCCATTTGTGAAAATTCAGTTGAAACACATGCAAGGGTGCCCATAAGGTAGCAGCAAAGCACAGTCACCTGCTCTTATAGACAGGAAGAATTTGTTCAGGTTTTAAAATAATGCTCTCTGAACTGCACATTAGGACACACCTACTGTTCCTCAAATTAGGAACCTGACATAAGTTTTTGAATTATTATTTCATAAATGGCTTCTGGTTTTAGTCTTAGGCAGGGCTAATTTCTTGTAAATTGGAAGTGATAAATTATTCAGTTTGCTAATAATGGCTTTCCAGATAGGTGTAAGGCACTTTCTTGCAATAGCAGGAATGGCAGTTAAGGTTAAAAAATAGTTCACATTGTGCTCACATTTCCTCCCACATTAATAAAGTTAAATTGCCTCTTGAATTGGGTTCTATGGCAAATTTCTATAACAGAAGCTTAAAGCTGACATCAAAATCATGTTTAAGTGTATAAATAAATTACTTAATTTTAAAAGCTGTGGAAGACAACTGGAGATATTCATTGTTCCACAAGTTGGACTAAGGTCACATTTAAGCTCTTGGCTTTCATCTTATGCCTTCTTGAAGTTTTATTTCTTGCATTATCTCTTTATAATCTACAAAAAAAGTAATGAATCCTTACTAATCTCACACCAAGATCTTTTAACACAGATTTTTGCATAGACAGGTGTATTCTCTGAGCAGGAAAAACTCACCACTTGCTGGTAAAAGATCAACCATCAGAACAACACTGGTGTCCTACAAATCTTTTCCCAACTGCACACCCGACTACACTTGAAAAGAAATGCAAATTCACTGAAGAAAAGATCAGAGGGTATGATTAACTGATTGACTCCTATTTAATATTTTTTGCAAAATAATAAGAAAGCAAAAACTATCCACAAAGTCCAACTGTTCTCACAAGTTAATTGTGGTTTAAAAATCTGAGCTAAATTATAAATTTTCTATCCATTCAGAACTATCCTCAGACACATCTCAATGTTAGGAACATAAATTAAATGCTATTTAGCTTGCACATTCCTGTGAAGGACAAGTAATATTCTCACTGCTCCCTAATACAAAAGTGGAGGTGATGGGTTTGGATCCTTCAAGTTCAATAGGTCTTTCCCACAAGATAAATTTGGAGATGAACAGTAAGATTTTTCATACAGTTAACACTTGTTCTTCATGGTATAGATGTCTCTTGTGAACTTTACTGGGGTTGTTCCTTAGCCTGCATTAGCTACTGATGCCTCCAAGTTCTTGCAAAGTTTAATCAAAACATTAGAAAAAGTCTCATGCCCAGACTGGGAAGAGCATTATGGAAGGGTTGTTGCTGAATACGTATAGTGGCAGTATTTCACTATTCCCGATAGGTTCCATTTTTTCAACAAAAGAAAAATCAGTATGAATTCACTGTGATCTTTTAGAGAGGACTGTATTTGCCATAATTCAGTATACCATCCAGTCAGTCCTGCTGGATAATAACCACAATTTCCACTGTGTGACCTGTATCACAGAAAATGTGCTGAGTCTTGCCTTCAACATCATTGATGACACCTGTTTCTCAATGTGGAATCGGTGCAGTTCTATTAACCTGTTTCCAAACCATGCCACCCTTTGCAGGCAGAGCTTTGGGCTACCCAGTATCTCTTGCTGCCTGCATGTCCTGCTTTGGTAGCCATGAAGAGAGCAGAATCACAAGTGGTGTCTCTAGGCACAGGTGCATAGGCATGCAATGTACTTACTGCAATATAATAAAACAGTTCTGTACTTCATTTCAAAGCAGAGTCTGAGACAACTGCACTGCTTTCATTGGATCTGTTCCCAGGGTGAAGAAATCTAGGAATTACAGTTGATATTCCTCTTCTTATTAATATGTTATTATTAAAGCACTTTTATTATGCTGTTAGCTGTTGTGCCTTTTATATTTATATTTCTCGGGGTCCGGAGGGTTTTTGCTGCCCCGAGATGTGTAAAAGTTCTTGTCTTGCAGCCCGTGCACCCGAGGAAAGAATCAAGGCTCTTCAGATTCGGTCTCAAAAATGTTTATTCTCTAATATCTATATCAGTTTTCTCTCTGCCCTGCCGAGGTCTGTCTGGCAGGGTAGTCAGCGGCACACTCTGTCCCTTCAGGGACTACAAATTCTGTATATTATGTTTACAATAATTTTCCAATGATTATCATCTATGTTAGACAGTGAAGTTCTACTCTAAACCAATCCTGACATGCCAACTCCACAGCAGAAGATGGAGACGAAGGAGAAGAAGGAGAAGAAGAAGGAAAAGCAAAAGGAGAAGGAGAAGAAGAAGGAAAAGCAGAAGGAGAAGGAGAAGGAGAAGGAGAAGAAGAACTAGACACACCCAATTTCCTCCATCTTGTCCTCTAAAATCCCCATTCCCAAAAATCCTAAAATCTACATTTCCACCCTGTGATAACACTACTTAACTTTTGTGACTTTCAGGTTCTCAGATAAAGCTGGTAACTTGTTCCAAGAGCTATAATCAAACACACAGGTGTTTTGGGCATCATTCCAGGGTTCCTGAGCCCCCTGGCTGGGGGTCTCTAGAACTCTGGACACTCAAAGAAATGTCCTGAGTTCCCACATTATTGGGGAAGGACCCTACACAACCAGGCAGTGATGATGCTTCTGTGCTCTCCCAACTCCTGTCCACATCTCCTTTTTGGCAGGGCTTTGGACCTGTTTGCTGTAGACCCTGGCATCTTCTTCCCAGCAGCCTGACAGGAGGTGGCTGGACCCTCTGCCTCTAGCTCTTGGGATAGATTATGATAATAGGAAGGTGTGACTGTTCATAGCCCCTGGAAAGCTGAAGGGTATCACTAATCCTAGGTGCTGCCAGTGTGAGGGACATGGAGGTGCATGAATGTGGGGCCACATACCAGGCATGGGTGATAGCCCAAGCTTTAAAAAATCTCTGTGTTCTGGCAATTATGTTTCTGAGAGAAGCATGATTTTACAGAGTTCCCTGTTTTCTTCTGCTCCCCCTTTGTGGCATCCACACTGTCCTGGAGCTCCTGCTTTTCTCCAAGCCAGCCCTGCTCTCTGGTGAGCACTTAGTCCAGACAACTTCTGAGGTCAGTGAAGCTTGTACCACGAAGCAGGCAAGCCCTTGTGGAACCTTGCCCTTGGGGCAGCTGACATGGTGTCTCTTCTGGCTCGGCAGGAGGCACTCAATTTGATTGTACCTTTTCCACTGGCCTGTGACAGCTTTGTGCAGGCTCCTGGAGCAGATGTTTCCCAGATTCCTCTGAAACAGCAGTTTTTCTTGGATCCTCATGGAAGCCTTTGTCATCTCAGAGCCAAGTAACATGGATTTCAAATTACAGCTTGAAATCACTTTCAGGAATAGAAAGGGCAAAGACTTTTGCTGCTGAAGCAGAGAGAGTGTCAGGCTACCAGCTGAGGAACGCTGGGAGGAACCTGGGAGATGTCCTGGCCTACATCTCTGTACTGGGTTGCACTTCCAGCCTGTCAAGCTGCTGAGGTAGTGTCTCTGTTGAGAGGAAGTTGTGGGCAGCGTGTGCTGTGATGAGCTTTTTGCTTTGAATTTACTCCTCTCTTTAGTCTGTCACAGCTCAGATTTATTAACCTCTGGACATCCTTCTCTGAGGGAGGGAAAAAAATACTTGAAGGGTTCTGGGGAACAGCTGAAGAGTTATCTAAACCAGCTTTTAGTAGTGACTGAATGTTTATATTAGTAGCAGACAGGCAGTTTATTGTATTGTTTTTACCTGCGATTACAAGTGATAATAATTTCCAAAACACTTTTTCAGAACACTCCAGGGGTGCTTATGAGATAATGAGGCACAGAGGCAGAATGGATTACAAGCGTGTGCAAAAAGCCCAACAAAAATTAGAAACCCTTTGTTGTACAGTACAGCTACAGATAAAAAATTTATTTAGCCATTTGATGTAGCTCCATGTGTGTTTATCAACTGGTTATAACAATATACCTCCTTCTGGAAAGGATTCCAAATTCCCTACCCCAATTCCAGCAGCTGTTGCATCAGTTGTGCTCACAGTGTAGAAATGTCCCTAAATGCACTGGGAGTGGGATGGATGGTAAGGTGGGATGGTGGGATATGCGAGTTATTAAATGCTATGGATGAGGAAAAGCACAGCACTGCTGACAGCTATGAGTGCCCCCGCTGCCCTCCGGGGTCAGGAGGTGACCTCATGCTCCTGAGGGGCCTGAAGGGAACCTGCCATTAACACAATAGCTCTGCCTTTAGCACAGCAACACAGACAAAAGCTGAAAAAACATAGTTGGTGTTCTCTTGGAGTTTACTTAGGTGCAGGATAGCAGAGTGGTTCTATTCAGACTCTGCATTTGGGTTTTCCCTGTTTTGAACCCTCCCAAAACTCTGCTTTTGCCAATGGCAATGTTTTTATCCATAGTTTGTTATCTGTAGATGGTTGGATTAACATATCCACTTTGTGCTACATCATCCTATCAGGATTTTCTATTCCTTTGCAACTGAAACACTCAGTCCTTAAGATAAATGTAATTGATGAAAATAGGTGAGAGAAAAAACAAGATTATAAGACATTCCCTATAACCACATCTCTGAGTATTTTTCTGAGTATTTACAGATTTTATCTTACCTTTCAAATCTGTTTGCTTGTTTTATTTTGTTGTACATTTTAATTAGCAAGACCAGGAAGTATGAGGCATTTGGATATTATTATTCCTAAAGTTTGTGCAATTTCTGTCTTTCTTTCAAGTGAAGCTGGAGTAGCAGCCACTTAATTTTTTAAAATATAGATGCCTCCCGTACTATTCGAATGGGTAGTTCTATTAGCTGTGTTATGCATATATGATATAGTAGCATTCAGAGTTTCAGTTTGTGCAGATTGTTTTTGGGGAATGCATAAACATGCACAAAAGTGCTCTAAAACACTTTCATTCTTGCACACATTTCTTCACTCATTTGTGGTCTTACCTGTACCACGGCATTCCATTTTCTCATTGGCTTGGTTTGTCAAAGACTAAGAAATTTTTAATCTTCTCCTTGCAACACCTGATGCACTCACTCAGGGTAAATTTGAAGTTATACTTTCTTAAGAAGCTGAGATTCTCATCTATCTTCACAATCATTCAAAGCTCATTAGAAACCTATGTTAGGAAAAAATTATATTAATGGTGCCTTAAAGAAGGACCATTCTGATTGCTTGGTACTTTGTAATACCAGCAATGAACTGGGGGAAACTAACAATAGAAAATACAGTAATCCTCTTGTCCAAGAATGTACAATACTGAATTGAAATTTGAGAAGAACCTATTTTCTTAGGAAATTGTTATAATGGGCACTGAACAATGGTGATATCCTCCTGCAAACTAATTTGATGGCATTTTTAGATGTATACAGATATTTAGTTAAACTATAATAATCAAGTTAGATGACAAAGTCCAGAGACAGCTCTCAATTTACATTTCCTAGCTCTTGTGTAATATTTTGATGAGGATAAACACATGTAATAATAAATGGGCATTTATCATTGCATGGTTGCAAGATAGTACTCTTCAGCTTGCTGTTACTTGAAGAAATAGTTAAACTGATCATAAAGCTGTAAAGTGGCAGATTTTATGTTGTGCAGATGCTCCCTCTTTCCCTTTCCTTTGTACTTGGCTCCCAACTGGTACTTATGATCCTGCACAGAGGATTCCTTAACCTGACCTCTCTGATTTTAGAACAAACGACACTTTGGCTCTTGAAATTTGTTGACTTTTCTCTCCACAGATGTTTTGCTTTGCTCCTCCTTGCCTATCCTGAAATTTAAGAAGTTCCTGGTGTGAGCAAAGAATGGATTTGTTGGAAGGGACAGATGTGGAGAGTTATTTATTTGCAGGCTTGAAGGACTTTGATAAGGTTTTATGGCAAATTTTTCATTTTATATCTCCTTGACCCATAGATATTTCTCTTTGTCTATGTTTTGAATATAAACATTGCTATACTTTCTCAAGTATAACTCATAACTCTGAGTTACATGATAAGAAATTGCTTTTATGTAAAATATGTAACTTGCTATTATTATTATTAGGAAACCCTGAGTTTCCTGACTTCCCTGACTTCCTTGATCAATCAAAAAATCTCTAGCCAAGTTGAAGTCCAAACTGCAAAGAGCTGCCCACAATTTGAAGAACTGCAGCCTAACTCTGCTCATGAAACTCAGACACATTCTTGTATTTTGAAATGTGGTTTTTAATGCAATACCATAGAGAGGAGCACAGGTTTTCCTAAAAGATAAATAGCATTTTTAAACAAGCTTACTTTTTTTCTTAAAAAAGAGGGAATTTGCATTTGAGAGATGGTATCTGTTGACTCAAATTCCCCCACCTTAACCAATTTTTGGCACAGAGTTCTTTTCCCAGGAAAGTGTTCCCTGCTGCACCTTCCTTGAAATACTCATTAAGGAGTATTGTAGATATGAGCTCTGAGACCTGACAAAACTTAAAGCAGTAAACTCTAATGGAGATGAACTTTCCTGAAGCACTGAATAAATGTGCCTATCTTGAGAAGTCTCTACAACAATTTTGCTATGTTTTATGCTAGTTTCATAAGGTAGCTGATTATTAAAAAGCTGCAAAGATTTCCTATGGGACAAGAAGTAATCAACCTCATAGTTTAGCTGCTGAGGAGAGAACTCATTTAATTTACAAACATGGCTGATTTGTTGTGGTTATGTGGAACAGGGGCTGGAAAACTATCAGCACGGGAACGAAGTTTCAAAGGTGGGGATGACAAATTTATAAGGAAAGCCTTTACAGATTTTTTTTTTTGACACGTGAAAACACCAGCCGTACGGAAAAGTTGTATGTTGAATTAGCTTAGCGGTGCTTTCTCCCGTCCCACGCTTTTACCTTTTTCGCACACTCACCTTTCCCTTGCAAAAACCCTCAGTTCAGTAACTGCGGCTTTCCAGAAGTTCTTAAGCACGGGGCTCGTTGGGCTCGCCGCACCCCGCGCATCACCCGCAAGATGCGGTCGGGACCGCAAGTGCTGCGGGGCGGCTTTGAGGGGTCCCTGAGCCTGTGAGGAGGGGACAGTGTGCGTGTGTGTGTGAGGAAGGGGGACTGTGCGAGTGAAGGGGGCTGCGTGAGGAGGGGGCCGAGTGAGCGAGCCCCCGGCGGTGCGGGGCNCGGGGCTGGGGGAGCCTCGGCAGTGTCCCCGTCCCCGCCGGGCACAGCCGGTGCGGGGGCCGTGTTAGGATGCGAAGGCACCCGCGGTGGGAGGCGGGCTGGGGTCCGGCAGTGCCGACTGCACGCTTCCCGACGGCCTCTCCCATCTCCTTGATCCCTGCTCTCTTCCCCCATCTCCACGTTTTGCAGCCGCCCTCCCCCACTTTCCTGGAGTCCTTTCTCCTCCCCCGGCGGCGGGGGCCACTCGGCCCGGCCGCCTCCGGGGCCGCCCCCTCCCTTTGTGGGAGACGCTGTGGAGCGGCGAGACCCGGGGGAGGGAGGGGGCACCCTCCGCCCCCCGCTGCTGGGGCACCGGCAGCGCCCGGCCGAGCTCTGGCCCGGCGGGAGGCACGGTCCGGTCCGAGCCGGGCACGGGCCGCGCTCCCGGGGTCCCTCTCTGGGCAGGGGAGAGGAGCGGAGCCCCGAGGGATGCTGCGCGCTGGCGGTAACATAAACCAGATTAAGCTCTGTTATAAGGAGCGAGAAGAGTCCTAAACCACTTTCTGGGGAAGAGAGAGCGGTAGCATGAAGAAGTAAAGGAGCTAATTTACGAAAGTTTTTTTTTTTTTTTTTCCCCCTGCACGTGGGCTGTCCGGTGCGTTGTGGCCGGGACACCGGAACGGTCCGCGCCGAGTTCTTACTCTCGAATGACTCCGTCACACGCATCCTCTTTGTTCAAGTGCTGTAACTTGGCTTGTCCTGGTGAGACCCAAGCTGCTGAGCACATCGGCTCACTCAGTTGCTGGGTTAACAGCAATTGACTCTGCGGTGTACTGGGTCGCGATGGGAAGCGCTGGCAGACACAAGATGCTCTCACCTTTGGCTTGGGTCAGCTCCTGCTGGAGTCCACAGCACAATTTCTGCCCATCCCTACTCCCTGCACATGAATCCCCAGTCCCATTAGGTCTCTATTAAAAACAAAACAAAAAAAAAATCTTGAATGGAAAATGGTTGGAAGGCATATGTTGTGCAGATGCATGACTTGTTTTCTTTATGGTGAAGTAGGGTGTTTCAGATGGATATAGTGTGGGAGATTAGCATCTGGATGTTTACGGGCTGCAGTAAAAGCGAGTGTTTATTAATATAATTATGTGTGCAAAATATGCTCTAGGTAGAGAGGACAACATCAAGCCCAAGTAAATGTCAGAGGCCATATGTCTCAGCTTGAAAATAAATACACTTTACTTTGGCTATGAAAATTCATTCGTAGAAACAAATGCCAGACAAAGTGATATAAATTTTGCTTTTTAGTTTTTTTTTTTTAAAGTTCCATCTTACATCAAATGACCTTAATCCAATACTAAATCCTATTTGAATATACATAATAACATGCAGTTTAAAAGGTAGGAATTTTCCTGAAGCTTGTCATGTATGGGTGACAAGAGCCAATACCTTTTTTGTTTTTTCATTAACATTTTCAGTGATCTCACCGCACTAATGTGCGGCTTTTATATAGCAGCCCACGGGCATCTGGATAAAATACTTGCTTTTTATGTCAGTGATTGAAGCTACCAATATATTTCATTGCTTCTAAGACACCCCTCCTGGGAATATTTAAGTTCATAATTATATTTTTCTAGTTGAAAGATCAGGTCGAGAGACCATTCCTCCTATTAGATTAAGTTGATAGAATTTTTTTTCTCAGCGTGAGAGCACAGATCATCCAAGGAAGCTGTGAGTTTCAACCCCCCTGGTGGTGAACTGCCTTACAAAAGCCACAATTCAAGATAACTGATCCTAAAACAATGTGAAGAATGTGATGCAGATTAGAATAGCAATGTTGCTTTTACAGAAAATAAACAACTTAAGCTCAGGATTGTAAGCATCTTGATGAGGTAAAAACACATTTTGAAGTGAGGATGGAAAGATTTCTCAGAGCAGTTGTCAAGAGAACTTTGGGGAAAAGGAATCTTGGCATGGCTGTGGAGAGTGCTGTGGTAGAATTCAAGGCATTTCTTGTTTTTCTGTTCGGTTTTGCTTTTGTCCTGTCAGCAAATGAAGAAACTGGGGGGTACCACAGCTGCAAGGGTCTGTCAGAAAGTGCTGAAGTCCAGTCTAAGGAAGAGAAACACAATACTGAAGTCACTGCACTGAACAACTTTGAAAGTTAATGATTGGTTCTTTCAGCCTAAAGATTAATATCTGCATAGCTATAAAATTTAGTTGGTATTTTAATTACAGGTATTTTGTTAAAGTGTCCCTATCAGAGTGAAAAGTTTGGTTTGCGTTTTCTATTGAGTCTCTTGTATCCACTAATGGAGTAACTCTTCATGAAAAGTGTGACTCAGTGCCTAGATGCAGAGGAATTATTTTACATCAGAAGCAAAAAGCCATTTCAGAGGCTTGTTGTAGCAGGTAAATCAGTTAATGATTTTGAACATTATTTCCTATATTTCATAAATTTGACTCTGACATTGTCAGGTGATTTTTTTTTTCTGTAATTTAAAAAAAAAATCTTGCTACTGTAAACCTGTGGTAGTGTTAACTTGGAAGGCTATAGTTGTAGACTAAATATTTCCTCAGCTGCATCTCAGTTTGTTTGTATAAGCTGGTGTGCTGAAGTAGCCTGTTTTGTTGTTCCTGCCTGGGGTTTTGGATAAGTACTGATGCTCGGTGAGCTGAATGGCTCCACCTGGGCAGAGATGAACATCGGTATTTCAAATGCCTTTCACCCACTGGGTTTAAGACCTGCTTCGCTTCAAGGATCTGGTTTAGGAAGTATTCTTAGGCTATGACTAATATACAAGTTGTGACATGATGGTCAGCAACCACTTTTTTTTTGCTGAAACATAAGTGATATCAATTATATTATTAGAGCACTTTCCCAGGCAGTGGGAGATTTATGTTAATCTCCTTAGTGTGAGGTGGTTTGAACCCACATCTCCAATCTCTGAATAGAGTGCTGTATTACCAAGTTGCTGTGACAGGTAATGCAGAGGAGGAGGAGTGTGTGAAATCTCTTGAGACCTCTCTTTGAAACTCAGCTAGTGTACAGCCAAGATGGCAAGTTTCCTTCCAGAAGGAAAAAATAGCTGATACTTTAGTTGGATCATTAGAGTGCTCAAAATGTAAGTAGAATACAAGTGCAGGCCTCCCTCTCTTTTATTTATTTGCCGCAAGCAGCAGTAAAGGTGTTTGACTTCAGGAGAAACTTTTATTCTACCAGTGTCTGCTGGGATTTGTTTGTTGTTGTAGATTTTAGTTGTTTTTTTTACTGGGTTACTCAAGCCTGGCACCCCTCATGGGGTGTTTGTGAATCCCACTTAATGAAGAAGAGCTCTTTGGTGCCTAAGTCAGGGTGGTGGGTTCTACCTCAAGAAGTAATGTGCGTTAATTGTAGGAGTTACAGCATATGACAGAAGTTTGGGGTGTTGTAGATTTGTGAGCCTAGGTAGGTAGATCTTGCGCAGTCTCAGCCACCTCACTACAACCTCATGCATTCAAAGGTGTTTTGTGCAGTGAAATAGTTTCCTCTGACACTTTTAAAAGAGAGAGACAGACTTCTAGAATGTCTGGAAGTTTTGGAGGAAGTTTTTCTGGCATTCCAAGATGAGTTGGATGTCGTTTTCACAATTGCTTTCTGTATGAGATGAAATAAGTATCTTAAATGCTTCACCATACTGCATCTTGGGTTCATGTGTGCTGGTGGCTTGAATAGACCTTGTTGCCATCACTCTTAAATAGCAGTTTTTGCCAAACATCTGCAACAGATTTAAGTGTTACAGAAAATAAGAAGATTTCTATCCCCTGCAAAGTTTGTCTTTACTTCTAAATATTTTCCTTTAACATTTCTGCTGTTTCCACTGATGTGAATATTGTTTCCTGATAAGAGAACACTAAAAGAAACTTCAGGTTCCATGAGGCTTGTGGAACACTTAAAAGCAGTGCTGTTTGCAGCTTGCATTGTGAGGCAGGAGACCAGTGAGCTAAAAATATGACAGGAGTCTGAGACAGAATCACTTAACATTGTAGTAAGGTAAAAACTTCTTAATTTTTGGCAAATTTGGGAACAGTGGTATACTTGACTTAAGTTTCCACTTCTTCCTCAGGGTTGGGAATCTCAGTTACAGTGAACCTCTTGTGTCTTCAGGTGTACATCTCTTGTGTCTTCAGGTGGGCTAAGTAACAGGGCCCCAAGATACTTATTATCTATCACTCTTACTGAAGTTCTTAGATTGTGTGAGAAGTCTCATGTCCACCCACGAAGGAACACAAGATCAAGGTGTTATTACTACACCAATAACGACCCCAGAGAAATGAGCCCCTGCCAGGGCCCTCCTATGACAGCTATCACAGCCACCAAGGTGTTAGGGGAGCAGCTCTTCAGGCTTACAGGATGGGGATAGTGGCAGTCTACAGAGGTATGGGACTCATCGTGGCATACAGGGGAAGAACATCTTGGGATTGCACGGGACTTATGTTGGGATGAATGGAGGATGGACCAAAGATGAGAGGGATCAAAATGGTTTAGCAAAGAGTGAGTGTGTGGTGATCCATGGTGTTTGTGTGTGTGTGTGAGATGGGGCTGGTTTGTGTGCAAGGCAATTTTTGGCTCAGTGACTGGGATGGAGCTGTGGTCCTCAGGGGCTCACATGCCAGATACCAGCAATGGGGAGATCTTGGGTGTGGGGGAGCACAGCTACCGGATTCAGTGAGTCTCCAACTTCAATTGTTCAAGAAATCCACATTGTGGATGGGTATTGAAGAAATCCATCTCTGTGTATGAATCCATATTTTTCCCTGGAGCAGGGAACAGGATGAAACCATTGGTGGTGCTGGCATTTGTGCATTTGACTTTGTGAATCTATGTGGCTGGTCATATGTATTTGCACATATCCACAAATCCATTGCATTATGTGTGTGGTTCTATATGTGCCTGTTGGGAACACATGCTTTGCATGTTTACAGGCTGGGCCTGGGAACATGGAGCTGCAGCAGCCCAGTCTCTCTTGGGCTACAGGCCTTGCTAGACCCCAGCAAAACTCTGGAAGAGCGGATGTAACTCCAGAGCTCCTGGCTTTTTTTTTCTCTGAGTCCATTTGACTGTCAAAGCCTTAATATAGTGGAATTTATTCTATATAGTACTCTAAAAAGGTCAATTTTAGATGACCAGTTGATGATGTCACTTCAAACAGAGGTCACGTTGCATGCCCTTAGGAATGCTGATTTTGTGGATATCATTGTCTTAAAGTTACAAGGTTCTCGAAGTTCATGATAAGCAACATAAATATGTTTTGAAACTTTTATTAAATAGAAATGAAGTTTGATCTTACTTTAAGGAATATGTAGTGTAAAAAGGTAGTTGATCTCAACTAGTGACAAATTTTGTCGATTGAGATCTGACTTGTGGTTGGGGGAGAAGAAGAAAGAACTGAGAAATGTCATTTAGTAGTCTGCAAGGAACATCATGGGCATTGTGTGGGAAAAATGTGCTTGGCATTGATTAAAGCCCTAAATTTAAAATCTGCTTTGTGTTTTTTTCCCTGATATATTTTGCAAGAAATCACCAACAAGCAATCCATAGACCATTTTCTTTTTTCTTGGAGTACAAAGGTATGTGACAGAGAAAAATCCCATTAAAGCATTCTAAGTTAGACTGAAGATTAAGATAAAAAAATATTTGTCTGTCGTAAATATCTTCTCCATTCCCTGAGGGCTTAGAAAATGCATCTCTTGACATTTAGGACCATCAGTGTGTGTTTATCAGTTGTTGGTATTTGCATCAGTCTCACGAAAGATCTTCAGGTGGGGTTTGCTGCCTTCGCCTACTTTTTTTTTTTTTTTTTTTTTTTTTTTTTTTTTTTTTGTGTCCTGCAGACATCCATTCCTGACCAAACAGGGGAACAATATGTTGCAAAAGTTTTGCAAGACAACATTGGCTAGGTCAGCTTGCAGGAATTGTGATTTGTTAGTTGGTGTAAACCTTAGGAGCACATCAGTCAAACTTTTTTAAAAAAATCATGCTTTTAGGTACTTAAGTGATATCTTAGAGGCCTGTGATACTCAGAGGTACTGTGCCTATGAGCTTGCAGATATGGGTACAGCTTTGAGATTTGAGGCCAGTGCTTCATTTGCTTGTGTGTCAGAGCAAAATTAAGGCTAGGTAGATCTGTGTTTATTCTTTTGTAGTTACTTCTGCTATGTAAGGACTTCAATGATTTCTCAATCATTCTGTGTTCTTTTTTAGATGCTAGAAAAAAACCTGCTTTTTCCTTGAAAATAATTATTTTATATACATTTTTGAGTATTAAAAGCTAGATACATAACAATTTTACAGGAAAACTGGAAGACTTTTTTTCTAATTAAACTAGAAATAAATAAGTCTGAAAACAGGAAAGCATAAAATTGTGAGAATGGAAACTAACTTTCAGTATTCTAATAGCAAATATTGTAGATGCACATAATTTAAACTTCTCTTTCTGATGTGAAACAGCAGTTACAGTTACTGAGAAGTGCAGGGCAAAACATAGAGATTAAAAAAAAAATCAGGTTTTCAGGTAAAACCAAAGCATTCTAAGTATCTCTGGAAAATCTCAACTGTTCTGTGTGAGCTCAGAGAGCCATTGGAAAGGAAGTGGGTTCATGGTAGGCATTTTCACCCACTGCCCTTTCCACAAGTTCAACTTGGCAGGCTTTGTAAAGCAGCCGCTAATGTGGGTCGATGGGCTGACACGGTTGGTTTTTTCCTTGTCATTTCTGGGCTTTTCCTACCAGGCAAAGGCCGAGAAGATCCCACTGCTGCTTTGTGTAGGCGGAGTAGATGTCAGCCTTCAGCAATAAATTCCTTCTGTTTTGTCATCTTTAACTTGTTAGCTTTTGCTGATTATTTTTTTTTTTTTGAAACTGTCATTCGATACAGTAACAGCTCTGTCAGAGATATTCCCATACCAATTCTTTTAGATTAAAGATTCATATTTGAAAGTTGTTTTGCTAGCATAATGTAATTCCTTTCTGTGAGCTCATTTATTGTGCTGTGGGACTCAGCCCCCATCTTGATTCCCGCATGAGAATAAAGCTTAAAAGCTGTTCAAGAAATGGTCTTCCCAAATTGGAAACTTGTTTTTTCTCCTTGTATTTGCCTGCATTTTTATTGCTGCTTGCTCAAAAATGACCTTGATAATAGACTGGTGTACACTACCTTCTTAATTGTATTTCTGTAACTTTTATTTGCTGGGAGTCTGAGAGGACAGTGCAAAACCCATACAGGTAATTCAAAACAACCTCTCTAGTCTTCACTTGATTATTATATATGTGATCATTATTTTTTTCTTGTGGACCTGATGAAGCAAGAAGTTTTTAATAGCAAAATCCTAACTCTACAAATCAGTGGAGTAGGTCTTGCTGACTGTAAAAAAACGTTGGAATTCAGTCATTGAGCAAAAATGTGAATTGGAGCTGTCTTTGATGTTAACTTAGATTAGTATTGATTGTTTTTATTAGGTTTTTTGAAAGAATGACTGGAATTTTGCTTTCTGTCACAAGACTCAAAGACGTGTGTAAAGAAATGTTTTTGTGGGTAGGAGAGGGAAAAAGCCCAGTAGCAACTGAGACATCCAGTGCAATTTGATTGTGGCTGGGTGCAGCCTTGCCAGGGAGCACTGCAGCAGGGATCCAAGTTATCCCTCTTTCTTTCTTTTTTTTTTTTTTTTTTTTT
>VXBI01003752.1:1656662-1864124 GCA_013397375.1 Toxostoma redivivum
TTTTTTTGTGGATGCTGGCAGAGTCTGCTTTGCAGCAAGCAGACAAGGTGTTGAGCAGGCTGGGTGCCTGGGAGGATGGCAGCCTGGGGAGCCTGACTGCACCTCTGATGCTCCATACCCGGGACAGAGCTGCTGCCAGGCTGGATGGAGCCCAACTACGCTCCCCTGACCCTTAGGGGATTCTTGGTCTATCTACAGTTACCTGGACAGTGAATGAATTGGGGGGAGTCTAGCACCAGCAGTAGGCCTGTACTTTAAAAATCACTTAATTGCATCCCATCTTCCCTGTTCCTTTACAAAAGTGAGAAATCCAGCTCCTGGAAGAGCTTCACTACTGATAAAACTGTGGAAGAGAGTCCACTGGTTTTTCTTGTCTGGTTTTAATTCAAATGCATGAATAGATTGTGTGTTTTGTTATTCTGCATGCCACACCATTCATGTATTTTATTTTCCTTCCCTGTGCTGTCTTTGAGCATGTCTTGCACTACTTTAGGAGGGGAAGGCAGAAAAGGCTTGTAACTGTGTGCCAATCCTCTGATGATTAGGTTGTTTCTACTTTATTGGCTGAGAAGGGCTAGATAACAGAAGTTTAACATGAATGTTCTTTGAATTGTCAAGATCTGTGGAAACCCTGTGGTTTAAATTAGGGTTGTGAAATATATGCTGTTGAAATTTCTAGCATTCCTCTTATTTACTTTAGTTTGTAGTCTCTGAAATGTGTGCTTAATGCCTTCTATAAGAAAACACCCTTTAAAATATGCTGAAGAGATAAAAATTTTGATGGCAAAATGAAGGATTAAATCTACTTCACTGACTTGAGTAGAGTTGCTGTGAATTTACATTACATCTACTGACAGTTCTTCATTCCTTCAGTAGTTGCTAACTAATGTGTTCATTTTGTGGGCCTCTTTTTTAATTGCCAAAGTAGTTCAATTCACTCTTATGTGATAATATATCTCTTACAGCATAAAGAAAAAAGTTTGTATAATAGAAAGCAAATCTGCTATGTGTCTCTTTTTTAAATTTTTTTTTACTATAACTAGGTTATTTAGATATTATCAATAAATCTCAGTAAGACTTAATTAGAATTTTAGGAACCACACATTTTCTTTTTGCTAATGTGAACATTTGAGCTTGATACTGAAGTTGTCTTTAGATGTAAACATGAATTCTAAACTAAAAGTTACAGGAATTAAGTCCTTTCCAGACCTATCCCAATTTATCTTCCTTGAAGTTGGTTTACAGTGTGTCTGCCAATGTTCTCCAGAGCAAGTTCATCAATGCTAAAGACATGCAGCAAATGCAGAGTCTGTCCTTGGATGACCACTCTTTACTTGGGAGTGGTCACACTGGGGACAGCTTAGTTTTGTGCATATTTGTTAATATTGCAACGGGGATATTTCTAATTGAAGAAATGATTCTGCAAAGTACAGGTTTTCTGTGATGTGGAGGAGGCACCCCTTGGCAGGCAGTGAGAAAGAGATGTATGTGATGCGATGGGGAACTTCCAGATGGATGGATTATCTTTCCATAGTGATGAACGTAGAATGTGATCTAAAGGCAGAGATGAAGCAATAGGTACAAAACACAGCTGCTGGTGGACAGCTGTGTTCAGTGAGTATCTTGCTGTGGGTCAGAGGTAGCCAGGCTGATGTTTAGCTCCAGTGATGTGTCAGGTTGCTCAGAAACTTCACTATGGGTGCTCGGGGGAAAGATCTGCTTGTTGCTGTGCTGCCATGGCTAATAGTGGAAATAGACACATCCAAGTTTGGGTGTTTCCAGTAGACTGAGCATCCTGCAGGAGTGATAGGGAAAGAGGGTCAGAAGGGAATTTTTTGTAGTACAGTGGAAGGGGAGAGGTCAGGATGTTCTCCCCAAGGAGGAAAACCCTTTTTGTATACCACAGAGTATTGACAGATGATACAATCTCTCTAAAATTTGAGCAGCCCCCCTTATCTTTTCTGTTCTTAAGGGCAATGGGAAATAAGCTGCTCACTCTGCAGCTCTGCCGATGTTGTTGCTGCATTTCCCACAGTCATCAGCAAAAAATGTTTGGGGTGTTTCAGGCAGTATCCAACTGTGCTCGCTATTATTTTAATGTCACTGTAACATTGCTGAATTTTAAATTAAACTATTTGAACTCTGTCTGTTAGAATTTTCCTTAAAAATTGTGCTTTGGGCTGAAATGCATCATTCTTGTTTCCAGGCCAAAGGCAAAATACTTTCAGAACACTTGATTAAAATTCCATGCGACTGTCTGTTGTTGAGCATTAATGGCAGTATAGAAGAGAACTTTTAAAATATTGTTTTCTTTTTCCCCTGGTTTTTTTGGTACTTAAAATTACACTTTTCCAGGAATTTAACCTGTGTGACACAAATGCCTTTGAATTTCATGGAGGCATTTACTGTAAAATAATAAGAATTTGCACGTGGTGAGAGTTTGAAACATAAAAAATGTGCAACAGTTGACTCGCTATTAATTTTTTTTAAAAAGTTGCAGTTTGTGTCCTGAACATTTGTTAATCTGTGTGCCTGGAGACCCACAGATGTAAGACCAAACAAAGCATGGTGATTTGCAGTTTTACTTGGTTGCCTAGAGTAAAATGCCTGGGGAAAAAAAAAAAGTAGAAGGATACATTTTTACTTTTTATAAAGAGCAGAAAGCCACCTCTATATGATGTTGAACAGTTGGTTACTACTGAAATTAAATTAAAAAAAAGGAAAAAAAAGTGCAAAAAAAAAAAAACCTGACAGGTTTTTCCCAGTTAACCTTAAAAATTAGAGATTGCTAGATCTTGTCATTAGAGACCAGGGAATGACCAAGTTTTGCATGTCTTTGGGGTTACACAGTTGCAAATCCATTCACGTCCATTCAAGCTGGAGGAAATGTGCTTCCTTCTACCCAGGAAGATCTGGCAGTGATACAGGGCTGTATGTACCCTGATAATACCTTTGTGCCTGTTGGAATGAAAACATTTTTCTTTCCTGTCTGAAACCAGGAGAGCTGGTAGTTCTGAGATTCCAAAACCCCTTCAGCTTTTAATTGCTTTTGTTAATAAATGGAAAAATTTGACTTAATTTAAATAGAAATTTAGCTTTATCTAACACAGCTGCAATTTCCAATATAAGGAAGTGACAAATCTTTAAATTAAGAAAATGAAATAGAGTTTATATACAGCTAGTTAGTAACAAGCTTTCACTAAATCAAAAATGCATTTCAGAGTTCCTTTGTAGTGCACCTACTTCTATGATCACAAGGTAATGGCAGCTGACTCAAGGGCATTTCTAACTGTTTTAACCTTAATGTTTACACGGGGCAAAAAGTAGTAACATTTTGTTTGGCTGTGATACTGAGTCACAATACTGAAGTGAGTGGGACCTCTAAATCTTTAAAATTCTTCTCAAGCTTAGCTCTCCCAGAATTTGCAAGTGATAAATGGAAATTTAGAACCAGAAGAGGGCTAATAGATACTTGGGTCATAACTTCCTTTTTATTATAATGAATGGTTTGGTGTGAGCCTAAAGCTGCACATTTATGCATGCAAATTTAATTAGGATTAAACCCAAGAGGATTTTAATATACAAGACAGTTGCTTTAGGTTGAAAACTGGTGATAGAAAAGAAGTTCAAGGGGAGAGATTATTATTTAAGGAGTCATAGTAAGTGGGAGTGGGGGAAGTCTACTTTGGTTCCTACAGCAGTAAGAACAAAAATGCTTAGTTTTGTTGATACTGGGTCACATCGTAAGTGACAAGTGACTGAGGTCTTTAGTCTTTGACATGCCAGTACTTCTGTTATGTTGCTCTAAGCTGATATTATGTCTTAGGCAGCATGTAAGCAAAACTGACAAGACACTGAAGTCTTTAATAGTTGTGGCTTGTATTTACTTCAGGTTTGAGCAAAGATTCTTCCCAACTGATGACTTCAGAAAAAAAGCTAGTGTACTGGTAAAAGAAAGAGCAACCCCCAAACCAACAAGTGCAATGATGCAGACTCCTCAACGTGTGGAAAAAGCTTTGGGTGAACAAGAAAGAACTAATTTCATGGTCTGGCAGGTTTGTTGTTTCTTGGCGGCCTGCCCATCTGTCAACTTTTGGCTCTTTTGCTTTGGTGTAAATACTGTGATAATTTCTGGGCAGATTCTTGAACTGGCCAACAGCATACCAAAAAATCAATACGTGCAAGACATGGCTTGGCAGAAGAAATATTGATTATACTTTGGAAATGCATGATAGAATATTCAGAAATTACTTACCTTTCATATCAAGTTGTACTGTCTGATGCTGAAAACTAGCATGAAATCTAGTTTTCTTTTATTCTACTCCCCCTTAGTTTGTTCTGATTGAAATAAGCAGTAAGTTACTGTTAATATTGAAGGTATTAGAAATACCTGTGATAGAATTTTTTATTTATCCCCAGGAATTTAATTTTTTTTCCCTTCAAATCCCTGAAATCTGTGAAAGGACCAAGCCATAATACTAGAACCCACATTCAGGGCTGGGATGTAATCTATGAAACCTATTGTATTCACCAGTGTTTTCTATGCTCAGGCTGTCAAAGATGATGTGCAGTCCTTTGGGAAACAAGGTAGCACATTGGTAGGAATGTCTGGTTGGGGCTGAGAAGCTTGAACTTCTACAGTTTTAAGCATCTGCACCCTGACCATGTCTTTGCAGCCTTATCCTCTCTGCTTTCAATTGAAGTGTGTGTGTTGGGACAGTGTCTGTGGTCTAGATCTGTGTTTGCAAGCTGAGCATAGACAGACTCAGAAGGTGGGACATGGTGAAGTTCATACCAGCTAACTTGTGAATGCATAGCCTTCTAATCGAACTGGTGATACTAGTTTAGACTAACACAAAAAATATCTAACCCATCTGTGGTATTAAAAGTGCAATACTTTGTGTAAGCAAACACTACTTACTGTGTAACTGAGAGGACAACCTTCAGTTTCTTCTGCAGATGATGTATTAGTATTACTTGGCTTTCCTTTTTCTAAACATTTAATCTGAAGTCTGAGACTTTGTTGAGGACATTTTTTTATGAGTTTGATAATTCCCTAATTTCATTTCCTTTCCCTGGTACTCCTATTCCCAATACTGCATATTGCAATGAACATTTAACTGGGACATGTTGCTTTCCTTGCTATTTCTTGACCTTAGTTTTCCAATGTATTTTGTATATTGCATGCTTCATGCACTTTGAAATTTAAGATTGTTTTAGAGCTCAGGTTTTCTGCCCTCCTTTGGAAATAAAAGCACTTTTTTTTACCTTGTTCAAATTCTGTTTCATTGGGCCCATCAGCCTGGCTATATGCTGGTGTTTGGGAATTTTAAGGAAGACATGCAAGTTATGCCAGACAGTTGCTTCTTAACCTTCATAAACTATGTTCCCACTAGCTGTGGGATAATAGTGCAGCTGGTGCTCATTCTTGAATGAACAAACTTTTGCTTACTTTGTTTTGTAGTCTGAGTTTGACAGAGTTTTATTAATTTGTAGTGTTACAACTTTATTAATTTGCAGTGTTGTAATTATTTTCAATACATTTCTGAGCACTGAATGCAATTAGCACATCATCTAGCCCAAGGGAGACCACGGTAGGTAAAATGCTTTTGCTGTAGTACCCTATTTGCATTATGGCCCTCATTAATAATGCTGAGTGCACATTAGCAACTGCAGAAAAAAAATATTTGGCAGAGAAGACTTTTTTCCATTTAGAAGAAGGGGCAAGGTTTCATCCTCTGTAGCTTGTTTGTGCTCTAACAGCTTGCAGGGTTCAAACAGAATGTTTTTTGTTACATTAACTGGTGTAATTAATTTCTTTTGTTGTCCTTTTTTCTGGTGCTCCAGTTGGATTGCTTAAGTGTGATTTGCAAAAGCTTGACTAGATCAGAGCTGTAAAATAATCAGCAGACTTTTCTGAAAGCAAGTGGTTGAGTGTTCAGCAAATGGCTGCGAAGTAATCTGTTTTACAGATAACCTGAGCTCATCCCAGAGTCTGATATGGAGTATACTTGTTTTTCTGTAAATTACCAGGCTCTGCAGAACAACAGACCAGGATCTTTTACTTACCTTGGTGTGCAATGCAAACAGAACAGCAGTATGTTGAAAAAAACCCCCAAAACTTATTGTCATGTGCATTACTGTCAAGCATTTAAGAATAGTTGGTGCTGATGAGGTCTGAGGAAAAATGCAAACTGCCAAGAACTCAGAAGAACAAGAAGTTTAGAAAATGGACTGTAGAAAGATTGAGAGGATTGTTTACATAGTCTAGAAAAGGGTGTGTGATAACACCTCAAGTAAACAAAAGTTGTAATCAAGATCATGACCGATATTGAATGCAGCAAAGAGGACTGAAAATTTGTAACTTTTAAAGTGATAAAGTGCCAGACTAGACTTGTCAAGGATATTGAGGAATATCCCTCACTGGGAGCTCTTGAGAGCAAACTTAGTATGTTCTTACATTAAAGGCTGATAAAATTAAATAAATGTAATCTTCACTAGCTAGTGTTTCTGTGATTGGCACATTACTCAGCTTTGCTCTACAGTAAAAGTAGAGAATGGGTTTTAAGAAAAGGTAATGTTCTGTCATGTTAGAGGTTTCTTTTAAATCTGAAGTAGTTTTATTTAAATATTGCAAATTCAAGTTTGCAGATGTTCTGCTAAAAAAACCTAAACATACTCTGTAGTTAAATCCTGTAAACTTGATTTTTGCTAGCAAAAATTCTCTTTGTAGAGCTACAGAAAGAAGGGTGATCAGTTTTCAAAATAGTTTCTAACCAGTGGCTTGCTACCTAAGCTTATTGTTTAAGTTGTGATGAAGCTTTCAGCTTTTCATGTGGGCTAATGCTGCAGCTAACACATTTAGGCAACATCTCCATAAAGTGGATTATAGGGCAGGTTGAATGTTATGCCCCACACTTCTTGCAGACTGTAAGAACAGAGAATTAGTACCTTAATTCCCGTAGTTATAAATTAGTAATTTCAGCCCATTTATTTTAGGGAAAGCAGCCTAAATATTTGATGTAATTATGGGGTAGGATTCTGATGAAAGCATATTGAGAAGGTTAAACTAGAGATGCTTGTTGGTAAAATATAATGAGGGCAAATCTATTGAGCCGTTAGGAATCTGAACCCAGATGGTTCCAAGGCATTTATTTAATAAACTCATTTAATCCAAAACTTGAATAAGACAGAACAACTAAATCAAATCTGTGCTATTGAAAACTATCTGAGAATGTTATAAAGAATGTGACCTCAACTTCTGTGTGTAATACTATTACATATTTTATACATTCTAATACTGTGACATTTTATTACATTTTGTCCTTAGTCTGTTCTGTTCTCCTGAAGTGCATCAAACTATTCTGAACAACTGTCACTGTGTACTCTGTACAAGTTTTCAGTAAAGGGAGAATCCATTGCTTGTGAGCAAACTTCAGCATTGCCGGCGTGTTATGAGCTGCTGGTTGCCTTAACATTTTTAAAAACGCTAAATTGCAAATGAGATTAGACCCCTTCAAGTATTTCTGTGTTCTGATAAATGACACAATAAAAGCTCATTGTTACTGAACACATCAGCTCTTTATGGTTTTTAAGTCAGATCTACTCTGTTCACTTGCAAATTACTGCTTTATCACACTCAGCACAAAAAAAAAGCCAAAATACTTAGAGAGAAATCAGGCTATTGGCAACACTGAATGTCTCAATTTTGCTCACTGAAGTCTGGTTTAGAGTCTATTGTGTACACCAATGAACAATCAGAAAACTTTCTGGACTCAGTTCTTGGCTTGCTTCATATAATCTTTTGTGTTCATTTCCCATCAGTTTGTCTTCTTTGAAAAAAACCCCAACAAACACCACCCTAATTTAGTTAGTTTTCTAGAAATATCAGACAGGTCAGTGAATCTGGATTCAGAAAGAAGTTGTCTTAAAGATGGCGTTTCTGTAAGAGTTTTGCCATCATTACTGTGTTGATCTGGATACCAAAATGTATTATCTTTATTGTGCTTATTGAACATATTTGGTGATGTAGTGAAGCCCATGTAAAGTAGAACTCTCACGTGCATCTTCTGTTTGTACAGCTGTTTGTAAAATAAATTATTTTAATCAGCTATGTCTCTGCAAGGAAGATTGTTATTCTGGGGACTGTCTCCCTTCACATACCATCTATAAAAAGTAGTTTTACACTATCTGTCATATTGTGAGGATTCATACAGTTAAACATGATCAAAAAACACAGATCATGCATGTATTTTTCCAAAATGCACAAATCCACTTATCTTCTACCCAAAACAGAACAGTGATTAAATACTATTAATTTTCTGATTGAAAGAATCATTAATCAGAGAATTAAATTGGGGTTTCGTTCAGATCTAGCTGTGCAAAATGCAGCCAAGAGTCCTACACTGAGAAAACTTAAATAGAAGGAAGGGGAAGAAGTGTGTCTAAAAAGCCTTTGATAGATGGCACACAAATGCACATGATTTCCATATTTGCATTTAGTGATGGATATGTGCTGTGGGTTGAGCATGGAGAGTAAGCTAATGTTGGACTGCACTGATGCTGCTCTACGTGGACAGGATACCTGAGCTACACAAAGTGCTCTGTAAGTCCAGATATGTCAGACTCATTGAATAGTACTATGGAATGATTATAATTGCTAGGATTTGCATATGTGCAGTGAATCAGGTGTATCCAGAACAAAGCAACAGATGTGCACTGAGCACAATTGGAGTTACCAGACTCCTGGAAATGTCCCAAATCCTTGAAATGCTTCTTGGGGGGAACTTCAGGGTGCTTGGTAGTCTGTATATGTAACAAAGTTAAAGCTTACAAACCCACAAAGAATTAACTTGATTTTCCAGGAAAGATGATGATATTTACATTAGCAACAAGGAGCTTGTGAGGACTTCTGTATAACCTGGTTTAAAGTAGAATAATTCCCAAAGAAATGTATGCTGTATGCTTCACCATTAACTTTACAGTAAAGGGATAGCTGTCCTGACTAGACATGTCTTTTATTTAGGCAGTTCATGATGACCTACATGAATTATCAGTACTTTGAATCTGCCCCTTTAAGCTGCATGCTTCACCTGTCCCTGTTAATTTGAAGAATTAGAGTCAATAGAGGCATATTGAAGCACATAAAATAGAAATTGCCTCATCTACCTTAAAGCTCTTTGCCTGTCTTCTTTTTCCCTGGCATACTGCATGCTGACCAACTGTTCATCATTTGAAAATGTTACAAGTGTGGCTTCATTATGAACAAGCCTTTTTTTGAGTTTTTCTGAAACACTAATACTGTGTCCTTCCCATAAGGTCTGCCTGCTGAACTGTACATACAACAAATCTATCTAATCTCTAAATTACTTCTTGTGATTTCTTGAAGGATTCCTGAACAGTGTAGAGTGTGGATGTGAAATTCTGACCCACATTGCAGGTCACCTTACTAGGGATGTAATTCCCTCTACTTCCTCTGAGCTTCGGGTGTTTTGTCGCCCTAGGAAAGCTCTGAATGACATAATTCTGAAAGTACCCACTCAGATTTTCAGTTCTCCCTTACTTTTAGTCATGTATCTGGCTAAAACCAAGTCTTCACAAATGAGAACAACTTGCTTGAACATGTAATGAAAGCATTGTGCTTAGCTTTTGTGCTGAGCTGTAGTGAACCAATTATTCAGTTATTCTTTCTCAAGGTCAAATTAAGATCTGTACTCTTCATTTTCTGGCATTGGGGTGTGTGAATCTCTGGTTTGAGGCAAATGAGCATCTGAGTAGCTGGAAAATAATGAAAGAGTTCACCTTACCATGAAAAGAGCAGGCTAGCAGTTAGAAGTAAATGAGTTTAGTTTAAAAATTCTTCCAGCTTTTCTCAGCAGCACTGCAGTTTCTTGCAGAATGCTGAGCAGCAATTCCCATGGTTTTGCATGGAGCACTTGCCTTCCTTTCTAGCGAGAATAATATAACAAATCCAATTCAGTCTATCATTTGTGCTATACTCTAGATAGAAAACTGTGAAAGTTAAATGGATGAAGCATCTAGAGGGCAAGTCCTATGAGCAGCAACTGAGAGGGCGGGGATTGTTTAGGCTGGAGAAAAGGCTCAGGAGAGGCTTTATCGCTCCCTGTAACTAGCTGAAAAGGAGGGTGTAGCCGCGTGGGGGTCAGCCTGTTTTCCCAGGCAACGAGTAATACCATGAAAGGACATAGACTTAAGCTGTGCCTGGGGAGATCCAGATTTGACCTCAGGAGGATTTTCTTCGTGGGAATAGTTGTTAAACATTGGAAATGGACTGCCCAGGGAAGTGGTGGAGTCACTGTCATGGGAGGTATTCAAGAAATTACTGTATGTGGCACTTGGTGCCATGGTCTAGTTGACAGTGTGGTAGTCATTTAGAGTTTGGGCTTGACGATCTCAAAAGTCCTTTCCTAGGGACTAAATGATCCTGTGATGTCCTTAGAAATGAAAATATTATTTGCTAAAGTTTAGGTTTAATGAAGTATGATTATCTTCTGATGGAGTTCCATGTCAGTTACAGCCACTTGCATTTAACACCAGGATATGATGACAGTCCCCTGTTTATCTGTAAATGGCTCATTTAAGTGACTGGTTCTGTGTGACTGCGGTATTAGGGTGTTAACCCTTTAGTTGCGGCGGAGGAAAGAAACACAGTCACACGGTCATTCTCGAGATAAAAGAGATGGCGAGAAGACGAAGTTTATTCAGAAAACTCACTGCTTAAGTAGCAAGACTCGCAACAATGAGAACAGAATAAAGATGATTGGTCCAGAGAGAAGACACCCCATTCCCAGGGTCTGTTAACAGCAAACAGGTGTCTTTATCTTTATTATTAATTCCTTGGTGTTTTTACCAATTTATCTTTCATGGGAAAGGCTTCTTGGCCTTCAGCTGAAAAACAGCTTATCACCCTGAGAAATGGTTCAGAGAACAGAGCTGAAAGGCTCGGGCCTGGAATAATTTTCCAGGCAGTTCTCTAAAAGGATACTACAGTTCTGTGGTTGCTCATCTTTATCATACCTACTGGTTCCTACAAGGCATAAAAATATCTTACCAGATGTTTAGTTTTATGGGGTTTTTTTCAGGGGGAGTTGGGGGGGTGGAGAAGTGAGGGAGAAGGGAGATTAACAGAGCAGCATCTAAGAGCTTTTGAATTCATAATTGAGT
Source organism: Toxostoma redivivum (assembly GCA_013397375.1). Taxonomy (NCBI): domain Eukaryota; kingdom Metazoa; phylum Chordata; class Aves; order Passeriformes; family Mimidae; genus Toxostoma; species Toxostoma redivivum. Next base: position 1,667,847 of record VXBI01003752.1, read on the forward strand.
ACCTGGCTCTCCTCAGTAAAAGAATAAAGAGGAACAATATTTGAAGATGCAACTCATTTATGTGAAATTTGCCTTTTTTCAACTTCATTTGTCGAGATGCTTATTGTTTCCTAATAAATCATCTCTTACACTATTCTTGATCTTCTCTGAAATCAGGGGCTGCACCTCTGCAGTTTGCCTTAAAATCTATTTGTGGTAAAGAGATTCAGAGGTGGACACAGTCAACTAGGATTTGGAGAAATGCAGTACCTAGCAGGATGAAGCTAACAACCTCTTGCTTTTTATTTGGATCCTGGGGCAAAACTCTGGTGCAACTCACTTGGATAGAAGTGCTCATATTAACTCTGTGGGACCCAGAAAACTCATGATGAGATTGTGTTGCTATTTCTTTGGCACAAGTCTGTTGTCTGAAGGTTGTTGGAAGCAAATTATTTCACTGTAGCAAATGGAAAGAAATGGCAGAGCTACTGTGTAATGTGAGTGAAGGTAATGGGTGTCCCAGGGAAGTGATGGATAGCTCTTAAAGACAGGCTGGTAGACCCCTGCATGAGCAGTAATTAATACTGAAAAAGAAATATTTTATATCATTGGAGAGCAGTTTTTAAAAAGATACCTTCTTCTGCCACTGTGCTTTCTTGTCGAGTAGGAAAACAGAGGGCAGCATTTCTTCTTTGGCTTCAGCTTTACATCTGGAGATGCACTGCACACATACTGCACAAGGTGAGAGAAGCCTGCACAGAAAATATCTTACTGGCAGAAGAGCCTCACTATAGTAGTCATTACGATGTCTTCAGCATTCTCATCTGCATCAGATTTAGGTGTAATGAGAACAAGGCATCTGACCTAGTCTGGGTTTAACATAAATGAATTCAGGATTCAAAAAAATAAAAAGCTCCATCTCCCTCCTATTAAATTACAAGTGTAACACAATTCAAAATACACTGTTTGTTATTCATATGGTGGTTCAGAGGGTTAGGATTTAGCCAAATTTTCGATAGCTAAAGGCAAGTCTTAAAAAACACTGAAACTTTTCTGCAGGCTTTCTAGGGTAATACAATTACTGGGCAAAGATTCTTTAGAGGCATATTGAATGTAGCCTTGTTAAATCACAAAATTGTTAGGGTTGGAAGGGACTTCTGGAGAAAGTTTGGTCCAGTGATCCTGCCAAGACAGGGTCACCTTGAGCAGATTACACAAGAACTTGTTCAGGTGGGTTTTGAATGTCTCCAGAGGGAAACTCCATAATCCCCTTGGGCAGCCTGTTCTAGCCATCTGCCACCCTCTGTGTGAAGAAGTTCTCCTCATGTTGGGGTGAAACTTCTGCTTTACTTTATGGCCATTGCTTCTTTTCCTGTTGCTGAAGAGCACAGAAAGGGGCCTGGAACCATCCTCTTGTCACCCTCCTTTGAGATATTTATATGTATAAACAGCTAAGGAAAGCAGAACTTCAATATTGCAGTGTCTTTTGATGTATATTGTGGCTAATGAAGTAAAAGAATTCATACAGTTTCACTAGTGGAGTAGGCATATATTTTTACAAATACCACTTGATTTTTATTTTTTTTCAGATTTCCTTCTAACAGAAGAAAAATGTGATTTTAATACCTTATTATTGCAACACTAGCAATTCTTGTGGCGTTTTTAATGTCCCATACCAAGGCTCTAGCTTTGATTCTAGCCAACTGGGTTTAATCTCTAAAGACAGGACTCCTCATTCCAAAATTGCTTGTTTTTCAGAGTTACTTCAGAGTGGAAATGGAGTATCTCTGTTACACCATAACCATGCAAGAAATAAAAGCTTTTCAGCTCATGAAGGACAGCTGGAAGGTGACTGAGAAACTGCTTAACTTCTGTCACATCCAGTATTCTAGAAATTTTATCAGTAGCCTTCAAACCAAAGTAAAACTTTACTCCCTTTAGAAAAAGTGAAGGATTCCTGGACTGGTAGCTTTAATCTTGAAACTTAGCCTGTTGTTACATTATTCCAGTGCGCAAGAGCAAAACAATTTGAAAGTACAGTGAAGTGTTTGTGTAAAGATTAACAAGTGGCAAGCAAAATATCCCTTAGACTTTACAGAGGCTGCAGAAGAAGCCTGTAGCAAAGGTCTAAAGTTCAGTCCTTAAATCTTTCAAGTCTGGAGTGTCCTGTTTAGGCCAGCAGTGTTGCTGCTGCAAAGAGCTTGTGTTTAAACGCTGTTTTCTGCACCAGCTGAGTGTGTGCTCTGCAATCCCTCTTTGATTCTGGCAGTGGGCCAGTTGTCCCCCAGGTTTTGATCAATTCCCTATGCAAGGGAAGTTTTAGTAACTGGGAGAGTTGGCTTGCAAACTCCTGTGTTCCTCAGCATAAAGCATCCAAATGTGGAGTGAAATAACAGTGATACTGCTGTCAGGGTGCCAACTCTGCATGTCTTACCATGTGCTGATAAACATAATTTCTTTCAAGGCCTGTTTCCTGCCATTTTGAACCTGGCCAGCAATGCTCACATCTCCACCAATGCCACCTGCGGGGAGAAGGGACCGGAGATGTTCTGCAAACTGGTGGAGCACGTCCCTGGACGGCCCCTGCGCAACGCCCAGTGCCGCGTCTGTGACCGTCACAGTGCCAATCCCAAAGGCAAGCTTCACATGTTTTGGATTTTGTTTGTGTCATGACTTTGTGTCTTTTTTTAAACCTTTCCCCTTGAATGCAGAGTATATTGGAGTCAAATATGCTTTAGTTTTAGTCTCTCTAATATGCGAGTGCAATTACCTTGGAGCAAAAGGCTGACGAAGTGTGAACGTCGTGTATCAGCACTGAGCACTGCAAGATCCAGTGACAACCTTTTTGTCTGAGGGCAGATTTCAGCTTTTACTTCTTTATGACAGGAGGAGATTGTGCTTTGTGTGAAACAAATGTGCTGGGTCAGAAAAATGCAGTGAGATTTATTTTCAAAAGATGTTCAATTATTTTGCTTTGAAACAGAGCAGCACCCAATTTCCAGTGCAATCGATGGTACCAATAACTGGTGGCAGAGTCCCAGCATTCAGAATGGAAGGCAATACCACTGGGTCACCATCACCTTGGATTTAAGGCAGGTGAGTAACGTTTATGTGAGTGTCATTAAATGGATATAGGATACAAGCCAAGTCAAATTGATTGCAGCTCTTCTGTGTTTAGATAAAACAAAAAAGGTTTTTAATAAAAACTCTCATCCATGTTCTTTCTGTCTTGGTGACCAATTCCATCCGCACAAATTCCTGTGTCTTGGTAACTTTCTTCTGCCTCACCCTTCTGTCTTTTCCTCACGCTTCTGTCTTTTCCCCAGCAGTCCTGTGATACTGTTTGTCTCCACCTTTTATTTCTTAAAAGTTACTTGAAATCTGTGTTTTCAAGGACTTATTTTTATACAGCAGTGTTTTCAGAGTATTGGCCAAAGCACACATTTTATATGTGAGGATGCATCTGACTGATTCTGATCATCATCTTGTTGGAAGGAGCACTGGAAGAAATGTTCAAAACTGTATCTTCTAGGAACTTTTACTGTCTGGTGTTCTGCAGAGTTAGGGTTTAAATTTCTGAAACAGTGATTTGTGACCCTGGGGAGTCTGGAACTGTCTGGGCAAAAGTTTTTTCCTCTGTTTTGGCCACTCTGTATAGCCAAACTTGGAGGGATTTATCATTCTTAGACAGGAGCATTCTAAACTGTACAGGGCATTTGCTAATTTATAAGTTTGTCTGTTAAATATACAAGAATCAGAAGTCTCCTACCCTGCTCCAAGAAAAGATAAAATAATTGGTGAAGAAATGTGTTTTTCTTGCCTTCTTGTTGTTTTGCTTTGAACAGATCTATGTGCTGGCCTACCTAAGTTGTTTTAAAATCAAAGCGCAACAATTCCTTATTAATATAGGGATGCCTCTAAACTCTGGAAGAAGCAGCTTTATTACTTACTAAGAAATGCATACTTCAGGTGGAGAATTGGTAAGAAACTTGGAGAATCTCTAGACCCTGCTTAAAAGTAATTTTAAAGATTAAAACAGAAGGTTTAACTTTGATGTTTTTAAATAAGGCATAGGTTAAGCGAGTGCCTAGTTTGCTCTTTAATTAGAGAGCGGAACTGTTAGGAAAATAATCACAGGGTGTCTTTTGTCAGTGACAGAAGGTTTGGATTAGATTTTTGTGTTGTTTGAAGAGTTAGATTTTTGTTTGGTTTCTAAATGGACAAACAGGAAGGAATAATTAAGGGAATGCCTTAGTTTTTATCCCCCTAGAACAATTTCATTTTGGAAGCAGACCAGCTGAGCTGCCCTCTGAATCATTTATTCTTCAGTCTTAGTGCTGTTGATGTTTCAACAAATACATATCTTTCCTCTCCTAACCCATGCTCAGTTTCACTAATTTGATTTGAAAAGTTTCCCCTAAGGGGCCTTTCTTCTGTGTTTTCCCTAGAGAGTTTGAGAGAAAGAAGGCATCTAGGGCTATGCAAACTGAATGTAAATTACTGCTCTGTGAGAAAGGATTTGGTTAATAGAGATTGCTTGAAGTCAGTGAGTTATTAGAGCTGACTTGGTGTGCTTACTTTAAACGAGTCAGCACAAGTAAAGAAAACACAAAAGAAAAGCATATGAAGGACCTTAGTGATTTTAGTAATTGTTTACTTCATACATTTGTTTCAGAATTACTTAAAATAGGACCTGTAAAAATAATCCTGGAAGTCAGTACCTATGTTCAGTATAACTTCATCATTGGTACTTTATTTTTTTTACATTTCAAACTTTATGCATTAAATCTGTCAAGTACCATATTAAACAAGTCTTTCAACTTTCCTTGCCAGAGTATATATTCACAGTATATATTTTTGTGATGTTAAAAATGACCACCTGGTCATTATTTATGGGCGTATTTTTGTGCAATTGTCAGAAGTTCTAGGACTAAGAGGAATTGATTGTTTCTTTGGATTATTACCAATGTACAGTTCAGAGATCTAATCCAAGCAGTTGGGTTGGTAAGTGCTGAAAAATATCCTTGTCTAGCAAATATGGGGAAGATTCCCATAGCTGGGAAGCATTTTATAAGGATAGTGAGTGCTTATGTCATGATTTTCTAGCTCATATACATCATGGCAACTATGTACATTTATTCTAGGATGCACATGTATGATACTCTTTCCTTCCCTACACCACTGCCTCCTCCTCCTGCCCTTTGCATTAAATGTATGGCAATGATCCAGAACTGGGGAAAGAGTAGTGTAGGATTGATGTACAAGACACTAAGATTTGATTTACGACCTTGTGCTTCCTATGCTGCTAGTTCTACAGAAACAAAATACACAGCAGTGTTTTTCTATAAAAACAGCATTTTTTGCCTGAGTTTGGATCTTCTGGGCAGTTGCACTCTGAAATTACAATTCTGTTAAATCCTGGCTATGATACATTTTAGTCTTGTGATTGAGCCAGCTGTAAAATATTTCTCTGTGAAACTATTGAACAAAGGCCGCTTACCTCAGTTTTATTACCATGCTTCGGACTTCTAAAGGTATTTAGATGTACTATGTATCCTTGGTGTAGCAGAAAGGCAGATGTTTGTATATCAAAAAGTTCTTGAATTGCAAAGCAAAACTAGTTCTTCTTAGAAGACCCATAGTAGTAAGTTGAGTTGAGAAAACAACTCCACTTCAGAATAAGTCATAGCTCATGAATATTCTATGAGTAGTGGATTACCACTCGGAGGCTGATGTAAGAGTAATTTGTAGTTTTTGCCATTACAAAGTTTAAAATAATATAAATATTATGATTTTTTCCAGAGCTTTCATCTTGAAATCAACTGGCAAGACCAGGTTTCTGTAAAGATATGTGGTTTGCTGGTGTCAAAAATTTCTATTCTGTTGACTTTACAGGACTAATGCTAACTTGCTGTATGTGATTCAAGGTGTTCATTTGTGCATTCTTAAATTCTTGAGTAAAATGAATTTTCCATCTATTCCAAATGAATGTTTGCACATAATGAATCAAAATCTTAAAGAAAAGAGACTAGAATTAATGAGACTAGAAATTCTGCTGGATTTAATGTATTTTGCACTTTTAACGTCACAGAATCATCAGAACAAAATGTTGCAAATGAAGGCTTCACAGTGTCTGAGAGCATGATGCTGTCTTTATCTCAGAAAGAGTTCTGTAAACGATATAAGCTGATATACATCCCTTCATCTAGTCTTCTACTCTGAGAATATTCAAGAATGATGCACTTGCTGTTGCTGGATCTGTATTCACGGAAACAAGGTTTTTAGAAAGTCTAATTAAAGCAGAAATTTCTTGTTTTGTTGGCATTGCAGTAATGAAAAGAGGTTTTTTTAGTACAAGTTTATTTGGCTGATCTTAACAATCAGGATTGAAATGCCTTTAAAATGACACTTTTAATCTATGGCTTGGGAATTGCTAACTTGCTTTGACTTGCCCTTTTTACCCTTGTAGTTCAATAAGGAAATTAGTTCTGAGAAAGTTATACAGTCAAATTAAAGTATACAAATCATTAGCTCTTGCTCAGGTTTATCACATGGCTGGTTGGTGGGCACTGAATGGATGTGGAAAGTGATAAGAAACTGCCTTTGGTGATGTTCAAACTTGAACTTATAAAAGTCAAATTCTGTAAAAAAAGTGCTCAAAGGAAAATCAGTTAGGATTACATGGACTTCTTGACCTATTATGGGTTGCAGAGGCTGGGGGATAGGAGTTCTGCAAAACCCTTACCTACAGACATTCCTTAAAACATCTTCATCTGTGAACACTGTGAACACCTTGGTCCCTTCCTCCAGCTTCATTCCCTTGCTTGGAAACATAATCCCTGAGGATAAAGCTCCTCCTGGTAGGTTGTCTTGTGACTTCTTGAGTCTGAGAACGTTTTACAAAATCCTTTATTTATTTAACCTGTATTATTTCTGGAGCTGACAAATTTTCATGAACTTGTTGATATTCATTATCCTGTGAATTTACCTGTGAAGTAAAATGGGATACCTGTGAGCTGTGTGTGTAAATGGAAGAGTTGAGAGAAGATTTAATTTATTGATTGTGCATTTAATTTGTGCACAGTTGCTGTGAAAATGTTAATATTTAACAGGCTTTTCCCCCCACCCCCCCACCAAGGAACTTGATATTTAAAATAAGTTAGCTTGCATACTCTTGTGAATACCTTTTACTGCAGCAGTTAGTTTGTGATGAAGGATAGTTCATTGTTACTAGTTGGAACTGGATTTAAAACTAGCCACATCAGCTGCAGACTATAATGGGTCTTGAAAATCTCAAAGTAATCAAAAGTAGATCATTTGTTGTTCAGTCAACTGTGTAATAAGTAGGGAAGCAGTTTAGTTGATGACAGCAAGCAGAGAGGAAAAAAAAATAAATAAAGGACATACGAGAGTTTTTGAGGGAGATTTTTTACCAGGGTATTTGAAAAAGGTTTGGGTTCCAGTCTTACATCTTTTATGCATTTGAGAAAGATTACTGACTTGAAAGGAACTTGGAAGTGCATAGTTGTTTCTAAGCCCAGTCAATAAAACTTCTCTAGTTTTAGTAGTTTTTTAGTAGTAGTGAAGTTCTCATCTGTGATGGAGAAAATACCCATACAAGCCACTCCTGTCACATACAAGTGTCTTCAGGTTTTGGGTACTGACATGATGATATACCAGATTCTGCTTGGCCATAACTGAGTGTAAAACTCAATACTACTAACTGAATCAATGAAATTCAGGTTGTGTGTAGGGAATATAGTTGTTTGGCTTGAAGTCTGCCCAAATGATGTACTTTGTTCCTTTAAAACCACATATTTTGGCTTTTATTTTTTGGTTGGAGATTGTTGGCATGATGTAGGTTTTATTTAAAAGGTGCTCTTCTCTTCATGGAAGATGGATTATAATTCTTGATGTTCATTTAATTTGGATCAAATTTTAAGATTATGTGAAACAACAGAGGATTCACGGACCGCAGAGAAATTTTATTTCTAAGATCGACTAAAGACTTGAGCTGGCTTCTCCTTTTGCCTGCATCTGCTTGCATTGCTGAAAGGTCACAGTAAAATGCTAATTTTCTGTAAATTATCATGTTTATTGGAACAACTAGAAATGTTCTGTTTTTATCTGACTGATGTTTTACAGGATAAAACTGGCGTGCCTGTAAAGAAAGTCAAACCAAATGAATATTGTAGTTTATGTCTGATTTCAATAAAAAAGTAAGATTGTTTTACTTTTTAAAAGATCTTATATGTAGTAAATCATTTGAAGTTAAGTATTGCCAATTTTTTTTCCTTCTTATGTGTGGAAGATCTCCTAATCAAAGCTTTGTTCACTTAAATAATGTTGTGTTTCAAAAGTAGTTTCCTGAGTTGCATACACAATGCAGTTACTATTTATTTTTGTGAGTTTATTTCCCCATTTGGCAAAATCAAAACCTGCTTTCATGTGGCAAGTATTGTTCTTGCTCTGGCTTTAATCTGTATTGCAAAAAAAAAAAAAGTCCTAAAAATTTAAATTTGTAATGTATGAAAGAACTGATGGCAGCCAGATTGAAGCTCAACACGATATTAATACTGCACATGCAGACAGGAATTATGATGATAATAGAAGCAGACCACGCAGTATGCTCAAGTGGAAATACATTTCTCTGAGATGGCTGAATAATACAGAGTTTTTCTTTCATCTAAATGTGGCTTGTTGCACCAGTGTATATGAAACATTAAACTTCTATATAGAAGTCTTATGAATTTGCAAATGCAGCCTTTTTGAGTGAGTGAGGTGATGTAGCAGGTACTGGGTAAGGGAGAACATGGTGACTTTGCAGTAAGTGCACTTGAGTGTTCATGTCTCAGGCTGTGCCGAGTTGGGGGCCAGTACAGGTTATCTGGCTGCCATGACAAGGTAATTTAAAAGGTGATATGAACTTAATTCCTGCCCTGCCTACTCACAGAAGCACTGAACAGTCCTGTTGTATGCATGGGGTTTTCACTTTGGGTTGCCAGAAAAATAGTCAAGATAGCTGCATGCTCATATACAGCTTAATGTTAAGAATATTAGCTATTTTATCATGTCTATTTTTGTCACATTCAGCTTATTTGTCTCTGTGTATTTTTAGCAGTGTCTGTAAGTAGTCTTCTGCTGAAATAACTTAAACACAGGATGCAGTTGTAATGCAAAGAGGTTTTTAACATAGTGTGTAAAGAGTTTATCAGAAATGCTATTACAGAGAAGATTACATTCCCTGCTAAATTGTAAACCAAAGAGCTTTTTGGGCTACCTTTATAAAAAGCCCCACAAAAACAAACAACCAAGTACAAAAAACCAAACAAGAAAACCCAACCAAACCCCAGTTTTTTTAAGCCCTCTGTGGTTCAGAAGATCTAAACATTTCCCACAGATTGTTATACCCAACTAAGCCTGAAATGTGCAGTATAGATACAGATTTCAGCTCTTACATCAGCACAGACCGATGACCTGGACACAATTAGACAACCTCTTGTCAAACTGTTGTGCAAAAAATTTATCCAGAGTTACTGTATCAAATTTTACCCTCTCCCCAGGCAACCCATACACTACTTTTAAAATTTAAATTTACTACCCTGTTGGCTTCTGGTGGTGTTCTACAGTACAATGAAGTGTTAAAATTTTCCTCTTGCATTTTTTTCAGGTCTTTCAAGTTGCATATGTCATCATCAAAGCTGCTAATGCTCCACGACCTGGAAACTGGATTTTGGAACGCTCCATAGATGGCACGGAGTTCAGCCCATGGCAGTACTATGCAATTAGTGATACCGAGTGTTTGACTCGTTACAATATTACCCCAAGAATTGGGCCGCCAACATACAAGAGAGATGATGAAGTGATCTGCACCTCATATTATTCCAGACTAGTTCCCCTGGAACATGGAGAGGTATCTTTGTTCTTGTAGTGGCAGTTTGTGTTTAAGAACATGGAGTGATAGCAATTTGAAAACACTTGAATTGCAGTTACAGAGTTCATCACCCTCAGCACTACCAGATCATCTATTACTCTTCTTTAATAACATTATCTTTGCATCATGTACTAGTATAGCAAACTTCTAAATGTTGGGATGAAATGTGTCTTTGGCTCTATGTGTTCCCATTACTAAACCCTTTGTTCTCTCTTTCCATATAATTTGATGGTAGCAATTAGCTGTAAATTATTAGTTCCTTTATCCTGAAAAACTATAACAGAGGCTCTGTGTTCTGCCAGTTTTTTCATTTGGTAGAGAAAACTCCTGTGTTAGGAACACCTGGTTGTGTGAGATAAAGCTGCTAACACTGTTGAAATGCTGGGCACAGCTGGAACTCCTAAACAAGCCTTGGCATTGTTTCAAGGATGTAGCATAATTAAAAGGCCTACAAGTTGTGGAGTCTTGCTGTTGATTGTTCTTTCTTTTCTTTCTTTTAAAAAACTCTGTTCACGGTACTCATGTAATTTATTACGAAGAGGCAGCCACATAATGAAATGATATATTAAAACCAGTGGTTATTCCATCGTGAATGCTATAATGTATGACCGTGATAATAAGTGTGGCATTATCCCATGGAGAATGCTAGTAACTCCTAGCTTCATAGAAATCAATATGTTTTTATTTCTTGGTTAAAAAAAGATTGGACTGTATGTAGCCATTCATGTAAAATTAAAACTAACAGCAAGAAAAAAAACCAGTGAAATTCAGTAATGTAAAGTCACACTTACTTTAATAAAATGTTTATTGCAGTTTTGTGAGCATATGATCAACATATAATCAACATAGAACCAACTGATGAGATGGAACAAAGAAACCTAAACCTGTCTCTCCACAGAGTTAACCAGAAAACCATTAGACTGACTGTTTAGGAGCAATGCTGCTTGTAAATATACATTTGGTAGGGTCATACAGCTCCAGCTCCAGGGATACCAGAAATTCAATTTAGTGACATTTTTTTCTCATTCTTTTTTTCATGATGGTGCACATAATTAATTGGGCTACACTGCTTTTTTTTCTGAGTGTGGTGATGGAAAAACATAACACAAGAAATGGCAGAATTAAATTTCTGTCTACTGTGGAGAATCACAGAATCTTTTAGGTTGGAAAAGACTTTTAAGGTCATTGAGTCTTACTAACTATTAGTCTTACTAACAAGGACTAAGGTCATTGAGTCCTACTATATAAGTCCAACACTGCCAACTTCACCCCTAAACCATGTTCTTACAGTGACACATCTACACGACCTTCTAGGGATGGTGACTCCATCACTTCCCTGGGCAGCCTTCTGCAATGCTTGACAATCCTGTCTATGCAAAAAACATTCCTAGTTTCCCATCTAGGCCTCCCTTGGCACAATTTGAGGCTATTTCTTCTTGTTCTGTCACTTGATGCCTGGGAGAAGAGGCTGACCCCTCTGGTGACAGCCTCCTGTCAGATTAGGGAGTGATAAGGTCACCCCTGAGCCTCCTTTTCTCCAGGGTGAGAAAACACAACCTCAGCTCCTTCAGCTTCTCCTCACAGGACTTGTGCTCCAGACCCTTCCCCAGCTCCACTGCCCTTCTCTGGACGTGCTTCAGCCCCTCAATGTCCTTCTTGTAGTGAGGGACCCAAAACTGAACACAGGACTCAAGGCGTGGCCTCACCAGTGCCCAGTATGGGGGGACAATCTCTGCCCTGGTCCTGCTGGCCACACTGCTGCTGATCCAGGCCAGGATGCCATTGGTCTTCTTGGCCACGAGCTGAACCTGGGCACAGATGGCTCAGGGTCAGCTGCTGTCAACCAGCACCCTAAGGATCTTTTTTGCTGGGCAGCTTTCCAACCACTCTGCCCCCAGCCTGTAGCACTGCCTGGGGTTGTTGTGACCCAAGGGCAGGACTCAGCACTTGACCTTGTTGAACTTCATCCAGTTGGCCTCAGCCCAGATCCCTCTGGGGAGCCTTCCTGCCCTCCAGCAAACACACATGCATAAAAGCTGTCATTCACAAAGGACAGGCTGCTTATTTGTTTCTGGATTGTCTGTCAGACAGGAATATTGCCTGCATGGAGTATCTCATAACCTACATTAGTGAATCTTAGAACTCTATGGAAAATATATGTATTTGGGGCTTTGTAATTTGTTCTGGCCTATCTGTTGAACTTAAGAATGGCCCTGCAAACCAGCTGATCTCTGTAAGTGCCTGCCTTGTATCCAGCATTTGCTAGCATCTCAGTTCTCTGCCATCAGCTTAAAATATCTTGATGTAAAAAGACCACATATCTAAATATGGATGTCATTAATAACTTTTCTTTCGCCAAATCTGACATTTTGCCATTTTGGCTGCTAGATTTTTCTCAGGTTTGAAGAGATATAGCTGCTCAACTGTAAGTTCTGTTGTTTGTTGTTTATACTGCTTGACGATCTGATTCCAGAAATTTACATAATCCCTTTAGGACTCAGGATGAATTGCAAGGCTTAAGGTGCAGTTGTTTGAAAATGGTCTTGAGTTATGAAGGACAAGTAAGCCAAAAATACATAATACAGAAATATCAGGGTGTATAAGCTTACATAAGCAATAAATCAGCAAAATTTAGCAGTGTGAAGGAGAATGATGATATTTCTTCTTTAGTATCTTTGTCAGTATCCCTTCTGTTTCTCCCTTTTTCTGCTTGTTAAGGTTCCTCTACAGTCTCTATATTAAGTGTATTGTTACGGAATTTCTAGACAGTAGTATTTCTACTGTTCAGGCTTTTAACTTTAGAGTAAAAAAGTGAGTAATAATTTACACTTCATCACTTAAAACGCACTACTTAGGAATAGTGAGAGTATATATTATGTAGGAAAGACTATGTAAAACAAAGTGGCATGAGACACAAGGGAGGTCAGGCCAGTTGGTTGTGACAGGTTCTTCTTGATCTTTAAATCTCTGGTGTCTAAGTGACAAAAAGCAAACACAGTGTGTTAGAAATTCCAGTGCCATGGTTGGGTCCTGCTCTCTTTGGTGAGGAAATTAAAGGATTGCAGCGAGCCCAGAAAATTCTATGTCTGTACTGAAAGGTAAATGAGAGTAGGATGTGGTGGCCCATGCTAAAGTTGTGTTCTTCTAAAGTTGAGCATATATGTATTAATTTTTTTCAGTAAAAGGAGTGCAGTGATATTTGAATATTTGACTGACAATTCTGCCTTGTAATTGCAGCAGAAAAAGTAACTTCTGAATGAATATGTCACAACCAATTTGCCTGAAGAGAACAGACCGAGATGTGGTGGGCATGTTCAGTCTTTAGTTGCATGGGTGCAAAGAGGAAAAATCTCTTCTGTATGTCTGTGATAGGATCCAAGAAGAATTCTGAAACTGCAACAAGAAAAAACATGGTTTAGAGATTAGGAGCATTTCTAACAATAAAGCTGGAAAGGCCTGGAATATATTGCCATGGAGGGTTGTAAAGTCAGCACCAGCACTGGTCTTCAAAAACAGATTGGTCAAACATCTAAAAAAACTCTAATAAATCCTACTTTAGCATAGGAAATAGACTAGAAGAATTCTCTGCATTTCTATGAGAGCTGAATATTATATCAGGTAGTGCTAATTTGCAGGAGACCTGGGAAACATTTTGGTTTTCATAACTTATTCTGCAGTTGAAAAATGGATGAGCTATCAGAAAAGTGCAAATCTTTGAACACACTGTTAGAATATTAAGAAGGAATGGTGGTAATCAATAAATGTCAAAATTATAATTTTGGAATGTGATCTCCATTAAAAGTTTCTGTTTGTATGTCTTCCAAATAACACAGTTACTCTCTAGGGAGCCCATAGCTCCATTACAGAATTAAGATTTTTTTTCTAAATAATAATCATAAAAAAAGTCTATAACATGTAGGAATATTTTTAGGGGAACAATTTGACAGTACTGTACAAAGTTGAAACTATGAATTCAAGAGTAGTATAAGAGACAGAATTGCTTTTCATTAATGAGAATATGTCATGCACTCTAAAATGCAGCTGACAAGTCCAAAACTTGACCCTTTATTATGGACATCAGGTGACCTGTTGAGCACTTGTTTGTTCTGTAGCATAGGGTCTTGTTTTTCTGTTTCTTATATAAAATGGAGCAGGGACTGTATGGTCATAGGGAGCTATATCCTTGTGTATTCCTAAGTAGCTTTGGAAAGAAGGAAGGGGCTGTTGCCTGATAAAGCCGTGCAGTTTGATACCAAAAGTCATAGTGGGGCCAACTGGAATCTTGCAAGGAAGATGTAGGTTAAATGAGCGGGTTTGTGATGGCAGCCCCTTGCTTTCAGTTGTCCTCCCTGTTGTGGCTTCCTACTGCATTCTCTTATCGCTGCATACTTCTTGCTGATTGTGCTGCCCTATCACTAAGTGTAGGAATAATGACCCCAGATTGAGTATGTGGACCAGATGATGCTTTGTAATATGATCTTTCTATTTGGAGAGAAGAAATCTGTAAGGACAAAATTGAGTTTATGGCCAGAGTTACATATACCATCTCAATGAGGGAGAGGAAGGAAGGCTGCAGAACCTAGGCATTCGTCCTTGGTACTGTACCTTGGTTTTTCTCCTTATTTGATCACCACAAAAGCCCAGAGACTTGGGACTATGATGGGCTGATAATGGTGGTTTCAGAACAGTGTGAGTCAGGCAGCAGGAATTCTGCCTGCAGGTAGACAATGGGAAAATAAAAAGAACTCCAGGTAGTTTAGCATGTCACCATCCTGAGTTGTTGCGAAACAAGATAAGTTCTGTGGTTTTGATTCTCAGACTAATATTTGTTGTGGTAAATGAATCACAATTATGTTTGTGACTAAGCCAGCCTTTCTTTCCAGATTCACACCTCACTGATCAATGGTAGGCCTAGTGCTGATGATCCCTCGCAGAAGCTGTTGGAATTTACTTCTGCGCGATACATTCGCCTGCGACTGCAGCGTATTAGAACTCTGAACGCTGACCTCATGACTCTCAGCCATAATGACCCCAAGGAACTAGACCCCATTGTTACCAGAAGGGTAAGCTGATTGTTCATAAATGGTATTCAGTATATCTTGATGGGAGAGTCTATTCTGATGTATCTGAGTAGGAGAAGTACTTGTCATCCAGAGTCACTTTGATAGGTTGTTAAATAATTCTTGCCTTGCCTTTGACACCATTAACAACAATATCTTGTCATAAACAGCTTTTTGAAAAAGCTTTTTCAAGATGGTTTTTATTTGTTTTGTTTTTATTTGTTTGAGTAAATGATTTGTGCTAGGAGCAGTGTTTATAATGCTTTATCATCAAGATACAAAATACAGTTTGGCTAATGGAGATGCCACTTGAGGTTGCTCTTGATGCCACTGCAGTACTTTTTGTGGTGTATCATAGATTTCAGGACCCAGTGCTGTGGTTCATAAACATAATTATTTGAAAACATTGCTATTGTGAATTTTCACGTCTTACAAGAATTTTCTTCATTTTTTAAAGGCAGTTATAAAAAATTGTTTTCGGGCCTGCAAATTAATGTAAAATGCTTGTATAGAATTCTGAGAGTATTAACTGATTTCCAGATTTGATACTGAAACTGTGTAAACTGAGCCCCAGCACTTACGCTGATTTCTTTAGGTTCTCACATAAATTCAATGTTGGAAGTCTAAACAGTTCTGCGGGATTTCTGCTTTGTATCTTGCCTTTTTGATCATCTTAATTTGCCCACGACTCATAGGTTAACACTTCAGAGGCCTCAAGTTTTTCTGTGAAAGTAGGCTTTTTGATGAGGACGGGAGAACATGAGAAGTGTTTCCTCCTTCCCTTCCTTTGTAGCTCTTTTCCCTGAAAAACATCTGCAGGCAACTCTTCCTTGTGCAGCAACAGGATTCTTGCAGTTTGTGGCTTCTCTGATACAGGCAATCCTTGTGCTGTCTGGATAGCTGAGTACAGAAAGGAGGAAGGAACTTGGATTTGGTCAGGGATTGGTGGGTACTTTCAAGGTGTCCATTCAACTGCAGCATTTCAAAGTCTAAAATCTGGATGGTTTGCATTTCTGTTAATGGGACTTGCTAGCATGGAGACTGCAAGAGCAGAGTATTGGACAGCTGCTCCATCTGTGTCTTGCTGGCAATAGGGAAATGAGAGGTGAGATGTTCCCACAGAGCAGGCTGGTTGATATTTAGAACTGTCAGTGGTATTGGCATATCAAGACATACACCCCAAAAAGTTAAGTTTGACATGGAAGCATACATATATCTGGGAAACAAGAATTTGGAGGACAAGCATTGCCATTGGTTTTGTAATACACACAGTTTTGCAATCTAGGGCTTCATACTTCTCCACCTAGGACTGCTTTGTGCAGTTTTGCATGAAAAACTACACATATTGGCCAGGGTTCCCAAATCCTGATGTCTCACCTTGAGTCTCACTTTGTCGTGCAATCAGCTATATCAAATTTAACCACTTCCAGCTTTCTAGATGCTGTTTTTATTGACTTTGAAGGCTTTACTGTGGTTGTTCATACCAATTATGTTTAGTTTCCTGTATGTAGTCTTGAAAAATAGCCAATTCAGATTCTGAGTGTTCAACAGCACCTTTATTTCTGTGTTCTTTTTATTTATTTCTGTCTGTAGCATTTGATTATCACTCGTCTCTCATTCAACTCCAAGCTGCATACAGCTGCTGTGAGCCATACACTGTCAGAAAATAAAACAAGGGAGATGAAGCAAGGAATGCAGTGAGAAATTAAATTCTGCTTTTGTCCCCTTCCTTTTTCAGCCTGAACCTCCTTCTTTGTAGTTTAGGACTTACTGTTCATGATAAGTCCCTGAATTATTTTTGTAGTTCAAGCCCATAACATTAAAAATCCTCCCAAAACAGTGAACATAAGAAATTTAAGACCATAAAAAAATAAGTATGAAATCAAAGAAGATAGTTTGCTCCAGCTCCAAGAGCCTTCAAAGAAATAACAGCCCAGGAGTCAGCATGTCTGACCACCCAGGGCTACCTCTCTTCCTGAACCAGCTGACATTAGGGTTGCTAGGTCTGAGAGCATTGAACTCTTCCCTTAGAAGTATCCTCAAAAAGAGTTTCTTTTTCATTCCCCTGTAGTACATGCTTCCCAGGATACAAACAGGCCAACCATGTTGATACTGCAGCTGTAACTGAACCCAGATGGTCATTTCCTGCCTCTTCTTTGCCTTGAAAATTAAATCCTTTCCTTATGCATGTTGTTTTTGCTCACCACCTGGCAATAGTAATGGATAGTATTCTGCTGTATGCGCAATTTTTAAAATAAGAGTTTGGATGGAATATTTCACTGGCTACACAGTAGTAGCAAAGAGCTGGTCTGGAAATGAATGTGCAAAGTGGTTTTAAGGGAGGGAGAGTTTTCATCTTAGGGAAGCATAATCTTAGTCCCCAGACTAACTCTAAAATATGGCAACTTTTTATGCTTTATGGCTTCCTGTAAAGTGAAAAAAAAAGATTTTTTTTTCAAGTACATTTTGGCTGAGGTCACATTTGGTGGTCTTTCTAAAAGTGGAAGGATTTTACATGCATACTTAAAAATCAGTTAGTATTTCGTACCAATAGGAAAAACATAGGAAAAGTAAAAACTGCAAAATTTGAAGGTTTCCCCAAATGGCAAATATTTTCAAGTATTTCTTTTATTTTTCAAGACACAGAGTAATTGAATGCTGGCATTTTATTTTGCAGAGTAGGGCAGGGAAATGTAAATACATGTAAATGTCTTTTATTCATACCTTTCTCACCTTTGTTTTTTTGTAGTACTACTATTCAATAAAGGACATCTCTGTTGGTGGCATGTGTATTTGTTATGGCCATGCTCGAAGCTGCCCTTTGGATGAAATCACAAAGGTATTCTTTAATCTCATTATTTTTGCAAAACAACTTTTCCAATTAAAAAAAATCCTAAGGAGAATGAGAAAGACAAAGCTAAATAATTTGTATGCATTATCCCATTGTATGATACATACAAATTATTTGCTATATTTTTCTTTTTTTTTTTCAGAGCAAGCATATCTGGGTTTTGCAGTGTAACTTTCTTGAAGTAAACTCTTCTTTGGCATTGAATTTAAACAATTCAAGGGGCACAAGACAGGGTCTGTCTTGCAGCACAGGAGATTTGCACTTCTGTTCTAGAAAGGCTACATCCTAATACTTGATGCACCATGGTAGAGCAGTTCAGTGCTATTTGTGGGATGTTTGTAGGTCATGCCAGTTTTGGGAGTAAGATTGATACTGGACAGACTTTTGGCAAAAATGATTAAATTATCCATTAAAAAATATTTCAAGAAAGTGTATTTTTTATTCTTAGAAATTGCAGTGCCAGTGCGAACACAACACATGTGGAGAGAGCTGTAACAAGTGCTGTCCAGGCTACCACCAAAAACCATGGAGACCAGGAACCCTTTCTGCTGGAAACAAATGTGAGAGTAAGTATGCACTGGATTTAGATAGAGTCATGAAGTGTTACTATTCTCTTGTTTGAGGTTACTTTCATACAGATCTGTACTAATTCCCCAGAAAAATCCACAAACTATTAACTTGCTTCATGGGATTGTTCAAAGGTAGAGAACCTACTTCTAATCATAAATGTTCAGATAGTGTTCAATAATCTGTTCAGTGTGACTCCTTGGCTAGTGGAGTTGTCATGTAGTTTCCCAGAGTCTCTTTTTCAAAGGGACTTGAGGATTTATTGTACTCCTGTAGAAACTAGCAGATTTACATCAATCATTTTGTTAGATACTTGAAATGCAAATTTCAGCAATTGATCATAAATTTTGTCAGATGAAGAACTTTGTTCTGATAACAAATGTTTTGAAAGAAACTCCTTATTGGCCAATTACACTTCAGATTGTCTGGCAGACTTACTCTGTGCCAGTATGGCTGAATGTATAGGGCTAGTTGGTGCATTTTCTCACTTCACATTACTAATGCATAGCACAAGCTACAGAGAATTAAGAACCTATTGGATAAAATTTGAAGTTCTGGATGGAAAAAAGTCTTTTTTGTTGAGATCTTTGCTCAAGTCACAATGTCTCTCTTCAAACTAAATACAATTTATACTTATGTACTTTTTTGTTGATCTCTCAGATTTTGTCTATAATGCAAATAAGAGAAGAATTAGGCAGGTTTTCATCTATAATACAGAGGGCAGAAGAAGGAACATTATTGCTAATTGCACACATCACTGTTGACAACAGTCCTGACAAGATTGTCTTAGTAGGATACAGAATACTGCTAAAAACAGTGCTGTTAAAATTATAACAGTGGTTTTGAAATTTCCTAACTTGATAAGAAATATAGTGTATTAAATCTGATGAAGCACACGGCATGGTTGAAGGGAAAAAACACACTTTTGAGGTCAATTGATAGGCTCTTGTACTTACATTTTCAACTTTGAAAAATGTCAGTATTATAGGAAATGTTACACAGTGTGAATAAGAAAAAAATTGATTTCTTTTCCATTCCTTCTCAGAATGTAACTGTCATAACAAAGCAGAAGATTGTTATTACAACCAGAGTATTGCAGATCAGAAAAAGAGCATGGATATTCATGGCCAGTATGTAGGCGGTGGTGTGTGTTTAAACTGTACTCAACATACTACTGGGATCAACTGTGAAATGTGTGCTGATGGATATTTTAGACCACACAAAGTAAGATTTAGAAAATACCATTCTAATGTTTGGTGAACATGGTATCGTGCCTATTTCCTGATTGATTGTGATTAATATATTGGTTTTTTATCAGTTGCAGAATAGCTAAGAACTATAGAGGCTTTTTTGGAAATGTCGTAACGCCAAGACTTTCAGAAAAAAACCAAAATGCTTGTCCAGTTGTGTGGGAGGGCAGGTCAAGTTGCTGGAGAAGAAAATTATAAGTGAAGATGACACTTGATATCCTAGTGTGGAAATGTACATGTTCTGATAGGAAAGCCATTTCTCCTGTGGATAAAGCTCTAAAAAGGTCCAAAGTAGTAAAGTTTCACTGTCTTCAAAAGTATGAAAATCGTGTACTATCAGCCCATTTCAACCAGTGTTAAAAAGGACCTGGCTCGAAGATCACAATCTTTGGCTCATAAGATGTTGCAACAAATGCTCTTCTTGATATGATTGTTGCAGAACTTGGGAGTGTACTTTCCAGTGTCACTCTTTGGAAAAAAGGCATAAACTCTTCAAGACATTTGTTAATATGTAGCTGACAACATATGAGCTTACATAACTTAACACTGCATATAACTGCAGTGTTAGAGCTCTCTGTATAATGAGACATTCTGAACTAAATTTCTACTTCACATGGTCTTGCTTTGGTAGGTTCATGCATATTTTGAAAAACCCATACTTTAAAAACTTGGCATAAATTGATGCAGAGAGCAAGGGTGAGTCCATAGGAGTATGGCTAGACAGCAGGTACAGCTCATCCTAAGAAGTTAATTGGAGTCAGAGATTGTCTTAGAGTTGCTGTAAGAAGCATTGAAGAAAGGTCTTCGATCAACTCATAGCCATTAAATGTGTATCTAGAGGTCATGACTGATATGCTTTACAGCTGAAGCACCTCAAAGGACAATTTTCCCTGCAAAAAAAATCTTGCCATATGATTTGCACTGCCTTATATTTCAAAGATTTATAGATCATGAAGTCAGAATGAATATTAATAGATAAACTGTCCTTCCATTGAACACAGAGCCAAGGATTTCTTTAATTTCCTTCCTCTTTGAACCAGAATATCTTTGCAAAAAGCATCCACTCTTGTCTTAAACATTTCTATATCTTTTGGCAAACCTTCACAGTAGTTAATTGCTGTTACTTTAAAAAAAAGTCTATTTATGTTGAATGTGTCACACTTCAGCTTCCAGCCATTAGCAGTTACTGTATCTTTGTGCTATTGAAGATCAGCTTTTGTTCCCACATTTAAGCTTTTTCTAGACTGCAATTCACTGATCCCTCTGCTTGCTAAAGTTAGACTAGTCCCTTTATCTATTGCCCCATATTATCTTTTTCCAGTCTTTATTCATTTTAGTTTTGGTGATTGAAGACAGGAAACAGATGTAACTTTACTTTTTCCAGTTAATAACTTGAGAATTTGCCAGAGTACTTTTATTTTATAGGTTTCCCCCTATGAAGATCACCCCTGCTATCCCTGTGACTGTGACCCGTTCGGCTCTCTGAGTTCTGTCTGTGTTAAAGATGAGCACCATACTGACTCTCAGCATGGTAAGGAAGCAGGAAGTGCCTTTTCCCTAAACTTCAAGTCTGGCTGTAGGTCATTGAAGTTTGAGGGTACACCATCTACCTTTGAGTGGCTGCCCTTTAGGTACCACTTCAAAACACTGGTAAATCTTTGAGAAGGTGAGGCTGAGGCATAATGTAGTTTTATGATTTTAAGGTATGTCAGGTCCCTGAGCATCTCCTGTGGGGATTGTGGGCTCCTACTGTGTGAAACAGCGTGAGTTGTTGAGATCCAGCACTGTTTGTGAACGCTGTTACAACTGTCACAAAATTCATTTTGCTGCAGTTTCTGTGCATTTGATTCTTTAAATATGAAAAATAGATGGTGAGATTGACCTTGTGCCATGTGTCTGTGGAATATGACATGGAGTGTAATAAAAAAGGAATACTTAATAATATGTACCCTCTGAGACATTTGAATCCAGCCTATTTCCCACTCTGAATTTTTTTTTTTCTTCTCTACTTCTGCTCTTCAAGGAACATTACCAGGCCAGTGTCAGTGCAGGGAAGGTTACGCAGGGGAAAAGTGTGATCGTTGTG
The DNA here is from genome assembly GCA_013397375.1 of Toxostoma redivivum. Lineage (NCBI taxonomy): Eukaryota > Metazoa > Chordata > Aves > Passeriformes > Mimidae > Toxostoma > Toxostoma redivivum. The sequence continues at coordinate 1,689,574 of VXBI01003752.1, forward strand.
CGTTTGGGTATCGGGGCTACCCAAACTGCCTGCGTTGTAACTGCAGCCTGGTTGGTAGCATTAATGAGGATCCATGCATGGAGCCTTGTCTTTGCAAAGTGAGTACCAAACTGCTGTTTTTGTTCAACATGGAGTCTGTGGTCTATTAACTCCTTTTTAATACTGAAATTTCATTAACTGGGAAAATCACTTCCTGTAAAAGAAGTAACCTGGTACACCTGACACCTAGAATTTAAAACTACTAATTATTCTCTATACTGAAAAATACAGTAATTTATGTTGAGTAGTTCCATATGTTACTAATGCAACATTTTCTATAATAATGGGCCAGACTGACATTCAAATAAAATAAAACCTGTACATGTGTGAGACAGGCACAGAGAGTATGCCTAGCTGGATTTGGTTTTAGGAATGAGCTGATACTTCTCTTCAAAGCCGCTGATTGCTTGTATACAAATGTTGTGTTTAAAACATCTGCTTTGTGTGAAGAAACAGCAGGCATTTGGAAAGAGCTAGTGGAACACTTGCACTAGACATATGTATGAAATATGATTTAATTATTCAATTACAAAATATAAACCATAAAAATGTTTAAAAAGAGAGAAGTCTTGCAGCATTTTATTTTTTGGTAAATATCCAAACCTCTTAAAATTTTTTGCAGATGTAGATTCCACTGAATTTTATTGCAAAACTGTGTTAATATTTAAAGAAGTTACTTAATTTTCTGAACCAAATGTAAGAGTTTATGTATTTGTAGTTTATGTATTTGTTGCCAAATATGATAGTGAACAGGATAACATGGTTTGTTTGACAATTCTTCTGAAAATTTAGTCCTTTTGCATAATTTATCTGATCCAAAAAATCAAACCTATGTAAATAATAGGACTCTGGAAAAACTAAATGGCTCCAATCACCAATTTAAATACAAAAAAGGAGATAAGTGCCTGATTTTGAGCTAGGGTAACACTGTATCAGCCAATGCAGCTAACTAGTGAAAATTTTTTGGTATAAACTGGACTAGAAACTGCCCCTTTTCAGTGCTGCTGTGGGCATGAGCCTGGCATACAGAATTTTTAGGCCAGATCACAAAGAGTGTCACCTGCCAGCAGACCACCAATGGAGATGAAAAGAGAAAAGTTGTTGTGCGCTCCAAATATCAAATGAAGGAAACAGGATTTCTAAGCCTTTGCAGACTCTGTGAACACAGTAGAAAAAGGTATTATTTTTTTTATGTGGTGCATTTTGTGATATTTGATCCTTCCTGAAACACAGCTCTTGAGGTCTAGTCATTGGGTAAGACTTTTATTTTTCATTGAGAAATAAATAATTTCTGTCTAATAATGTTAGACATTAAGAAATGTGTGAACCAAATCCGTCCTGAAGACTGAGAAATAAAAAAGCTGGAAAGAGCACAGAAATACTATTTCTGTAAAAATCCAAGGTTTTAAGATCTCATTACCTCAGGGGACACTGCCTGAGATTTTTCCCAAGTTTGCATATGAAGAAATAGAAGCCATCCTCAACCTTTGAATCAGAGCTGGAGATCATAAATTTTTAATGTGCTTCGCAAACACACGTTGTATTTTGCTTACAAAAACACATAACCTGGCTGTCTAGAGAGGTTTTATGTAAACTTGACATGCCAAACACTGTTCTGGAAGGAAAGACAGTTGGAAGTCTCAGATTTCTCTCTGGTAAGCCTGAAATTTGCTCCATAGGACCAGATCTGATGTAAGTCTTCAATTGGGAGTGATTCTTGTGACTGAAGTGAAGGTACCCTGGTAACTGCTTCTGAAAGCAAAATTTGATCCACAGGCTTTGCCTTTCACATGGCAATGCGGAGCTCAAATAAGCCTCCTCAAAACAGTAAGGCAGTTGTGCTTCACATGGATGCCTTGCAGTCTTAGTGTCCTAACCATACGTATCAGGGAACTTTGTGAGGTGCTCTGTAAAGTTCTTTTTGCCTTTGTAGTGGAGTTTTCCCATAATTGAAACCAAAGGTTGAGATGGGAGAGTGGTGTGTGTCCAGTTCTTATCTTGATACTAAGCTAGGACATTATCAGAATCTTGTCCCTGGCAGTAGGGAATGTTCTGTATCTTAGTGTGTGGAAATGCCCGTGGAGATCTGCTATTTACACAGCTTTGTGGGTATTTATCAAATATTTTCTTTACTGGTATGTTTGTCAGCAGCAATTGTCTAAACTTTTTTTAAGAAATAGTCACATATTTGCTGCACAAATTTTTTATGATAACAAAATATTGGGTGCACCGTTGTGGATTTTTTTCCCTGTAAATTCTGCATTGAAAGAGGTTTGTAGTTGTAGCTTCTGAACTACCCAATTTTTATGGCAGAAGACCAGTGAAGGGAGCTAAAGGAGTAGAGCACCTCTACTTCTGGAGCAGGAGTTTCTGTATCTTAGCCAGAGCATATTGGGTGGAAGAGTTGCCAGCTAGCATAGTGTGGTGTCCTTCCTGGAAGAGGTGGCAGCAGTAGTGGGTGTCACGGCATAAATATTGAGAGATGGTATAGAAATTGTTGTTTTGAAGCTGGTTGTGGTGGCTCCAAGAGTCTGGTCTTAAAGGTGGACTTTCTGGATTCTATCTGGTGAGATATCTGAAAGGTAATCCATTTGGATTCAGAAAACATGATACCTTTTCTCCAGGGCAGTCTACAAAGTCAAGCTACAAGAGAAGTAGACTGGCAAGCAGGCAGAAGCTTTTCAAACCCTGCCTCTGTGTTGAAATTTTACTACAATAGAACCCTTCCTGTGGCTTTTTTAGATTTTGATGAACTGGCAAATTCTGATGAATTTTTCCAATCAGTTTCAGTCTTATTCTTACAATCCTGCTGTGCTGAAATGTGTTTTCTTTTATAACCTTCTGAATGCTGTTATGCCTAAATCCCACCTAATCCATGGTATTTGTTACCATAATAATGCTGATGTGAACCAAATGTTATATGCCTTTGACAGGAAAATGTAGAAGGTGAAAACTGTGATCTCTGCAAACCAGGATTCTACAATTTGCAAGAAAGAAATCCTCAGGGCTGCACAGAGTGTTTTTGCTTTGGCGTTTCTGATGTGTGTGACAGTCTTACATGGCCCATCAGTCAGGTATTTATATGTTATCTCCATGACCTAATATTCTTTCCTCAGGCAGCTGCAAAATGTACTATCCTTCTCTTTGACATGTGCCCAAGTTAACTGCAAATTCTGGTATGTGTCTCCTTCCAGAGGAATGGATTTTCAGTATCGTTGGGCAGCTCTGAGGCAGTAAGCAAGTCATCCCATGCAGGCTTTGGCCCTGCTGGCTTGCAGTAATATCAGAAGCATTGGGTAGTGAAGGCTGCAATAATGCACTGGAAAAATGAATTTTTTTTTCTGACTGTTAAAAGTTTTTTTTCATGTTGAAGAGATAAACCCAAACTTGTTTCCTTGCTCTCATACTTACTGGACAAGGCTATTGGACCTCTGGCAATATGGCCAATACTCTTTGTTAGCAAACAGTGTTTATAAATATCACTGTCTTCTGATTAGACAGTTCTTGAGTTATGGGGCTTTGAGACCACTCTTTTCCCACCAAATTCCTTTGCAGACCTAACCACACTTTGGGTCTCCTGTTTTGTGTGCTATAAAAAGGGAAGAAAAACATATCAAACTGACTGAAATTCTTAAGATAATTGAATAAAACTCTCTGTGAAAAAAAAAAAAGTTCTCTCATCTTGGGACTGTAGTTTTTGCTTTCCTCCAGCTTAGCCTTGTCTGTTAATGGGGAAACCTTTGAAATTCTGTGTTTCTGTCTCCGAGAGCTCCATAAGTATAATGTTAATTTTATTGGAAGGATGAAAATCATACTCATTATATTTTTGTTCCTGTCAAATAGAGAGGTGGAGACCATCCTAGTCTGAAGTGGCATATTTACCAGATAATGGGTGTCAGACTTGGCTAATGAAAGTGTTTTAGGTTCATCAGGTTGAATGAATATCTAGGAAGAGGTGAATGCATTCTCAGTGACACAACTGCCTGACTTCCATAAATATTACTACTCTTGTAGATTTCAGACATGACTGGATGGCTCGTTACTGATCTGTTCAAAGCAAAGAGCGTGCAGCCTCAGCGAAGCCAATTTGATGGACCCCATCAAATAAGTATTAACAACACTGAGGCTGTGAAAGTACTGAAAAATACTTACTACTGGTCAGCACCTGAGGCATATCTAGGAAATAAAGTAAGTACTCAGATAAGAAGTGAAAACTCCTTCAAAGGTTCTCTGTCTTAACCATAACCTATTGCTCTAAATATATAGAAATTAAAGATTACACATAAAACTCAGTATTACCAAACTTCTTACTCTGTCTCTCCTTTTTAAATGAGAATGTTCCTGTGCAGATATTCCAAGTACCTTCTTTTTTGCTCTTTGAGTTCATCCATCTCCCCACTTCCTTCCCTGCCTATCTTTGACACAATATAATCTCTCTGGACTGTTGCTGACTTATATGCTCACATTTCCCATGCGCTTGGTTCCTATCCCAAAACTTACCCCTTTTATGCCTTGTTCCAATAACAGTAGATGGGACCATTAAAATCTCTTACCTGCTTCTTAGCTGTCTTCTGTTTCCAAACAACTAGTCTTTAGTTTTTTTTCCTGTTTACCAGCTGAAGCTCTGGGCGTCCTGGGTTTTGCAGCAGAATCACAGAATGCTTGAGGTTGAAAGGGACCTCTGGGGGTCATCTTGCCCAATCTCTGTCCTCAAGCAGGGACAACTAGAGCAGGTTAACTAGATCATGATCAGAGAGCTACTTCTGAGTATCTCCAAGGTCGGAGACTCTACAACCTCTCTGAGCAACCTGTGCTTGGGCACCCTCACAATAAGTGTTTCCTGATGTTCAGCAGGAGCCTCCTGTATTTGAGGTGTTGTGGTCATTGCCTCTTTTCCTAGCACTGGGCACCACTGAAAAGAGCCCAGTTCTGTCCTCTTTGCACCCTCTCTTAAGGTATTTGTATATATTGATAAGATCTCTCTAAGCCTTTTGTAAGCTGGATAGTCCTGCTACCCTTGGTCTCACCTCATATGAAAGATGTTTCAGGCTCTTAATAATTTTAGTGGCCCTTTGCTGGACTCTTTCCAGTATGTCCAGTATGTCCAGTATATCTCTTGTACTGAGAGGCCCAGAACTGGAGTTAGAACGTCAGCTGTGGCCTCACCAGTGGTGAGCAGAGGTGAACCTTGCAGCCTTACCTGTAATTATTTTCAGTCCACTCTCTGCCCATGCAGCTGTGTTTATCATTAGTAGAGTGACACAGTAAATGAAAACAAGTGTGAGAAGTGTAACATTAAGGGGCAGGTTTTGCACAGGGCAACACTCATTCGAATTCTGACTTCTTATTCATGTAATATAGGTTTAACTGTTGGTTAACTTCCCTTGTAGTAGTCAGCAGCAGTTGTGGGGCTAAGGACCCTGAAAGATGTATGGAATGTGAAAAACTCCAACACGCTGTGCCCCTTGGCTAGGATGATAGTGTGTACACCTCAGCCATCTGTTCAGAGTCCTGTTAGTGTTTCACTGAATGAGGGCACTTACCTGAATCACCTGTAGAGCCTTGAGCTAGCTCTCACCACCTGCACAGCTCTTGCACAAGCCAGCTCTTGTCCCTGTGCCGACACTCATGGCATGTTCAACTTCTGTAAAGTGGTATTTGCAAGCCTACAATTGTCTTATAATTTGGATGTTGTACTGACCCATGTAATTTTTTCATGTTGGCTGGAGGTTATTGTGTTGTTAAGACTTTGCTTTTTGTCATTTCAGCTCACATCTTTTAGTGGAGACTTGAAGTATACGGTATCTTATGACATTCCAATGGAGAGTGTGGACAGTGATATAGTGTCTAGTGTGGATGTCATCATTCAGGTGGATTTTTTTCAACTTGTTACTATTCAGACATTACTAAGAATCTATGAAAGGGTTAAAAAATAAAATAATATTTCTATAGTAGTAGTTTTGTCAGTTTTAAGTCTCTTAAAAGTCACTATCGAGATTTTATTACTACTCATTTCTGATTTTCTAATCCATTTGTCTGAAATTGTAGGTATGCAATAATAATTTTAAATGCTAAATACCTAGAATTGAATCTGTGTGTATATGGGTGAGTTGCTTATTACCAAATGTAAAAAACTGTATTTACAAAACAAACTGCAATGAACTGGAAAGTTTGAGCATAAATGCTTATGAAACAAGTGAGTGTTCTTGCTGATTGCTTAGTTTCCTAGATTTATGTTTCAGTTAAAAAGGCCCTAAACTGAATCCAGGCATCTCCGAAAACATTATTTTTTATACATACTTAGCAATAAAACAAAGAAGAAAGGAGATTCTGTTTTGTAGAGGTATTTGATTTTGCAATTCAGTTTATTCTTTTGTAAAAGAATTCTGAAGTCTCTGAACTGAGAGAGAATGGGATTGTGGTTTATTGAAGCCACAGAAAATGTTGACCTTTTACTTAATGCAAGGAATTTAATTTGATTGCCTCTTCTCTGTGTTACATGGATGTGTATTTGACACTAAATGTTGTTGCTTAATAAAATTTACATGCAATTATGGAAAATGTTTTCTCTTGTCCCTCAATTTCAGGGTAATGGGCAGATTCTGAGTACAAGAGCAGCAGGCTTGTCATTACAGCCATATGAGGAGTATTCTAATTCAGTGAGATTCGTATCAGAGAATTTCATAGAGTTCAATACAAAAAAGGCAATAGACCGGGAAATGTTGATGACTGTTCTGGCAAATGTGACCCATCTTCTTATCAGGGCCAACTACAACATTGCCAAAAAGGCTGTGTACAGGTAAGTGAGATAAAAGATTCAAGTTAATCTATAAACTTCTATTGTTTTTTCTGCATAGGAATCATGGTTCTTATTGGTAGTGTTCCTGAAGCTTTATGTTAATAATTTCTAGAAAAATGTTGCTTACTGTATTTTCTTAAGATCAATCTTTGTCCCCAAAACACAGTCATATGGAGTGTGTGGTAAGGGACATTTTATTTTAAAGATACCTGATAGCAGAGATGTTGTATTCTGCTTTAAAGTAATAGTGCATAAAAGTCTTATTGCAATGTTTTTTTTAGAGGGAAATGCTCTCAGAACTCTCTACAGTATGCTTATTTGGGTATGTGGCAGGTTAATCCATCACTGACTATTGAAAACCTATCAATAAAGACATTGATTGTAATTTCTTTTGATGTCTGTTTGTGAATGTTATTGAGACTCCTCTCTAAGGGAGGCGTTAATAGGAAAATTAGTCTGCAGTGGATTAGCTGGTCATTCCACAGTCTCAAACCAGTATTGGCAGTATCTGTGTCAGACCTTATACATCTTTGTTTTACCTCTTCTCCAAGATAACAGGAATAAAGTTATATTGCTCTCAAGGGAATTGGCTTAATCATTGACTTACTTAATTTCCTTACACTCACTGACAATCTTTCTTCCTATTCCCTAGAGCATGGTGCTAATAACACTAAAGTTGTGGATTCAAATCTCCATATGGGCCATTTATTTAAGGGTTGGACTTGATGATCCCTCTCAACTCAAAAAATTCTGTGAATATTCTGTCATTTTTTAACATTTCATGTCAATAAAACAGGAACTGATGCCAAATTTGCTTTGTGCACCCACACCACTCCGGTAAAATTTATGTTCATTTAGGGTTATTGTGTTCATCTTTATGGAATTTTTGTAAAGATTCCTTACAAAAATTTTACCTATGGCTGAGAAGGTTGTCTCTTCCAGTAACAATAATGTTAACAGAAAACATCTACTCCCAGGAGTGAAAATGCTGTGATAAGCGTATGATCACAGACATCTTACAGGGGAGAGTTGTGCCTGTTCCTCAGTTGTCCCTGGCAGGATGCAGTGCTCAGTGGTGTTACCTCCCCAGAAGCAAATTGTCCTGTTGAAGATCGTGTCTGGGGACACAAATGATGTGATGTTTTCCTGCTTCACCCTAGGCTGGACTCTGTGACCCTGGATACTGCAAGTGAAAATGTTATAGATCTTTCTTCAGCGCCAGATGTGGAATTCTGTGAATGTCCTCAGGGTTACACAGGAATATCCTGTGAGGTAACCTCTTACAGTGTTATGTGTATGCAAAATTACCTCCTATTGTAAAGGATCTAGGTTTAAATGCCTTTAATTAAACTGCCACTAAAGTTTATGCTGTGTGGTGATCTGCTGCCAACTATACTTTATGCAATCCCAAAGGTATTTTCTTTCAGATACTCTAAATGGGATTTTAAACTTATTTCTTGAATTCTTTTTCATGGCACTAAAAATGATGATGCACTTCAGAATATCAGTGTTGCAGAGGGGGAGCAGCTGTTAAAGCTCTGTGAAGCTATTTTGAGCTTACCTTACTCATTAATAGCACTTTTTGTGGATCTGGATCATATTCAGTTTATTCCTGTTATGTGCCATTAAGTTTATGGAGGCAATAAGGAACCTTAGCAGGGAAGAATGCTAGTTTTTGGAAGAACCCACAAGGGTGAAATGCATTGTGCAAGGTGGTGTCTTGTGTATCTGAATAGAAGATTTAGAGAGGCACAGTCCTACTGCAGAATAGCAGGAATTGTTTTGACAGATAATTTCAGTATGAAGCCTTGCGCTATTGCATTGTTAATGATTCTGCAGAGGTGGTAGAATATCTTTTCTATTGTCCCATAATAAGGAATTTCACATATTAAACCACACAAAAGTTAACTTTCATGCCCCCAGGGAACAAAGGGATGAATCAAAGTTTTATGGAGTTAATTCTTATCCTCTTTATCCAGTGCAAGTAAAAAACAACCACCAGAAAAGAACTACAGTGACATCAATAGGGTTGAAAGAGCATTCAGTTATCACAGTGTGAATGGATTGGATGGTGGGTGGTCAGAAGTGCACTCTTTGAAAAAGTTTTGATGTGTATTTTCAACACACATAGTGCTACTGCTTTTTCTCCCTTCATTTCTTTTCAGTCCTGTCTCCCTGGGTACTACCGTGTGGATGGAATACTCTTTGGAGGTATTTGTCAACCCTGCAAGTGCAATGGGCATGCAACTGAGTGTGACATTCACGGTGTTTGCTCTGTAAGTCGTCCTTCAAAGTGTTCTATGTTTTTTAAGCATCTGTTTAGGAATTAGGTGAGTATTTTTACTGTGGGAGACAAGTTTACAGTGTGCATAGTTTGAAGCTATGGGCACCAAGTGCTTATTTTTGTTGGTTTTTATTGTTTAGTTCAGAGTATGTTTCAAGACTCCATAAGTGTCTTTTCCAATAGAGAATTTGTTTCAGTTTATCATTTCAAGTGGAGAATAGTCAGAACTAATACAAAATCCCATCATATACTGGCTGATACAAATCTTGACTTTGCTTGCTGCAGGTCCCTGAAAGGAGCAAATTTAAGTGGTGAATATCTGTTTTCAGATATATGTGCATCTTCCATGACTAACACCAATGGAAATTGCACATCACCTTGTGAAGAGAAAATTTAGCTCTCAGATCTCTTATGAAAATTAAAGGTTACTGGAATAAAATGGCTAAACATCAGTAAAAACTATATAAATTTGTTACTGCAAATGTGCAATATGCAAAGTATATGTAAGTATGTATAGAAGTAATGTGGCTGGTTTCATAAAGTATATTCTAAAATGTAGGAAAAAACAACCAGAATTCTTACAACTCAGAAAAAAAAATGAAACATTTTTTTTCAGAGTTCTAGGCAGTTCTACATGGCTTGAAGAATGGCTTCCTTGGATGTCATACTGTGTGCAGTATGACAGATGGCTGTAGGAATCCCGCAGGGGCCAAAAACCAAGAGAAAATACAAAAAGATTTTTTCCATGTCTCACAGGCTTGTCAACACAACACGACAGGACCTTTCTGTGATCAGTGCTTGCCTGGCTTCTATGGAGATCCATCCCAAGGAACGTCTGAGGACTGCCAGCCTTGTGCATGTCCTCTGACTTCTGCTGCAAACAAGTAAGCTTCTTATGCAAGACTCTTTTCCATCTTCAGCAAAACCAGAAAGTGAGAGAAAGAAAAATGTCATGACATCTGAAGGAGAGAGAAAATTACTTTTATTCCTTCATCTTTGTTTGCATATATAGAAACATTCCTTTATGAGGCAGACAAATGTATAGACTAGGCTAAGAGAGGCTGAGTGAACTGGTATGATTTTGCATGGTGGATGAAAGTAATAATTCAGCCTGTCCTTGAACTTTGTACCAAAACCATGGTTATCTTCCTTGTTTTTTCAGAAAACAGTAGAAGGACAGAAGTGGTGTATTTGAGAAAAAGGAACTCATTACAGCAATTGTACTGCTTTGCTAGAATGAAAGCCAAGTTTTTAGGAAGTTTTAAAATCTTACTTTTAAAGTAAAAAAACCCCAAGAGTTTTTGAAAATTATACAGTTTTTTTGACATTGTAATGTTAAAAGCATCAATAAACTAGAAAAAATTGCAATCATGTGTTTATATAGCTAGATGCAAGGAAGGGTAGATCTTGAATGTTTGCAGAAGTCTTGCAATTCTGTGCATTGATACCAAATGCCATAAATATTGTTAATAGTTTCAGTCCCACTTGCCAGCTGAATGAAGAAGGTGGAATTGTCTGTGACAAATGTCTTCCAGGCTATACTGGTTCTCAATGTGAAAGGTATGTTCACTAATTTTGGGTGAAATATCTATTTTATTGCCATCACTAGGTGTTCATCATCCTATCTTCTTTGTATTGTTCATACCAGATGTATGGAACATTCCTAATAAAATTTTCCTTCTTATTTTGTCTTTCACTGTAATACAGAGACACTTTTAGATTAAAATTTAATAGGAAAAACTCCCTTCAATGGGGAGAGTATATGACATGACCACACTCCAGCTGATAAAGTTTCTAAACTCTGATGCAGGTGTGCTAATGGTTACTATGGGAATCCTCTTATACCTGGACAGTCGTGTGCTCCTTGTGAATGCAATGGCAATGTAAACCCTCAAGAAGAGGACCACTGTGATCCCTTCACAGGACAGTGCCTGAAATGTCTGGGGAACACAGCAGGCCACCACTGTGAAAAGTGTGCAGATGGGTATTATGGGGATGCAGTGATTGACAAAAACTGTCGTGGTAAGTTGTTGCTTTTATTACTGTCAACATTTACAGAACAAAAATGTAGTGTTTGTGTACAAAATAGATGGGGACATGTGCACCTTTGCTGAAAAAGTTAATCTTCAACTTGTGATTTGGCAAGTGCATGTTGAAAACTGGGGTTGGGTTATGCTGAGGGAGGGGAATGCATTATGCTAGGATTTGACACTTGGTATCCCTGGAACTTAACTGGCTTGCTTAACACTGTCCCTCCAATGACATGCTGTACACACTTCCTACTTCTGAATGTCACATATAGGGCTGGAAGAAAAATACTTTTTAAGTACAGCTATTCAGAGGTGTTTTGAATTGTTTTTTGAAATTTTTGTCCAAATGCACAGGCATTTCTGTGATAAATTAGCATCTGTGGGATATAAACAGATGAAACACATCGTATACCAGATTTTGAATAATGTATAATAATGAATGCCTACAGATACACATGAATAATTTTTTAATTTGGTTTCTTTTTGTCTCAACACAAGCCTGTGCCTGCCACGTGAATGGTTCCCTTTCAAGTACTTGTCAACATGTGACAGGCATCTGTTCCTGCAAATCAAATGTAGTTGGAGAAAGATGTGATAAATGTTTGGTAAGCAGATACATTACCTGTTGCTAATATATATATTTTCTTGTCTTCCTCTTTATCTATAGATATTGATTTGAGCAGATACCGAGAATAGCAGCAAATAGGTTCGGGGGAGAGGGGCGTGTTGCTGGAGTGGAGACCAAAGTTTATCTGCAGAGGTTTTTGTGTCTGAAAATTGCTCTGCATGTGCTCCTTGCAGATGTGAAGCTGTATAATTGATTCAGCACCCTCCTGCATAGGGCTGTTCAGGCTGGTGCTGACAGTGTGCAGTCAAAAACCAAACAAAAAACTGTTAACCTGAAGGGATCTTAGAGCTGTGCTTCTGTAAAATTAAGTCTGAGTAGGGAATATCTGAAGAAATGTGGTTGGTGATAATAAATACATCATGGCTGAATGCCAACAAGGGATTCAGCTGAAAGGCAGGCCTGTTACAAGAACAAGCAGATATTCACTGGTGATACAAACCAGCAGTTTCCAGTCTATGCTAAGTGTAGAACTACATCAGAGACCAGAGCATGAAGTCTGTGCCCAGTTACTGCCTTTTGTTCCATCCCAGCTGAATGACTTTGAACACACATGTGCTCTAGGTCACTGACCTGCTTCGTTCTAGGCTTTCATTCATAGTCACAAGTATCTGTGCTTGATCAGCACAGCCCACCCTCACCTCCTGCAAGTCTTTAAATTAGAATAACATTAGACTTCAAAATATAGTGCCTTGCTTGTGAGATTAGAGGACCATGAGACCATTTCAGGGTTGATTTTATGAGTATATTTAAATTGGCAAATCAAAACTATAACATTACTTGGTGCATTGGCTGGGAAATCAAATTAAACCAAGACATTCACCCAAATGCATATTGCTTTATAGCTGGCAACAGTGAAGGGATAATGCCAAGAAGTCTTTCCACAGCAGTCATGCAGTGCTGGCCAAGATTCATGCAGGTCAGACATCATGGGGAGTAAACAAGAGGAAACAAGAGTGTATATTGTAGTGTTTTCAAAAATTTGTGAAACATAGCTGAAATCTATTTATTTCTTCTCCAACAGAACGGGTATTATGGGCTGCTTACTGGGCTTGGCTGCGTTCCCTGCAACTGCAGTCAGTTTGGCTCTGTGTCTGAGGACTGCAATCACCAGGGGCAGTGTCACTGTGTGCCAGGAGTGGCTGGAGAGAAGTGTGATCGTTGTGCTCATGGCTTTTACGCGTTCCAGGATGGTGGCTGCACACGTAAGCTCTAATCCACGATCCTTCCAGAGTTTGTCTGGAATTTCTTGCAGCAATACATTGTATGTTGAACTCTGGCAAAGGTCAGTTGTTTTGATGACGATACGGAAGAATCTGTAGGAAGGTCTACTAATACTTTGATTAGCTGGGGAACAAAACGTTTCTTTGCTCACTGTGTGGCTCCTTGTAAAAGGTGGTGACTATGAAATAACTCATAAAGGGTGCATGAGAGAAATATTACATCCTCAATACCTCCTTTGTCTCTTTATTACAAAACCCTTCAGTCCTTCAAAGAGAATGAAACCTTTTTTTTCTGCAGTTGGGAAATTGAAGAGCTTCTACTCCTAAAGATTTTTACTTTAGTTTTTAATTTAACTCTTAAATATGTTTTTCATATTTTGATAAGAAGTCATTCACTCTATTTTCCCATCATCACCTGGCTGTGTACAATTTTTAATCATGATAAAGAAGAAATAGTTCATTTAAAAAAAGAACATGCTATCAAAACCTAATTTTTCATGTTAATAAGATGCCCTTTTCAATACAGTATAGCTAAAGGAATGCCTGCCTTTTCTCCAGCCAGACAAAACCACTTTTTTCTTGCCTCAGACAGTACATTAAAATGAAATATGCAGTGAGATTGTGATAAGATTATGTTTTGAAATTAATATACTTTGTCTTTACTAAGAATCAAAGATCCCTTGGGTACCTTTAACCAATTCATTTCTGGAAATTACTTAAGTGTTACTAAAAAGATTAATAAAATCACTTCCATGAAATTCTGCTTTTTAACTGGAATAATATTTTGTTTCTTAAATTGCCAAATGCATCCTGCAGTAGTTAGTTATTATAAAAATAATTATCCATCCCTATTATTCAATAAGCAGTTCTTGAGATTAATCCTTTCATCTACTTGAGAACATCAACACATCTCCTGATGAGTTTTGTGTCCTCTGTAATAGAAGTTTTTCCTACAAATGTACTCTACTCCAAAAATAAATTTGTGTGGTCTTGTTGATCCCCCTGTGGAAGTGCAGCACTGCTTTTTGAAACATCAAACAGGCTAAGTCAGTAAGCAGTAATGGGCTTCCAGCAAAAAGATGAAATTCACCGTGGTCATGATTTGTTTCTCAGTGATTAGAGATGGCAAGGAGTTCCTAGTGGAATAGGCAAATGTACTGCATAAGAAAAGTAAGACTATTGGTGGTCTTGGAGTTTCTTCTCTGCAGTGAAGCATGGATAAACTTACTCATTTGGTCCTGTTTCTCTTGCAGCCTGTGACTGTGCCCATACTCAGAACACCTGCAATGCTGATTCTGGCCAATGCATCTGTCCCCCTCACACTCAGGGAGAAAAGTGTGAACTCTGTGAAGAAAATTACTGGGGACTCTCTCCTAAACTTGGTTGCAAGGTATGGTAGGCTGGGTGAAAAGCCATGGCTGTTGAAAGTAATTTGCCTTATACAGATGTCAGAATTGGACTCTTGTTTTGAGAGCCATGATCTTTATTCTGTCTCAAAGTGCTAATGCAACATGCTCACATTAAAACAAAAAACAGCAAAACAGCAGATGGCACAATGTTTATTGAGGAACCTTCTAAGAGGGCTGTCTTTGAAAATACCATCAGAGTGCTTATTCTGGATAGGTGCATAGTTCACATTAAAATTGTGAGGTGTTTATTCTAACATTTAGATGTTTAAATAGTGGTATTAAACCAGATTTATAGCAGCAATGGGCAACTGGGAATATAGTTTCTGTGCAAATCAATAAGTGATAATATTATGGATTTAAGAACATTGGAAGTGTCTTGAAAGTTACTACAGGCATTTTTTCTGAAAAAATTATAATTAAAATGGTATAATGTAGTTAATGTTTCATGGATGGAACAATGGTAGCTCCCATTATCTCAGCATAATGCTTATAATTAAGCAATAAAATGCCAAGTCAGTGCAGATCCAAGGAATAGCAACCATTTATGCCTTTAGGTTCATGTAGTAAATTCCTGCCAGATATGGCATTGGTCCAAAATATTTTATAAATGTTGAGATTTTTAAAAGCCTCAATTACATGATTGTAATGGGTACCTTCAGTGGAGAAACCACAAATACAATCAACTTGACATGGTCTGTCATTACATGCAGTAAGCACTTAAGTGTCAGCCAAATTGGTATCCTTTTTCTCTCTTAAATTTTTGAGAGTAAGGATGATAAAGTAGTCCTAATAAGTCTTCAGAGTTAACCATCTTGGTGATTTATAATAACATAATTGGCAACTATGTCTTTAAACCACAGCTTTGTTAACTGTCAGCTTACTGTCATTTTTACCTAATGTACGCAAATACAATGTGCTGTACATTTGTGCATTTCCTTTGAGGTGTTCCTCTCATAGGGTAATTCCACAGCACTTGCCAATGATCAGGTGTAATTAAATATGCAGTTGCTCACTTTTGCTAGGTTATTTATCATTCCTTTTGCTTACAGCATCACAGTAATGAACGTGAAATACTCTAAAGGTATTTTAGATCCTTTTTTGATGCAACAAACAGTAATGTGATCTCCAGATAATAGTCCCAACAGAGGGATATTCCCTATGCTGAATAGTCACATGCAGTAGTTTAAGATCAGGAACAGTGTCTTCTGGCAAACCCAGGGGAGACTGTTTGCATGCTCTATACATGGATGGAATGGGGGAGATGCTGAGAAGCTCAGACTGTCTGGTTTTGCAACACGGAATGCATAATGGTTACTTTATCTGACTCTGTTTCTAGAGGTTTTCTTGATATTTAGCAGCCATTTCTGTGTGTAGTAGTGTAGCGGGAATCATAGTATTAATTAAAAACTCAGTAAAAACTGCTTAATACAAAGACTGCTGTGGGTAACCAGCAAAATTGTGAAGAATGCTAAAGGATGGACAGTAATTCTTCTAGAACTTGTGGGTCTTGGCATGCAGGACATGGCAAGATAGAGGCTTTTCATCTCAAAGAGATATTTGATGAGGAAAGTAACTCGGAAAATGCTGAGAAAATGCTCACAGTAGATGATGGTAGATGGAATGTACTTTTTACCCGATCACTTAGAAATAACCACAGACCAAAATTGGGCTTGTTAAGTAACCATAGATAAATTAAGAGTGAAGGCTAATCCAGACTGCTTCAAAAAAGAATGACGGATAAAGTACATCCACTTTGCATGTTTATAATGCAGGTTCATATTACTGATTGCATAATGAAGGATGCACTCTGCCAGGAAAGAGTTTTCCTTTGGTACTGAGTTGCACTGCACGCTGAGCTTCCCACCTTTGGGATGCAATGAGATTCTTGGTTCTTCATCAAATAGTAAAAGTAGCTTGAGCAAGATGCAGAAGCTATTAATGCTTCTTGAAATCTTAAAAGAATGTCAGTTTTAAGATTTTCCTTTCTGTCATATTATAAAATGATGATGCTTACAGATTTCTTTCATTCAGCATTTATACAACATTATTTAATTTACTTGCTGTACTCAATTACTAGTATTGTAAATTAAGTATTTTGGATATATTTTTGTTTTCTGGAACAGAGTCCTTCAATTCCTTTGGTTCCCAACCCACATTTGGGAACCAACAAAGCTTCTAACTTTTTGCCGTCTGCCGTTGACTGGAAATGCAGCTCTTTGCTAAAATACAAACCAAACAACCTTATTTCTGTGTAGAATTTCTTCCCTTTTATTATTGTACAGTATTTGTTGGTGAACATTGAGTTAAGGGCAATTTTTAAGTTTACTGTGCTGTTTCTATTGTAAAAAAAATTTTATTAAAGATCTGCCATTTATGAACATTTCTTCTCTTCCGCTAAGGCTTGCAACTGTAGCAACAGTGGTTCAGCAAGTCTCCAGTGTGATGTGTTGACAGGTCAATGCCAGTGCAAAATTGAATTTGGAGGACGAGACTGTTCCAGGTGTGCCTTGGGCTACAGGGACTACCCGGACTGTGTTGCCTGTGACTGTGATTTGAGTGGAACCAGAGCACAGACGTGTAATGACACTGAAGGAGTTTGTGGCTGTGAAGAAGAAACTGGCATCTGTACCTGCAAGGTACTGAGTTATTCACCCCCTTCTGGGAAAGCATTACTGTTTTCTGGACATTGATTGCATTGAAGTCAAGATAGATACAGGGCTGAAAGGACTTCAAAAGGCAATCTGTCATTTATGAATACACCTAGATCACTGCTAAAGAATTTTCTGTGACAGATCTCACTATTAAGAAAAATTGAAAAACAGTGAAGTTTTTCTGTTCATACACATTTGGTTTTATTAAATTTGGGAACAACTCATTAGTTCAGATGATATAGCCTACTTTTTTGGAATTTCAAATTATAATGAAAGGAAGAAAGCAATAAATACTAAATGGAAAATCTAAATTTTTTTTTAAATCTGTTTATGTTGCAAGTTTGAATTAATTTCCTGTGCTGGAACCAAAGGCACTGCTTAAGAATAACTCAGATATATTGCTAATAGTGAAGTCTAATATTCTTGTATATAGGAAACAGTAAAAACACAGATAGTATAGATTTCTCTGAAAAGATGAGAATCAGTTCTTGAAAGACTGAGTGATAGAAAACTTAGTTCAAGACAACAAATTTATGCCTTCATAGGTGTCTGTCCAATCTCTGATTAAAGGTACCAGTGGGCATTGACTGTAGTTTTGGGTGTTTCTTGAGGTTGAGCTTACGAGTTGGGAATTGTGTGCAGAAATAGACACTTGGGAATACGTCTCTTGATTCCTATTCATACTGAGCAGTTTATTTGGCTTTTGGAGCTCATTTTCCAGATGAAGGTTTGGGAGGAAGTTCTGTCTTGAACTGAAATAGCTGCTGATTTTTGATAGGCAGTCAAATATATGAGTTTAACTTAAATGTTCTATGGTTGTTTGTGAAGGGTTTTGTGTGTGTTTTTTTGGTGGTGTTTTGTTTTGTTTATATTTTTTAGTTTGTTTTTGTTTTTGTTTTTTTTTAAAGGAAGAAAGCAAAACAGCATTGGAAAATAATGAAAAAAGTAATGTACTGCACAGTAAAACAGATTGCATACAATAATTGATATTCTGCTGTGAAGTTTATGTAGCAGCTAGTTTTTCTTCAAAAAATAATCATTTTTCATTTAGATGAAGTATTATGAGTGTGATGTTACTTTTTTTTTTTTTAATATCCTCCAGGAAAATGTTTTTGGTCTACAATGCAGTGAGTGTAAACCTGGAACTTTTGGTCTGTCTGCTAACAATGCACTGGGGTGTACCCCATGCTTCTGTTTCGGGATGTCCACATCTTGTTCAGAACTAGAGGACCATGTGAGAATTCCTGTAAGTAAAGCAGTATAACCACACAGACACAGTTTGCTGTTGTCCTCATGTTAGGTACCACACTGGTGTGCATATTTAGTGGATCAGGCTGAGTGTCCTGACTGGCTTAGGGGGCCAGTGGCATAGGTCAGAACAGAAAAGAAAGCAAATGATAAATGGTCATACTCTTATTTCTGAAAACTTGCATTTCACTCTTCACTTCTTAAAAAAAGTAAATATCAAACATGTTTTCCAGTTTCTTGGGTTGGGCATTTATTACTCTAAAATGGACTATTGACGTTTCAAAATAACTAAAATTGTAAACAGGATATTTTGATGAATGAATCTTTTGCTCTTTGTGTCACAGATAACATTAACTCCAGATCAGGCTATTCTGCCTGTAGTAGCTCAAAGTAACCTGACTGGAACAGTGGAAGGAGTATTTTCACAATTTCCTGATATTTTATTGGATGCTGCCATAGTCAGAAAATACTTAAATACAGAAACATTTTACTGGAAGTTGCCAGAGCAGTTTCAGGGAGATCAGGTAAGAACATTAAATAACTGAAATGCTTTGTAGATAACTTTGTTGTCTAATAGACACTCCTTTACTCTAGAATAGTAACTCTATCTTCATAACATGTTTCTATGTTAGTTCTATTCTTGTAGGTCATAATACTGTAACTATGCAGTGATAGAACTTACTTATAGCTAGCAGAAACAATATATTTACATTACCCTTTCCTAACAAGATTTTTCTTGACCCTGTTAGTTGGTAACACCTATATTTAATTACTTGACAGATTCTGGGAAGGGGAAAACAGTGATATATTTGGTTTCATTGTAGAAACCTAAAAGAATTTTCATACTTGAATTAGTATCTAGATCATGGAATCTCTATTGCTTAGGAATTGAATGAAAATGGAGTGCACACCTTGAGAGGGTCTAGGTAAAGAAACTAAGACTGCTTTTTAGAAATATGTATTGAAACTTAGTG
Organism: Toxostoma redivivum; assembly: GCA_013397375.1. Taxonomy (NCBI): domain Eukaryota; kingdom Metazoa; phylum Chordata; class Aves; order Passeriformes; family Mimidae; genus Toxostoma; species Toxostoma redivivum. Next base: position 1,708,856 of record VXBI01003752.1, read on the forward strand.
GAAAAGCCATTGAGTTTAAGTCAATATTCATGTTTTATTGCCAGTTCTTCAAAGGAGTGGCAGTTTTCCAGTGTAGAGATGATGTTAAGATATTTTCAACTAGTAGCTCAGACCTTAGAATAAATAATAGTAATAATGTTTAATCCAAACAGCTCATGACCTATGGAGGGAAGCTGAGATATACTGTTGCCTTTTATGCTTTGGATGGCTTTGGAACCTCAAATTTTGAGCCACAGATTCTAATGAAAGGAGGTCACACCAGCAAGTTGGTCATCTATGTAGACATCCCTTCTCCAGAAAATGGAGTAAGAACTGACAAGGAAGTAGAAATGAAGGAGGTAAGCCAAAACACAAGAAGAACACAGCATTACCTTGAAGTAAACTTGTATGTTCATGGTTTTAATATACAAACAAACAAACAAACAAATAAATAAAGTATTGTTTCCCTAGGACTCTTGGAAGTATTTTAACTCTGTGTCTGATGAGCCTGTCTTACGTTCTGACTTCATGTCTGTGCTCAGCAATGTTGAATACATCCTTATCAAGGCAGCTTATGGTCAAGGATTACAGCAAAGCAGGTAAAGCAACGTCTGATTATATTTATTTATTGTATTGCATTTACTGTAATTTAACTTACAAATGGCCTCAGCTGAGCTATACAGTAAAGACTTACCTCAGAAATTTGCAGTTTCCTATTTACGACCTTTGCTCTTCTCTGACAAGAAAACATTTGACTTCTAATTGCAGCAGAATCCTTCTTGAATATTTTTTGTGAAACACTAAATGACTCTGGTGCTTACTTTGACAGCAAAACACACAAAGGAGCACAGGCTGATAAAGTGTTCTGCAGGACTGATTATGTAGTTAAATATTTTATATTTTCTAAACTGTTTCTTTCCCATCATATTTTTATGGCTATTTAATTTTTTGTTTCTTTTTTCAGTTGAAGCACATGGTACCCTGAGTTCTTGGGTTTGTATCAATCTAGGTGTCTCCTGTAGCTTGAAACACTCTGGGCAGTGGTAATAAGATAGTCCTACCTCAGAATAGTAGCATTTTATTACAGTTATTAATGAGAGGGAGGGATGGGATATCATGATTTCATCTATCAGTCTGGAAACTAACAAGACAAGCAAAGATGCATCCAATGAAAACCCATTCTGTATGTTTTCACAGCTCTGAAGAAGTCTGATTACACCTCCAGATGGTGTGTTATTTTTGATTCACATGGCCTCAATTATCTTTCTGTTAGCTCTGTCTGAAATTGTGGCACGAGACAAATGTAGTTGTCTAATATTTCTGAGGAAGAATTACATACTCTTTCATGGTGGGTTTGGGAAGTTTTCCAGCCCGAGAGGGATCTACCTTTATTACTTTTAATAATTTCTGATGTGTTTAGTTGTTCTCAAATCCCATAAATAAGTAAAAAAATCTTCAGTTTTTGAGATATTTGCATGGGAAATTAAGGAAGTTTATGTATTGTAGCCCTGACCTTGAAGCATGAAATTGTTTGTGGATCTTGTTTTTGGCGTTTGTGCTTCTTTATAGATGTTCACATTCTCTTCTTCATATATCTTGTAGAATTGCAAATATCTCAATGGAACTTGCAGTCAAGTTTGAAGAAATGCATGCAGGCAGACCTCTAGCTCATCTTGTAGAGCAATGTAGGTGTCCTGCTGGTTACACTGGATTGTCCTGCCAGGTACTGAGCCCATGAATCCTTTTTTTGTGTCTAATAATGTGAAAGTAAAAGAAAAAAAGAATTACTTAAATGGCTTTTAAAATTGTTTGTAGCTGTTGATAGCTGTGATAATTTTTGAAAAAATTTTATTTTACTCTCTTTATAACTAGAGCTGTGCTCCAGGATACTACAGGAGAAAGCATACAGAACTCAGTGTAAGAGAGCCTCATACTCTGATAGCACCTTGTGTGCCATGTCAGTGCAACAACCACAGTGAAACCTGTGATCCTGACACTGGAAAATGCTTGGTATGTACATCTTAAACATTTTTCTGTTGATTTCACCTGAGCATACAATGGCAGTAACCTGTCCAAGGAATTTTTAGGAGTAGAATATGGCTGTACCTCTTGGACAAAATGTGATTTTTTTTTTCCCTCCACGGCTCTGAAAGATGGAAAATCTGAATAGTTTCCCTTAAGGTCCATTCAGTAAATTTAGCAAGGTTTTGGGGCATTAACATACTCAAAATCATTAATTATTTTAGTTTTAATTTTACTTTTTATATTACTTGTATATTGGTTGAGTTTGTCTGTTTTTCTATGAGACTTTTTGGGTGTCTGGACAAGGTCTGCTTAGGCACACAAAAAAAAAAAAAAGGAATGCAGTAAGCCATACTGCACCACAGACTTAAATCAAATGTAAATTCTTTCTCAGGAAGAGAATCCTCTGGGCAGCTTTAAAGGAGGCTTTTTTTAATGCCCAGACTACAGTATTGTAGGGATATGCCTCAGCTAAGTTGATTTGCTTACTTTTCTCAGTTTATCCCAAAGGTTGCAAAGAGGGGTCACATATGACTAACACATTTCCTCTCTCTTGTGGTCTGACAGGCTGTGGACAGCAAATTCTCAGCTAACTAAATAAGGCATATTAAGTCCATTCCCTGGCATTGCTCAGTATTTTTTCCTAATTTTTTCACCAGTTGCTTTATTTTTCCAGTGGTGAGTGGGTTAGTTCAAAGTCAATTTCTACTGAATTCATTCTTAAAGTTAGTTTTAAGTGAGTTTCCTTAGTCCTTCAGGCTTTTCTAAGCCATTCTTTTGCTTTCAGGTTTGTACAAAAGAGTATGTATCTCGAGTGAAAACTAAAGTTCTCGCTTTTACAAGGCTAAAATGCATAGGTCTTTCACAGAGGTGAATATTCATCATTCTTCCTCTTAGTTTCTAGTCGAGGGTTAGCAAGTCATCTGTGTCTCGAGATGACTGCTCAGACATTACCAGCTGAGTGGTGTAGGCAAGAGAGTTGGTTTTCACCTGGCTTCTGCTCCCATAAAATAGGAGGTTGCATTGCTACTGTTTGCCTCATCAATCAACCTAAAACACACTCTAGCCGCTGTATGAAATACAGAATAAGAAAAAAGAAAGGTTAATAGAGAAAAGTTGGGGAAAACAGAAGAGTGTTTTTGTTCGCTTGAGGGACTAAACAGTTAAATTGTGCTTATCATGTAAATTTAGTGCTTTAATATTAATAGCACTGGTTATTGAGCAGTACTCTTGACAAATTAAATGTAGTGTCTGTGAATCCTAACTGTGGATAGTCATCAGCATTTGCTGAAATGCTGAAACAGAAAAGCCAGGTGTTCTGTTAAATTTTTCCTTTTTTTCTTTTTCTTTGTTTGTTTCTTATGTTTGGATTTTTTTGTTTGTTTTGGGTATTTTTTAGGATTTTTAGGTTTGTACTGTGATGCCCTGACCTGAATTGATTAATAGTAGCAAAAATACATAGACTTTATGGAAATTTAGAAAAGAAATTAGGTCAGCCTGCCCGAAGGGGCATTCACATAAGAGAAAATGCTTTGGCATTCTGTTTGCATAAAAGATTTTCTCATTCAGAGAATGTTGACCAGTGGGTAGTGGCATGTAGAGATCATTGTTGGAAACTGTACACATGTACTGATAAAGTAGATAAATGTACACCTGTTGTTTGTTGTTGCTTTAAACCATCTGAATTCTGTGTCTCAGAACTGCAGAGATAACACAGTTGGGGATTACTGCAGTGCTTGTGTCCCAGGCTACTACGGGAAAGTAACTGGATCTGCCAATGACTGCTCTCCTTGTGCCTGTCCCAGAGCCAACTCTGTCAGGTAGCCAGAGCTTACTAAATCCAGTGCATGTTCTACCATTCCCATTTCTTGTGTTGTACATCTAACCTCCTCCTCCTCCTCCTACACCATGGCAGTAGGGGTTGGTTATTGTTATGTATTGTTAATTTTTAGACATTTGAATGCTGCCTATTTTTATTTAGTAAATGGAGCTTTACTGGTAACTCTGAGCTGTACTGGTAACTTTGTGAAATTTTAAAATAGAGGTATTAGGTGATAAATGAGTCAATTTTTTCTCTAAGACTAGAACAGACACAGACTGCTTTATAGATAGTCGACTAAGTTGCTGTGGTGTTGTTTAGTATCAAATGTGAGTCTCTTTCTTCATTCAGAGAACAGTACTTTTGTATTTTCAAAGATTCAGGCCATCCCCACTCAAAGCAGGTACTTCTCATGAGATCAGTCCTAGAGGAAAAACAAATAATCTTTTGTCTGAAATTTATACATCTGCTTGTTTGGTAGAGGAACAGTTAACTTAGTATTTTGGAAAACAAAATGCTGTGCAGGCTGGGTTTTTTCAGAAGCTTAAAAAACATATTTGTTGTTTGCTTTTGTATAATTGAGTCAGAATGAGAGTCTAGCAATTCTGGTGTCCTTATGCAAGACTCAGTTAAATACATACAACAGCCATATTATACAGCATCCATTTTACATTGTCTTACCTTTTCAAAGGAAGGCAATAATGTGCTTTAGCATGTCATGCAGTAATGAAGCCACATTGGGAAAGCAAACTTCACTAATTTAAACTAAAAATTCTAGAGCAATGCAATCAGATTAAACAGAGGATGCTGTTGCTTACAGTATTTAACCTGTGGCTGAAGGTGTTATCTGTCTTTGTATGGTCTTTTATTTGTATGATAGCAGGTATTTGTTTATCCTTCCTCCAGTTTTAGTCCCACTTGTGTCCTAAAAGGTGTTCAGGATTACTACTGTGATGCTTGTCTCCCAGGATATGAAGGACAGTACTGTGAAAGGTGAGTTACACATGATGTTCCCATTTATTCCCAGCTCCCAAGGACAGTTTAGTTAATATGAGCCGTGATATGTGCACTCAGATTATTCAGTGTTCATAAATAAGTGTATAAAAGTGCTCAAGGACTTGGAGTGATTTACTAGTTACGGTTGAACTATTAATAAAAACTCCAAGCTGTCAGTAAATGTAACATCTGATGTCATGATGAATATCTCGTGATGTTCAGTGTGCCGTTGCTCCCTGCAGGTGCTCCCCTGGCTATTACGGTGACCCTCAGCTCCCTGGTGGCAGCTGCCATCCGTGCCAATGCAATCCTGGTGGTTCTGTGGATGGGAATTGCGATGGTGCCACCGGGCACTGCCTCTGTAAGCCGGGGGTAACGGGACAGCTCTGTGAGGAGTGTGAGCCGAGGCATCTCCTGGTGGAAGACGAGTGTGTGTGTAGGTGGTTTTTAAATTGTTTACTTTCCCAAGGGGCTGTGGTCCACTCCAGTGATAGTTGTGTGCACATGGTTATTCCTTGGATGGGTTTATGATGTCAGGCCCTGTTCTTTCTGTGAAGGAAAGAAACCCTAACAAATTATTATTTCTGTAAAAGAGAGAGGTTTGGAGAAGGTATTCTCTGGAGGTCTCATCCAACCTCAACCATTCTATGAACACAGAGAAAATACAGTAGGGATCATAACATCAGCCAAGCAGTTGATCCTTAAAATGGCTTATTTACAAACAAGTTTAAGGAAAGCTAATTTTAGGACTTTTGCTGACTGCATATTATGTTATTTATTGCAAAATCTTGAATTCCTAGGAATTCCTTCCTATTCCTATTCATTGACCCTTTGGATGTTAGGTTGCTGTAATAATACTTTTAGAATTATGCCAGGTTTATAGGCATTCTCCACCAATAAGTCATATTGCCCCAATAGTTACTCTTGTAATTCTTTATGAGACTGTAAGTAGCAGAAAGATGCATCTAGTACAGCAATCTGCTTCTATAATGAATCAAGATTTAGAAGTCTGGTTTTATTTTGTATAAATAAAAAAAAAATATGGGAAATAAATGGAATTACAGGACTGTAGACTTGAATTTCCTGTCTAATGGGCTTGTTTGACTAGTGGCTTCAACATGGATTTATTGCAAAATAGCTAAATAGGCTCAATAAGCTTGTAATACAGCAAGCAGCTCAATAGTTAGCAGAACCCATAGGGCTCTAATGTGTGCTAACCTAAGGAGAATGTGTTTGGAATAAGTTCACTATTGGGCAAGAAGGGAAAGGCAAGACTACAAATGTATATATTCAGACTTACACTTTATCACTCTTAACTGAAATGATGAAGGCACATACTGTCTAAATCAAAAATGCAGTGTTTTTTGTCTTCATTTTAATACTAATACTCCTTCCTTAAAATTGTTTATTTAGCTTGTGATGACAACTGCACAGGAGTTTTGTTAAACAGTTTGGATAATCTCAACGAGGCCATGCTCTCAGTGAGCCTCACTGGTATTGACCGTGTGCCCTATGGGATATTGTCAGAGTTGGAGAATGCAACACAACATCTGAAGGTAAAATGAACATATAAACAGCAGAAATATTCAGTCACACTTCTAAAACAAAACTTTCAGCACCCATGGATGCTAGTAATTTGACAGAAGGCCTCCTGAAGTTCATGGCTTGAATATGTCTAAGTGATACGAGATTCAGACCATTATGTTTGCTGTGGAAGTACACCTTAAGTTATTTGGCTGCCTGTTTCAGTTTCTTTTCATTTGTTGCTCTGGCATTTAAATAAGTGGATTAATATATTTTTCAACCAGCAGTTGGATTTCTGAACGTGCTGTATGTATGTGCTTCACTTAGATTATGTGCATTCTGACCAGCAAGGGGATTAACTTTCAGTGATGAGATAGAAACAGCAGGCCAGGTCTTCTCCCTTTTTGGTCTCTTTGCTAAAGAGCTGCCAAGGCATAGATCTAGAGGCTGTTTCCCTAGAGCTCCCTGGGTCCTTCCCTGGAGTGGTAGACTGCTTTTCCATTAGCAAAGGTGCTTGGGGTGCAGCAGTTTGCTTTCTTTTTGGCTGTGGCAGTCCAAGTGCTTTACTCTACCCTCCATCTCAGGACACTAGAGTCAGGTGGAATGTTTCAGTGTTGGAAATTGAAATTTCAGACTGCTTGGGGCAAACTTCCCTTCAACTCCTCCCCGCCTTAAACAAAGTATGCAATACCACTTTTTGTGATTCTAGAAGGTCATTTATTGTTGCTGAGGAATAGGTTCATGTGGCCTCTGCACAAAAACAGAGATAAACAGGATCCTCCCTGCTTCATGACTACTAAAAATAAACACATTTATTGGTAAGATTCTTCTCAGCAATAGTCAAGTAGACAAGCTCTGAGTTCAGAAACAAAGCTATTTTCTTTGTATTTCACCATATCACAAGAAACCCAAAATTATGTGAGTCTTTTTGTGCTGCCAAATTCAGCAAACTAAAATTTTGAATTATAATTTCTTCTATTTAAAATATAAGGCAGAATGAGTTCCAATCAGTGTATTTCAAAATGTTAATATTTACAATAATTGATGGCAAACTTGATTAAATTGCACGTTTTTGCTTCAGCAGAGGTACTCTTATGCTTCAATTTTAATTGCTAACCTTTTAGTTGGAAAGCTTCAGTTATGCTTCCCTTCCTTTATGTCCTAAGGTATACGTGTACTGAACTATTGTAATACTTCAAGGATACAATTCACTTGCTTTCTATAATTAGTTTGTGTTTGTATAGGAGCACCCTCATCTTTTACTTGGAAACATTATTCATAGTAGTTTTTATTGAGCACTTTATTGCAAAGTGCTCAAAATAGGGAAGTTTCTACTTACTTCTTAAGTAAGTTTAACTTTCTTAAGTATGGTAGGTTTGTAGTAAGTTCACTTAATTACTTAAGTAAGCTTCTACTTGCTTCTTACTTTTGAAGCATTTGTATACACATTTTTTCAATATTAAAAATGAAATCAAAGCCAGATGTCACTTTCTTGGAAGTGGGGTGCTTAAAGTGATATAAAACTTCTTGTGACTCGTGTAATTTCATTCATGTCGAGCCACAGTGTTTTTAAACAATTTAATCGTGGGGGTAAGTTGATAGTCGTATAATTTTTCTCTGTTTAGAAGCAGGTATTCCCATTTTTCTGGAAATTTAAAGATTACCTTACCTTTTGCCTTATACCAAAAAAATGGTGGCTGGAGGCCAGAAAATCGCCAAGGGTATTTCTGTGAATTACAGATCTTTCCTGAAGGGCTGTCCCCAGCGCCCATGCTGGTAGTTCAGGAACTTGAGTAATTCCTCTTTTTTTTGTGCCTTTCTGTGGATCCATTGGTAAAGATGATGTTATCACCTCAGATTGTCCACTCGTCATTGCTTCTGCACCTCCAGTCCATTGGAAGACTTCAGTAGTTCTGTTTTTCTAGTTAAAGCCTCCTGCTTTACTCCTCCTGATTAACCTAAGCTTAGTTGCTGTCCTGTCCTGCTTTTTTGAACTAGGCTTTTAAAGAAACCTGCTGGGCTTTAAGGTTCAAGAGCTTTAGCTTTCTTTGAAACTTCCATTTGACACAAGGCTGTTGGATACTCTTGTGTACTACTTTTTGAATAATTTGGATTTTACTTATGTGTGTGTGTGTGTATATAAATTTGTATAAAACTTATTATGGTATTTACTGTGATTGGCTCAGAAATATCTGAAATGTTTCAGAACATTTCAGAATCTGAAATCTAAAAATAGCCTTTCCCAGACTTGCTCTCTCTGTAAGAGATGCCATAAGTTTCTTTGCATATTTAGAGAAGTGGTATTCTGTTGCAGGCCTTGTGTCAAATATTACAGACTTGGGTACAATCACCTATTTATTGCCATATGGTGTAGATTTGAGATGGCCTTGAGCCTATTATTCTTTCTCATTGACAAAGGGACCCACAGGACTGCTGATCTCCAGGGACATCCTCACAGATACACCCTAGTGCAGCTGTTCTGACAGGACCTGCTGCTGAAAGGTAGCAGCTATGGGAAATACTTAATTTGAAGGGTCTTGGAACTCCTCAAAGTAGTTTATTTGGGCAGCTCAGACTCTGGTGAAATTGAGAATCAGGAATGCAGAACTGCTGCTTCTTTCCTTTTTATTCAATTAAAAATACAACATAGCTGGATTCTTGCTTACTTAAAGAAATGGTAATGTTGCATGAACTGTTATGTATGTAATTACTTTATGTCATCTTGTGTGCTTTGATAATCAGTCCTTTCAAACATATAAATAATCTAAATAGTGTGCATAGTTAATTTTTTCCCTACTTTTGGTGAACCCACAACAAAGTCTTCAAACTACATTGAGCTCTTCTTATTTCTTATAGAGGTCTATAGTTCCTAGAGAAGATGCAACTTACTCATTAGATACAGCAGAAGAAAATCTTCTGAATTTATCAGGGGGAATTGATTACTTGCATGAAGAGGTAGGTGCTGGTTTCTTTATTCTTAGCCTATCTGGGTAAATAATTTGAGATTTCATAGCATAATAGCTTAATGCCAGAGACTTGTTCAGAAATTATTTACACAGAATCACTAGTTTGGAAGAGACCTTCAAGATCTTCGAGTCCAACACACGTCCTAACATCTAAACTAAACCATGGCACCAAGTGCCACATCCAGTCTTTTTTTAAACAAATCCAGGGATGGTGACTCCACTGCCTCCCTGAGGAGGCAATTCCAGTATTTTATCACTCTTTCAATGAAAAAATTTTTCCTAATATCCAACCTATGTTTCCATTGGTGCATTTCTCATTTTTTCAGTAGCTGCTTGGAGAAAGAGACCAATCCCCACCTGACTACAGCCACTTTTCAGAGTTGTAGAGAGTGATAAGGTCACCCCTGGGTCTCCTTTTCTCCAGGCTAAATCTACAGAGTTCAGTGAAAGAATTCAGTCCATGCTGTAGTCTTCTCGAAAAGGGAAGTTAATTGCTTTGTGGAAATCTTCTGCAAATTCAGTGGTTTATGATATTATACAGGAGATTTACATGGTTTCTGTTTAAGTTCTTTTGTACTGTGATCATCTAATGTCCTAAAACTGTAGAGAATGAGTTACTTTCTTCTCATTGGTTTTAATATGTGGAGCTTTTTAAAAGTTATGTCACAGCTGAGAATTCATGAAATTCAAGAATTAATTTTTGATACCGTGTAGTATTGTGTTTAAAATGATCTTAGGAGAAATATGTCTGTTAAGGTCTCACAGGAAAACTAGATACCATTTGTATTCTTTATCCAGTCTTAACAGAAGAATAATTATAGATAGGAAATACACCACAGTACTTCAGCCATTAGATCTCATTTGTTAACCATATGTTCTTACCATTTTCTGATCATGTGTAGAAAATCTAACCAGGTGCTTCCGCTGAGTGTTGATATTGTATTGCATTAATATCGATGTATCCAGAATAGTGATTTTCTTAACAAACATTTGTTGTACCTGAAAAATTATATAATATTTACTCAGTTAAAGAAATGGCTTTGCTAATTATGAGCTTACTGATTATGGAAATAATTGATAACTCTGATCTGAGAGTCTGAAACTTAAAACACAATTAAGGCATCTGCAAGCATGGAAGCATCAGAGATTTGTAAACCAGTTAGATCTACCTTGTCAAAAAGCATTGTTTCCTTAAACTAAAATATTCTCAATATTAAAAAAATAAGCATAAAAAACACAGACTTGTCAGGAATCAACCAGTGTTTTAGGAGAACTGTCAAATATCATCTCTGATTTTATTCTAGATGACTAGATTTTTGAAAAAAGCTCAGCAACTTGACACAATGACTCAGAAAACCAGGAATAAAAGTCAAGAACTGACTGGCTTTATTGACACAGTACATACAACCATCAAAGGTATCCTGTTTTTAAGATATTTCCATTTCTTTACAAAATTTAGTAAGGGTATGTCCTTTGCAACTCTTGAAGTCCTATTTGCATGGAAAATGTTATGGTTTGCACAGGGGATTCAAAGATGTCCCTTATTTTTTTAATGGTATGACTAAATTGTTTACTCTCCTACTCAGTACTTGCTGAAGTTGCTTTGTCACTAAATGAAACACTGGGCCTGGATCTGCCACTGTCAGCTGCTACATCTCAGAGCCTGCAGGATGATATTTCTGCCCTTTTGGATGCATTGCGCAAGAAGGATTTTGTTCAACAGCACCATAAAGCTATCACAGTCCTAAAGTAAGCCTATTCTACCAATAGCTTTATTTCATGTATGTCTTGCCATGCAACACTGCTCTTTTGAAGAGATATCTGGAGAAACATTTTGCTATAATAAGTGGCAGTGTGATAGTTAGCCCAGGCAGAGCTATGTGAACTTTGTTTTGGAGTTACATGATTTGGTGATGCTTGGTCATCCCATGTGATACAAATCAATAATAAAGTCTTTTAGAAGTCTGTAAATCAATAGTAAAGCCTGTTAACTTGGATGTGATACAAAATTCCCTTGCAATAAGTCAAAAGATTCACTGATTTCAGATTCTTTCAGATCTCACCCTAATACACATCTCTATGTATGTATGTAAGATGACATTTTGGCTGAAAACTGTCTCAGTCAATTGCAAGCCCCAGGACATGTCAGGACATGTCAATTGATTGTCACTGGAATGTGTAACACAAAGATCTGCAAATAAAACCATGGCATTTTTAAAGCATTCTCAGCCATTACTAAGGATTGCATTCTGTTGTCTTGATTTGTCCCCAGTTGAAGGCTACTTAGAAATGGCTTTTGCAATCATTATTAGTGCTTATTGCAAGATAAAAAAATTGTGGCTCCAAAAGTCAGCAAAATTTTTGTTCCACTTTCAGAAATATTAACTAATGCCATAGCACACCAAAAGCTGCAGGAATGTTAACACTGGCTTCAAGGGACAAGGATTTAGACCAGAGTGGAATATTTCTGAAATTTTGACTTTTGTTTAAGTGCTTTGGATTGAGCAGGATAGATGCTTGTGTTGGTAGCATGTCTCATTTTGTTCAGCAGACTCTTCTGCTGAATATATTACTGTATAGAAACTATATAGACATAAAAATGGACCAGAAATGTACTGTTTATTCTTATTAGGAACTTCAAATATGTCTCCAAATGTGTTGTTCCATAGTAAAAGAAGGGTCTGACTTTCAACATCAACAGCTTTTGAGCTGTTACAGAAGGTGTTTGCAAAATAACTTTTTCAATTATAGTCTCTGTTGAAATTCCTGGAAGCTCTCTGATAAGGGTCCTTTGACAGATTGAAGAAGAGAGTTAATAAGTTCTTTAAGGTTGTTTGCTCTGCAGAATTTCTTAAGCAATGCAGCTGTAAATTCAAAAATTATTTAAATAAGCAGCTTGCTAGTCTGTATTTTAGGGAGTAGATATTGCCACATGACTCACAGTGGACTGAGTTTGTGATAATGTACTTGAGGCAGCATTTGTAACTGAGGTCTCCACACATTTGCTATGAAGCGCAAAGTCCCCAGACAATTTGGAATATAACCTTTTTACTCTATGCTGAAACAGAAGCCATTATTGACTTGTAAAATACTTTAGATCTTGTAAATTTTTTAAGGCTGTGGCTTCCGATTGAAAGGAGTCTGAATTTTTAGTTTTAGGAAATACATGCAAATGCACATCTGCTGTTCAGTAAGAAAGTTGGAATTCATTTTGCTGTATATAACTGTGAAATAAACTAGGTTTCTTTCACTTTGGCTAAAGATCTATGTGATATGCACTCAGATTAACAAGGACAAACATTTATGTAAAAATACCATTTCAGGAGTTGCAATGTTCAGCATATATGCTGAAATGAAGAGAAACAAAGGAATAGACTTCCAGAATAATTTTAATTTCTGTTTCTTCAGTTTTGGAAAATGTTCAAATGGAGATGCAAATATTCCCAAATAGAACAGCTGAAGCAATTAACAACTGACAGATTTGGGAGAGTTTAATATTTGCCAGGTAATCTCTGTTGCTGATTAAAAATATAAGTGCAGAGATTGTTCATTTCAGTGTTCATTTTAATAAGACTATTTATTTTTATTTGATATTTAAACTTCTCCAGACTCTTGGATATATGTCTTTCAGTTCTGGTTACTTGTATCTTTCCAGTGCCAATCCTCATAAATGATGTTTTGATCTTACATTCAAAATATGAATCACTACACTTAGGATATAGAGTACTCCCAGAGGAAAGTTTCATAGAGAATTTGATGTGGAGGGGTATGTCCCAAATTAGGTCCAAACAAATGTGATTCATACTCTCTGCTTTCCCCTCTAGTCATTACATGCAAAGTTTATGAACTGCATTACTCTCCTCTCCCCAGGCAATCATCATTTTGTGTGGTAAGATGAATAGCTAAACTGCTATGTGTATGTATGCTACTCCAGAATAAAATGGCAGACTTTAGTAGGAAGATGCATGTAAATTAATTTCACATTACACCATTTTCTCCTTAAGAAATCCATGCATCAGTTTCTCCTTCACTGTTTCTTTAATTTCTGATTCCTATCCTTTTTCAGAGCTGCAGAAAAGTTGTTGACCCAGGTTCAGAAGGAGTATCTCAAACCCCAGCAGGAACTGGCTGAACTGAAAACAGATGCAAGCCAATTCTTATCAAAGCAGAGCAGCAGCCTGCAGGATGCCCAGGACCTGGTGAACGAGGCGCTCGCTAGCATCAGTGAGACCCATCGCTTGTTTCCTCTCATCTCCAGCAACCTGGCAGAGTTAAATGTAAGACTGGACACTCAGTGTTGCTGCATAAATCAAATATGTGATTGTGTTAAAAAGCTGATATTTTACATTTTTAAACATATTTAAATGATACCTTAAAAATTTAAAGGAAACCAGACCCCTGTTTGAAAACCACAATATTACATGTTATGTGAACTCATCAGTATAGCTGGCTTATTAGCCTACTATAAAACACTGATTTATGCTGTAGGACAAAAAGCTAAAAATAAAGGAAGATGAGGAAGTCTCGACCATGCTTATTGAAGAAGGGAAGGTCCTACTGAATGCTGCTGCTGCTCTTGCCCAAGATGTAAAGAACTCTACATTTGTAAGTCCTCAGGTTTTAACATCCTTTTAGAGACTCTCGAGTTTGTTTTGGTAGTGAAACAAAAAAAAAAAAAGGCAAACTTTTTTTTGCAGAACGTGGAAGTCCATCAGGATGGGTTGGTCCTGTGGAGCACCAAACTGCGACATCACGTGGATGAGCTGGTGATGCAGATGTCTGTGAGAGGAGTGCTTGACTTGGTATACAGAGCTGAGGAACATGCCACCCAGTTCCAAAGACTAGCAGATGCACTAGAGAGGTGATAAAGCCAAGAATTATGAAATTATGTGATTTACATTATTGTCAGATTTAATATAAATAGGTAGAGGCCTAACTCACTAAACAAATTCCCTGCCCATGTTTTGAAATCAGAAAATTTTGCTTGGAGTAACATTAAGCAATTCTTGACTTCACCACAGCCAGATAAATTCAATAAAGCAAAATTTAATATAGATTAGATTTCATATGTTTATAATTTCCTCCTAGATCCTGTATCTGTACTTAGTTTTTGAGTTTCAGATAGGGGCTTGTTTCTGTTCTGTTTAGGGGATATGATTTGTTTGTTCTTAGGGTCTTTATAAATTGAAAAAAAAAAAGCATAAAGAAAAGGGAACAAAATAGGAGGAAAAAAAAAGAGATGGAATCGAACAAAACAGAACAGCAACTAACAAAATAGAAACAAGCCCCGTAATTAAAAACCTTTTAACTGATTCTTTGAGGTCAAAATAATGAATTGAAATCCCCTTATGCAACATTGGGCAAGGTGTGCTCGTTTTTTTCAGAGTGCATCATGTATTCTGGAAAGATATGGAACTCAGTGCTTGATTGAAAACATAATTGCTTGTTAATTGTCCATTTAGTGACCTTTCTAGAGTAAGAAATGTGACTCTGAATGCAACTGCTGCTATCTACACTCACTCCAGTGTTAAAAGAGTGATTGAAAGAACAGAGAGTTTGGCAGATGATGCATCTAGAGTTATGAATGGCCCCTTGGATTTAGTAAGTATCAAAATTAGTACTTTAATTTATGTCCTTCCCCTTCTTATGTAGGAATATTTGTTCTACTTGTTTCTGCTCTTGCTTAAAACTGAAGTCTTCTTGATGGAGGCATGTCCTTGATGGCAGTCTGTCCTACTAGCTAGTATGTACTGTATCCTGAATCCCTACTCCAAGGCAGTAATGAGATCACATTTCAAGTTCTGTTTACTTTGCTTCATCTGGCATATATTTCCATAGAACTTAGATTCCCAAACCTCTAGTGCTCCTTTACAGCTTTGGAATTATTCAATTATCTCCTTATTTGACCTAACCCTCTTCCATTTCTATCTGGATATTCCCAACCACAGTTACTTTGCTTAGTAGAGGACATTTGATAACAAATGTATGTTTGTGTCTCATCTACCTTCCCTCTGCCTTCAAAGATTATCAGATTGTTACTGAAACAGTAGATTAGAAAAACCAGACTAGTTCCCAGTCTGATCTTAACAGTTTCCTATCATTTTATTTCACCCGTCACATCTTGTTGTCATGCACATTATACCTGCAGAAGCAAATGTGTGACAATGCATTTACATGACAGTAATCAAAATAGTAGACATTGTTTTGTATTGACCTTGTGTGTTATTATATAGCACTCTGTCTTATTAAAGCTTTCTATGACATGAATCCTTCAAGGTGTTTTTCCAGGTTTTTTAGTTGGAGAAAGGTAAAAGAATGCTTCTGAGACTGCGATTTTGAAATATCTCACTTTTAACTCCTCAGTGCTGGAAATTTTGAGTTAGGCCTGGAATTAGAATTTCCAAAAGGCAACACTGAATCACTAGCAGTATTGAAACTAAAGTTTTGTAGGTTTTGTTTCATAGTCATCTTTTTTTTTTAATTATTAAATCACAAAGACATTCAATGTCACATTCTTGAATAAAGGATAACAACTTGTATTATTTTTAATGGTGCTTAATATTGTAATGAATAGAATATCTCATAAATAACAAGAATGTTCAATAACTTTATGTCGATGTTGGCAAATACTTAAATATTTTCAGTTACATTTCTGTTTTTCATATGTGGCAACTTGATGACTGTGTTTTTTAGCCAGATGAGTCTTTCAGTCTTCTGGGAAGAGAAACTCTACTGCTTAGCTCCAGATTTCAGAATGAAGCTAAAAATCTGAAGAAAAAAAGTGATGGTCAGTTCTACAGAATTCACATTTCTACCTCTTTATATTCTGTTTTGTGCTGGTTTTTCATATAGTTCATTTTTTTTAAATTAACATTAGCTAAGGTAAATATGTATCTATGACTATGTACATATTTTCATGCAATTAAGATTAATGTTTTATGGATTCTCATAGGATTTTCATTTTTTGGGTAAGAATAAATTTTTTCTCCATAAATGTCTAATAATTTAGCCTTCACTGTACCCCATTTATCAATAAGCAGTGTTTGAAATGGCTGTTTTTTCAAACTTTATGAATTAAATCATTAGAGATTGTGTCCTAGACAAAGAAAGATCATAATTGTCAAAAATTCCATTCATTTTTATGTAATAAATCATGGATGACACAGGTATGTAAGATGACATGTTTAAATCCTCATCCTTTTCATTTTTTCCTGCTGTACATCTGAAATAGAAAAAAGGCCTGAAGTTCTTTGTCTCCATAAATTCAGAAATACTTTTGTTTTTTATATTACTCCAAAGATATCAGCAAGGTGTTGAAGTCTACACCATGAAAATTCAAAAGCATTTTGAACATAGGCTTTGTGTAGGAGCAGAAGCAAACCCTAAGTTACATTTTTGACAAAATGGGACAGGGAATTTCACAGAGATAAACTATAACTGTAAAATTGTGTTGTCTTGCAGTACCAGTAAATTATAAATATGTATAAATTTTATGTTATTCAGATGGACAGGATTACCTTTTTTTGTTCCTTCTATTCTACATATTTTAATTTCTAATAAAAGGATTCTGCAACAAACAGATCACAAATATATAGAAAAAAGCCACTTCTTTGGCTCCTGTTTGATAATATAAAACGTGAAGAACGCAGTAAAAATTATTAGAGTTCACAATCATGGAATAATTTTAATTTATAGCCTTTTTAATTTACAGCCTTTTCCTCGCTGGAAAAGGCTTGTAGTCATTCAGTCTCATGGAATTGGCCAAAAAGGGTAGATTTGAACAGAACAGGAGCTTATCTATTTATACTGCATTCATTTTGCATTCCTGTATGTAAAGTGCTCTTTCTATTGGAAAAAAATGCTCCCTTGATGAGATAAATGAATACTTTGGTTTTGTGTGGGTTGTATGGTATTTGTTTATGCATATGTTATTTCTTTCTACAGGACTTCTATTTGGACTGAATGAGTTGAACAAAAAGGTAGAAAAGATTCAGGAAAGTACTAATAAAATTGGCAACCAACTTAATGATTCTCTGTTGACACTCAGAGCATTGCCTAACAGTAAGTGAAATTTATATTGACATTCTCCTTATTACAGAATTCTCAAGTACAATTGTAATAAAACCCTGTTCATTATCTGATTGCAGAGACCTAGCAATAAACTATACTGGAGACTTCATTTAGCCTTGTAAATATTTTACATTCTTTTCAGTAAACCCATTAAACATAATTGGGTTATAATATAAGGTCTGTAGTCTGATTCACATTTCACATTGCTATAAATCAAGATGGACTCCGATAGAAATATAATTGCACTGATATGAAAGGAGAGCAAAGTTATATTTAATCCCACATGCAGAGAAATTTACATATGGAACTCTGAGATTTCACTTTCTTTTCTGACTTGTTTCAAAATTGTTTATGCTAATCTATGAATTTCACAGTCTGCCTGTAAATGTTTTCTTGTTGTAAATGCTGACTTCATTTAATTGATTAAAATCTATTTTCTGTACTTTTCTAAAATGAAAGAATTCTTCTTTTCTCAGTCATTATTTTTAATAAAGGCAAAACCTAGAGCTCATGGAAACTAATAAAGAAAATTACTTTGAAGTTCTGAATAAGAGGGTCTAAAATACTTTGCCAATCTTAATAATGTGTTTTAAGTTAGAAAAACACTGATAAAGACCTCTTGCTAGGGTTGTTTGATTCTACTGTGAATCTGCTCAAAAACTTCAAAACTTAAGTCTCAGACAAGTGTCTCTGGATGCCAACACCCATTTAGGGAACTTAAACACACTACAACCCTGATGCATTCATACAAACTTCCTGATGAAATGGGCAGAATCAAGTTCCCCAAAGAAACAAAAATACGATTCTTACTATGACAGGAATGTAACTGACCACATTCCTAGTATTTTGACTATGTTTGTAGCTGCTGTTACAAAGCCAGGCATTTGTTACTTATAAGTATGTATGAATGTTTTGAATGTGTTTTAACCTTGGAACTATGTTTCAGATACTAGGAAATACATGCTTGAAGTGAAAGAGCTGGCTGTGTCTGCGAACACCAGTGCTGTGGTGGATTTAAGTCACTTTGGGGAGTTCAGTCAAAAGCTGATGAATACATCTTCTGCATTGTCCCAAGTTAATGACTCTTTGAGGAAAGCAAGTGAACTCATAACTGATTCATCAAAAGCTGGTAATTTTGCTCTGTGGAAATGTCACTGCTTGCAGAAGCAGTATTAATATTCAGTTTTAACAGGCATTAAATATGAGTCTGATGGACTGTGAGTTTATTCCTAATTCTGTAAAAAAATGCTAACTTTTTAAAAAAGTCCTCTAGAGGATTCACATGGGTTGTATATCCCTTAATGATGTTAAAAGTTGCTGAAACCAAAATGATCACAAACTGGCAACCGTGGCTAAGTATTTTAGCAATGAACAGTACATTTTGCTTATACCCTACCTCAACATTTCTTTTATGTTTTCACAGCATTCACAGCTGAAAAACAAGTTAAAGAAGTTGAAGCACAAGCAAGTCTTTTATTGGACAGACTCAAACCTTTAAAAATTCTAGAGGAGAACCTGAACAGAAACCTGTCTGAAATTAAAGAACTTATCAGCCAGGCCCGCAAGCAGGCAGCATCTGTAAGTTCCATAATCCCAGACTTAAATGAATTTTCACTTTTAGCAGGGAGGTTCTTTGAGATAAGGAGCCTAAAATTTACTTTCAAGGTACCTGGTTGTTGTTATGGAGTCTAGTGAAGTCCAAAGGGCACCTACTGATACTGGCAGGGCTGTTGGTACATTTTAAGGTTTTAGCATCAAGGTTCTTACTGCATTTGTGAGTTTGTCAGAACAGCTAGCTAGTAATTTATCTGCTATTTCCTCCTGTTTCCTATAAAAATAATGAAACATAGTATGTCAGAGAGCAGTCATGAGAGATTTTGATGAGAAACAAACAAGCTGGGAGATGGTACTGCTATTCTCTTTAGTATGAGATGTTAATTTTTGAGATTATTTAGGGATTGATATGGGGTGCCCTCACATAACATCAAGAACCATTACAAATTTTTTGTCAAGAGTGTTGATTCTATCAATAAATTTGCCATCTTTGGCCTGTCATGTCCATATGTTCTTTGCAAGAAGCAGCTGAACATCCAGAGTACTTTCTGAGAGTATTCTTGTTTTTAAATCTCTGCTTCTCTCTTAAAGACAGCAAAAGTGAATCGACTGTACTATGGATCTCCTTAGACTGTGAGAGGAATATGAAAACTACTTTGCAATGAGTAATTTTTGGTATGCCTTTGACATAATTGTGGACATGTGATTGCAAGTTTTCAGGAGGTTTTTTTTAAAAAAACAGAAGGCACTCAGTTCTTCTTGCAAATCTTCTTAATTATATGGTTATTGCTTCTCTGTCACAGTCTACTGAAGCTTAATGAATCCACTGCAAAAAAAAAAAGAGAATGGTATTTTCTTAGGTGTCATAAGCCACAGAGGTTCTTGGCAAGGTGAAAAGAAATGTTAGCAAAGTCCCTTTTTCCAATTTGAGGGAATTTGTTATGTTTTGGGGGGTGGGGGTTAGTGTTAGGTTAGGTTTTCTTTGGGTTTATTTTTTTTTTAATTTTGTTTTTCTTGGGGGGGGGTTGCTTTGTTTTGTTTTTTGTTTACTTTTTTGTGTGTATTTTTGTGTATTTTTATTCAGGTTTTTGTTTGATCTTTTTTGTTTGTTCGTTTGTTTGTAAGTTTTTGCTACACAAGAGAAGCTTTATGTATCTGTGTCCAGCTGCATGCATGCACACATGTGCTATATACATTTAACAGTTACAGATATATTCCATGAAGTTAAAGGAATTAAGGGTTTTTTTCTTGCTGAAATGGATTTTCTGTCATTATACTGCCAAGCTGCTGGAAGTTTGGCTGCATTTAGCTTGGATCAATGCTTTATCAGTTTACTAAACAGTGGTCTTAGAGGCATGACAACAGAGATATGATTTATTTAATCTTTAAAAACTTGCCATGTATTCACAAATGTATTTTTTAATATTGTGTAAACTGTTCCAAATTTTAAATAACCAGAATTATTGCAGACGATATGCCTTCTTAATTTTTTACAAAAAAATTCTTATCGCATAGACTAGGAATGGTTTCCTTAATTTTAAAAAGATTTTGAATTTCTGTATCTTTATTTTCTGATATTATGACATGGCTTTTTGCTGACTTATGATCTTCTGACTCAAAATTTGTTGTTATTTTCTGAGGTATTTGAATAGTTTATTTACTGATTCAAACCTCCCAGCTGAGTGAGTGTATTAAGACAGGTTTCATTCTTTTCTATTGTGAATCTCTTTATCAAGTGATACCTAGAAGATTGCAAAAATCTAACCCAGGTAGCAATACACAGATTGCATGGAAGGATCTCAGCATAAGGTTTGCATTTGGTGGTCAGAAGCTAGGTACATACTCCACAAATGAGTGCTGTGTACACTGAGACTTGTTTAGATTCCGTTTTCTTCTTTTCCTCCCAGATTAAAGTTGCAGTATCAGCAGACAGAGATTGCATTCGTGCCTATCAACCTCAAATTTCATCTACAAATTACAACACCTTAACACTCAATGTTAAAACTGCTGAACCAGATAACCTCCTTTTCTACTTGGGTAGCAATGGAAAGGTAAGTTTCTGGTGTACATTCACTGAAGGTGATGGTAGACAAAAGGTTTAAATTACTTTTAAAAGTTTAAAATATTCCTTTTCTTACTTGATTTCAAACTAAGTAATCAAGTGGCGCTCCTTGCAGACAGATGTGTTCACTAGGGGTGGAAATATTTTTGTGCCTTAGATGATTCCAGACATTTTCAAAGATAGAGAATAAAAGCACCAGATTGCTTAGCCATTGCCTCTTGGCCCTGTGATGAAACTCCCCCTTCATGTTCCTGTGTTGTGCATTAACCACATGGAGTGTCACACCCTCTGTGATACTTTCAAATAGCATGCTGGAGTGTATCAAATGATTTGCTTGACAACACAACTAAACTTAAAATTGACTCTCATGACCATGGTGTATCCACCCCCTTGAAAGGGGGTGTGATGGCTCACTGTCACATTGCTGTCCTCTTCGTTTCCTCTATAATCCCAATAAATACACAGCTGTTAGTTCCTTGTGGCACACTATCATGGGATAGTACTTTTTCACAGACTGGTAAGTCACTTCACATACACTCAGGATTGTATATTTTTAGACATCTATATATCTGCACATCTCCTTATAGATATATAATATAAAGAAAGCATTCAGCTACTTGCATATAATCTGAGGGACTTTTGTTTCATTAGAAGTGAGTGAAAAGCCTGATTTTGCTAAATGTTAACTCCTGTAATATGGGATGTAAGGACATGAATCCAGAAAGACTTATTCCATGTTACTAATGAAAATGCACATTTGATGCCATGAATTAGAATTGCTCTACTGTTTTTCAGACAGACTTCCTGGCAGTGGAGATGCGACGTGGTAAGGTAGCTCTTCTTTGGGATTTGGGCTCTGGATCAACAAGAGTGGAATACCCTGATTTTCAAATTGACAACAACAAATGGCACAGAATACATGCCACCAGGTAATTAAAATGAGAATGTCATAAGCGTTGTATACAAAGCATCCGCTGACTTTTCAAGTGATGAGATTTTTCTTGTCCTTAGAAAGAGAAGCCAATAGTATGTATGTGTTGATTGAGCCTGATGATTTCTAAGACTATTTATTAGTATTTGTATTTGGCAGGTTTGGAAAAACAGGTACACTCAGCATAGAGGAAATGAACTCCAATCAGAAACCTTCACCTAAATCTGGAACCTCTCTGGGGACAGCCAGCATATTGGATGTTAACAAGTCAACCCTAATGTTCATTGGAGGACTTGGAGGCCAAATCAAGGTTAACTTCTGAGATCAACCTTCTGCTAATTGTTTTGAACATGTTTGAGAAATACATTTCCATTAGAAGTAATTGCATGATTTGGTTACTTCATCAAGAAATTCCAGGTACTCTGAGCATAAAGCAGAGATGCTGTAAGGGTCTTATAGCATCCTGAAGTTAATTTTCCCTGGAAATTTTTACATAAAGTTTTAACTAGGACTGTCTGTGTCTGCATGCACCATGTATAGACATTATGAAATGAATCTGGGTTTTGTTTGCTTCTTCCATGCTTTCATTTAGTTTGCAATTGTTATGCACACTATGAAGTGTGTAAGTAGGTCAAGGACATATTTATTTTACTTTTTTGATGTACTAATCTATTATTATTTGAATTACAATTGTTAATAGTTATACTCAAACATGTTGTTTTCTTATTATGACTTACAGCTAACAAAGTTCAAGGAAAACAGCCAAGCAAAAATTTTGCTGCATAATTTTCAGAGTACTTAACATTAATTTGTATTCATGAAGTATTTCTTGTCTTATAGAAATCACCTGCTGTTAAGGTGACCCATTTTAAAGGGTGCCTAGGAGAGGCATCCCTGAATGGCAAATCTGTTGGTCTTTGGAACTATGTAGAAAGAGAGGGCAAGTGCAATGGCTGTTTTGGAAGGTATATTGTCTCACTCTTTTTTCTTCTTCTTTTTTTTTTTTTTAACAATTTTAGAATAATTTACATTTGTAATGTTATATTTTTGTGTTGACTAAAAATAGGGAGCTCAGACAAATTGCAGTGTTTCACTGATCATTAACTTACAGTTCTGAGCACATTAATCTGAATGTGTCAGTGGTGTCAAATAACTTAATTGTATGGAATTTCAATTTTTGAATCATTTTCTCTGAGGAGTTTTATTGTTGCTTTCTATTTTGTGCATGGGAAGTACCATTGAACCTAAATACTTTGGAATCTTTGCTTTACAGTAAGACAAATTTATTCTTTCTTAGGGTAAGAAACAGTGTAAAGCAGTCTTACCAAAAAATTGATAGCAAAACTGTAGCCACTGTACTTGATACCTTTTGCAGACTGTACTATTTTTATGTTTAAGGAATAGAAAAGAAATATGCTTGTTCCATATTCCCTTTGCAGAATATTTCATGCAGAAACAGCAGAGGGTGCTGTTTGATTGTATGAGATATTTTTTACAACTCTTGTGCTGCAGGGATAGGGGCTAATAGATCATGTATTGTAAGTGCAATTATGCAAAGCATTTTGAGAAATGGATGACATGTTTTAATTTAGAGGGTGTATGCTGTAACAATTATTTTTTCCCTTAGGAAATCATTGGGTTTGGCTTTTATTTTCATACATAAGGGAAGAACACTTATCTTGTGTGCATCCTTCCCCATGGCTAAATCATATGTTGTGAGGTTGTATAATGAAAGTGGCCGTTGGCTGGAATCCTTCAGTTATTCATTACATCAAGATTCAAGTATTTTCACTTTATAAATTACTGCCTGGAGGCTGCACTGACTCAGCAGTACCTGAAGGGAGCCAACCAGAAAGATGGAGAGAGACCATTTACAGAGGCATGGAGTGACAGGACAAGGGGGAACTCCCCAACTGAGAGTAGGTTTAGATTGGATGTTAGAAGGAAACTCTTACTGGTGAGATGCTGGAAGAGGTTGCCCTGAGAAGCTGTGTGTGCCCCACTCCTGGCGGTGCTCAAGCCCAGGTTGGATGGGGTTCTGAGCAACCTGATCTAGTGGAAGGTGTCCCTGGCCATGGCAGTGGGTTGAATGGGATGGGCTTTAATGTCCCTCCCAACTCAAACTATCCTATGATCTCACTTTTCTTATACTTTATATAAAAATTATTGGGAAAAAACAAATGTTAATTTAACATTTTTTTTACTGGTTTTCTACTTCTGTAGCCCCCAGGATGAGGACACTTCATTCCATTTTGATGGCAGTGGATACTCAGTTGTGGAGAAGGCACTCCGCTCAACAGTGACTCAGATAATAATATTTTTCAGTACCTTTTCACCAAATGGGCTTCTTCTGTATCTTGCTTCTAATGGCACTGTAAGAAAATGGATCAGATTCCTAAATTGTCATACACAGTGTTAGATAATTTGGTGGTTTACTGGTTTCTTTGTTTTTCAGCTCACATATATTAGAGCATATTACTACTTTTGTGTAGTTCATCACCTGAGATTGGCATCATAAGCCAAAGCGATACAGACAAGAATCCTAGAGGACAAGTCATTAGAGCAAATGTTCATCTAAACTAAGGGCAAAATTAAACAATGAAAATAATTCTTCACAATTTATTTAAATTTTAAAATAAAAATAAATTATTTTAGACTAAAATTAATGATTACTTAACTAAAGGACAGAAAAGGTAACAGTAAGGGCAACAAGCTAGTTTTTTTCAGTTGGAGAAACCTTTTCAGAATGTTTTGGAACTGAGCTTGCAGAAGGACAATATAATAATAAAAAGCCATATTGAATTAAATCCATAAGATGGGAATTCAGTAAACTGAAACAAATGAAATAAAACTCCTGTAACAGCAATATAACCCAGACCCATCAGCAGACCTTCATTGTCATGTCATGCAGTTTACTGCAATCTTAGATGGTGGTGTTCAATTCCTGAAGGAAGGAAAAGCTTTGTTTGGGTACAGATTCTTTCAGAATCACTGCATTATTCATTTGCTTTATGTACTCACTGCCTGAATACGTTGCACAATGATATCTGATTTAAGCTTTACAGTTCAGAGAGGGCACCTTTAATGCAATTCAGAAAGTCTTTTTTTTAATGTTTGAGGAAGGTC
The DNA here is from genome assembly GCA_013397375.1 of Toxostoma redivivum. NCBI lineage: Eukaryota > Metazoa > Chordata > Aves > Passeriformes > Mimidae > Toxostoma > Toxostoma redivivum. The sequence continues at coordinate 1,733,905 of VXBI01003752.1, forward strand.
TTTGCTAATATCAGAAAAAACATCATAGTGTTTGATCGTTATGCTAATTATCAAATCAAATTACTTTTAACTTCATCCAAAATCAGGAAAATGTGACTTCATTTACCTCTTCTTCTGCTGAGTACTCAAACCTCACAATGCATTTAAGTAAGAATAATAAGACAAAACAAAAATACATCCTTGAGAGGTACTTATATCTTAACTTTCCTAAATCTAGTGAAGATGAGCATCTTGGGCTTAACAAATAGTCCAGGTGCAAGAGTTACTAAATCTTTTCCACACAGTAGGCCAAACCTGCCAGGGATCCATTCTTCAGGAAGATTTTATTTCCAGGAATGTAATCTCTTAATTTGTAATCTGGTTTTGTTTTGTTGGCTTTTTTTTTTTCCCCTTCCTCTCAGAGAGACTTCTTGTCACTTGAGCTTGTTGATGGCAAAGTGAGGGTGACTGTTGATCTTGGTTCAGGACCCCTTGCTCTTACAACAGAAAATCGTTACAACAATGGAACGTGGTATAAAATCTCATTCAATCGGAGTAAGAAGCAAGGTAGGCTACAGATAGAAAAATCCGGGTGTCTGCACATTCACAAATGCAAATATCTAAGATAGCTGCAGGGAACATCACTGCAACCAAATTTGATCACTTCAATGCAGTATCTTTAGCAGCCACACCTATGATACTTTGCTTTTAGAAGGACTATGGTGTGAATCTTGTGCTTGGTTTAGCACATCTCATAAAGAGCAGGTAGTGTAGAAACTGCTGCACAGAAACATACCAATAGTCTTTAAAGACTGACATTTCTGTCTGAGTCTGTACATGAAGGATCACGTTTTCTCTTCCTCATTTTAATGTTACTTAGTACAACTGTTCTGTGGGGGCCTGTGTTTCAGCTATAACATATTCTCATATGTATCTATTTTCCTGTAGACTTCTCCAGATTTGGTTTTGGCAGAGAGGAATGAATGAGATTAACAGAATAGCTGGAAGTACAATAAATTGCTCATTGTAAAAATAAGAAGATTGTCCATACATGTCCAAGTCACTGAATACATTTTCCTTTATTACAGACAAGCTTGCCAGAAGGGAAGTATGTGTATTCATGTCCTTCTCCAGATCTTTACTCTCTTTTCTTTGCAGGAATTTTGGCAGTCATGGATGCATATAACCTTAATTATAAAGAAACCAAGCAAGGAGAATCTCCTGGTGTTGCCTCAGACCTGAACCGCTCTGATAAGGACCCAGTCTTCATTGGTGGGCTGCCAAGATCGAGAGCTCTGAGGTAGTGTCTCACTTTTGCACCTTAGCTAAGACTCTTGTAAGGTTAGGGAAGAACTTTTACATACTCGTGTCTCTTCTGAAATTAGAGGAAAAAGAGTGAATTTTGGAGTTTAGTTTATGGCCATGCATACCACATCTGTCCTTTGACTTCAAACTCTGATGTAGTGCTTTCTACTGGTAGGTCTGATGCTGCAGTTGAGATCAGAATTAATTTTGTTTTCTTCCTCCACGGGTGATTTCCACCACAGCAGCTGCTGTAGCAGCCTCCCCCTGCTCTTTGGGGCAAGCATTCAGCACTGCTGTCTGCAATGATGCTCCTGTGATCTCTACCTGTGCCAGCCTTGTGTTTTCCAGATGGCATTTATGGGCAAAATTCCGCTTAAGGATAAAAATTGTACTGCAGAATTCCTGTAATTCAGTAACTTGGAACAGAGGAAAAACAACTGTGAACAGATCAACAGAAAACATTGCAAATACAATTTTTATAGCATGTCTCCAGTTTATGGGGGTTTTTGTATTGCACATCTGTACTGAACTTGCAAAGTCACATTTCTTCCACTGGCTTCACTGTGGAAGGATAAATATGGCAAGAGAAAATCTAATTAAACTTTCTGCATGCTCTTGACAATAAGGTAAATTCTAGTACATTATTGGTCTCTGCACAGTCATTACAGACTGCAGACTTGTTAATCTTAGCTGGCATACCAGCTTGTAAGGGATTATGGCAGGATAGCCTTAGATTTCTCAGCCTTAAACCAGGAACCAAATTAGGCATTCTCCAGACTTGAAAACTGAAAAATAAGTGCTGCATAGTAGCTGCTGTTACCCTTTTACACAATCTATTTTCTTTCAGCTGAAGATTCACCTTAAAGTTTTGGGAAATTACCTGGCCTGGCAACACAGCATTGCATGTTTTAATTTGGGAACAACATTATCTTTACTCTTTTCAAGACCAGATTTAGTATCCGAGAGTAAAACTTAAACTACATCTCTTTTCACTTACACCAGACCAACCTCATTCTTTAAAACAGATTTCTTTCTTTTCTTATTGAAGAGAAATTAATCTTTTCTCCCAGGAGATTCCAAGTATTACTCTTTGGAAAGAAAGCCTTGTTTTGTGTTTCAGGAAAGGTCTTAATAGCAGAATGTATGTGGGATGCATCAAGAATCTTGAAATATCTCGTTCCACCTTTGACTTGCTTAGAAATTCATATGGAGTAAGAAAAGGCTGTGTATTGGAGGTAGGAGACTTTAAAGTTTTGTGATTTGATCTTTATTTTAATTGAATAGTGGTGTTTACTGTGAGTTTAAACAGATTTATCTTTAAAAATTCTAAGATAATCTAATCTCTATTTGATTTTTTTTTCTTACCTGACACTATGTTGGGATAAATTCAGTAATTATTTCTGTTCTTCAAAAAATAGCCTATTCACAGTGTTAGCATCATGAACAATGGATATATTGAGTTGGTACCTAAGTCCTTAAGCCCAGAGTCAGAATTGATGGCAACTTTTGCTACAAAGAACAGCAGTGGCATCATCCTTGCTGGACTCAGCAGGGGACTGGAAAAGCGACAACGAAGACAAGCACATTTGGCAAGTACTGAAAACAAAGAAGTTTTGGGGATTATTTTTGCCATTTTTATTTTGTAAACTCAAGTCAGGTTGCTATATATATTGTGTATCTGATGCACAATTGAAACCACTAGAATCCAAATAGAAAAATCTTACTATTTCCAGCTCTAAGGGAAGGAGTATGTGTGTATGTATAAAAAAAACCTCCTGCACTTTACCTAGAGATATTTTGACCAGAGAAATGTCCAGCTTTTGCATTTGCTGTTAGGAGGCTTTGCACTCTGAGAGGTACCAATACAATTCCAGGTAGTCTTTGAGTTTTGTTAAAAAGTTTCCAACAAGGTTGGAGGTAAATTTTTCTCATGTATATGCTATTTAAACACTAAATGAGTGTCTGAAAATTGAGCTACAGTTAAAAATTAATCCTCTGATTAAATCTACAGCCCTTCTTTTCCATCATGCTGATTGATGGTCATCTTGCAGTGCATGTTAATGCTGGAGATAGAGCAAGTACTAGAAAAGTAGTTCTTCAGTCTGCTAATGGAACATACAGTGACGGACAAGAACACTCTGTCATCCTAATTCGCAATAAGAGGTACATGTGACTGCAAAGAGTACTACCTGTTTAATTATTGTACGTTGTTGTCAGTTCACTGCACTCTCTGAGGAATTGCCTTTGCTAGCTTATTAGGTGGGATAATCAGGGCTGTGTTTTTCTGCTGTCAATGCAAATGTTCTGATTTACATCGTAATTTTATACAGCCACTGATAGAGGTGTAGCTAAAAGCCCTCAAAATCTCTAGAACAGCTTGGGGCACTTGAGTACAAGCATACTAAATAGTATTAGAAAAAAGATACACAGTTATCAAAATAATTCAGAAAGATATTTGACAAAACTTTACATTTTAAAAGTCATCAAAACAAGGGCTTCCAGTTTTAAGACATTGAAAGGATTATCAAAGTGATGGAATCTTTATTTATTAGAAGAGGATGTTTTTGAGGCTGATAGAAATGCTTTTTATCTGAAAATTACTCTCTAAAATCTTGTTAAATGCCTTTCCTACTTTATCTTTTGCAGGATCATAACTGTACAGGTGGATGAAAGCAAACCTGCAGAACTGAGGCTTGGTTCAGCAGCAGAAAATAGCCCCATTAATATTTCCAACTTCTATGCTGGTGGCATTCCAGCAGGAGAGGGCATCTTTGGGCTAAAATTGGCTGGCTCCTTCCATGGCTGTATCAGCAACCTTATTTTTAACAGGGAGTAAGTCAGAAGGGTAACTGCCTTGTTTTGGAAAACCGTGGTCTCTTCTATGACACTTCCATTTGCTTGGTTTTTAATGTAAGATATGCATGGTACTCATGATCTGGGTATTATAACAGCCAGAAAAAGGATATTACCAGCTATATTTCTAAATAGTATTAAAAATATCTTCAGTGTTTATGGAGATGCTGCACAGAGCACAGCTTTCTGTACTATAATTTCATCTGCAGTGACACACAGAATGGTTTTCCAAAAATATTGTAGTTTCATATTCTCCTGTGGACAGATTATTTGCCAGCTCTCAATCTGTTTGTCACAGATCTCCTCCTCTCCTCTCCTCTCCTCTCCTCTCCTCTCNGACCTTGTAAAATACTCTCCTTCAGAAATAAGCAGAAATTAACCTCTGTTTTGTTTTTTTAAATATAGGCTTTTATATTTCACCACTTCCATGAAGTATGAACATGTGGATATGGACAGCTGCTTTCTGTTAGAGAAGCCTAAACCAGCTGTACAGCCATCAGACATTGTGATTCAACCTGAACTTCAGGCTTTACCAGTTCCCCTGAGACCTCTCACAGATACAAAAAAAGTACATATTGCAGCAAAGCTCTGTTGCCACCTCTTTTGTCCTTTCTTTGTGGAGAATTATCAAATTTTATAGACTGCGCACATTTGCTTCCTCTGCAGTATGGAATGGTTCAATGGATGTTAATTTGAAATTTGTGTTTCCTATAGAAAAACTGATACTAACCTTTGTAGCAGCCTGTTGGCCATTTGGGATGGAAATGTAGTTAGGTTTATCACTCTTCAGGCAGCAGCAACAACAACAGCAAGAAAAAGTGGAATGATAATCTCCCAACAGAAGGACTTGACAGTAGCTATTATCTTTAGTGTATTCCTGCCAATGGGATTCTGTGTCCAAATTTGCATTAGCTGTGCAGTTCTGCATTCACATTTTCCTGGTTGCACACATGCAGTCTGCTCTGTGTCAGAGAGGAGGCACAAACCACTTGAGAGACACAGTATCTGAATGCAGCTTGGATAGCACCTGTTTCCTCTCATACAGTCCCTGTTCCCAAGAGAGAAGGCACATTTCTTCTCTCCTCCTGCAGCTGCACATCTTTATAATGAAGGGTTTCCAAAGCATTCTGAAACCACTTTCCTGTGGCAACAGAAAGCAAGATCTTTTAAGTTTAATTTTATAAAAGAGCAAGATTTCATACATACAACTGTGAGTATAAAAAGAAATAAGTTGTCATTTTTAGAGCTAGAGTATAGCATTGGCTTATACTCTGTTACTCAGCTCTTCATACCCCAAATCATAACAAAAATGTGTGTCCTCATAAAAGGGGAAAATATTTCTACCAAACCTGTAAGATTTTCACACTGAAATTTTACTTCTAGCATTAGTTATCCAAAGGGCTATCAATTAAGACAAAAAGTGAATTGAAAGTCTCAAACTACAAACATTTTTCAGTAGAAAAGACCAGTGCTGTCTACAAGACATAGCTTAATCATTAGAACGAGTTATTTTTGAGCCTGAGGATAGGTTAGAATGATTGTGAGTTTAGTTAATTGGTGTTTTGCTGTATATTTCATGGTTATCTTGTATAGCTCAGTTTTGTTTCCTACAAGCTCTATGCAGGCACATTATCATTCAACAATTGCTGGGCAGCACCTGACACTATCCTACTCAATAAAGACCTTTCATTAACAGGTAGTTTGTGCAAAAGATGAGCTGCCTGATCATGTTCAAGGTGCCCATCAGTTTGGACTTGCCAAAGGCAGCCACTTGACCCTGCTCTTCAATCAGTCTGCTGTCAGGAAGAAGTGAGTATATCCTGAATTACACATGCACACTCTGTTATTTTGTACTGAGATGCAAGAAGTGCAGTGATGGTTTTCATGATTGATCACTGCATTGCCAGCTTTGAACATGGCCCTCACTTCAGGTTTTTGTGAGCTCCTCATGGAAGAAACTATCATATCCCAGGTTAATGATCATGAGTTTAGTAATTCATGGTCAGAGTTCTGCATTTTTTTTTCCTCTCAGGCTTGAGTCTCACTGTACCTCTGTAAATACTTCGATTTTTTTTCCATATACAGAGCTCACATCCAGTCTCTATTCCCTTGTCTGATGCAGATGACCTCTCACCCTCTCTTTATTTTATGCAAGTGCACCTTCCATGTTTGAAGGTGCACTTGAAGGAGACAAGGCTGCTGAGAGGAATAATTTTGTTGAGACATAATGTATGATAGCCTTTCTGCCCCTTTTACTTGTTTGAGAGGCTCTCAGCAAGGTCCCCATCACACAGCCAGCAACTCACTTGCATTTGCTTCTATCAGCTCAGGAAGTTTCCACAGGCATTGAGAAAAGAGTGGTTTTTCCTTCTAGCCCTTCTGTTACAGCTACTGAGCAAAGGACATTGCAGAGGATTGATGCCATGTAGTCTGAACCTGGTGTCCACATAATAAATGGCTCATTCGTCTCCTCTACCTTTTAAGCCTCCTTCTGTTCTCAGTCTGCCCATAATATCCCAGCAAGCCTGGCTAATAGTAATGGATGCCATAACTTTATCCCAGAATGGGTTCCTTTCTTGGGGCAATAAGCAAACCTGCAGTCACAAACAGCTGAGTCTGTCTCTCTCAAAGTTCATCTTGCTCTTTGACAAGCGCTTTTTCTACTTCTGACAGGTACAGCACTGATTTTCATTATGAAATACATTATAAGTCATGCTTTCTTAGAATCAACACAAATTCTACTTTTCTGGCCTTTGTAATAATAAATCTCCTTTCATAACAATAAATTGGTTCAGGCTGTTCTCTGTGTCCAGAAAAGCTTTTCATCACTGCAGAAGAAGTATCTTTCAGTAACACTGAATTTTTATTGTCTAGACTTTCCGTCCAGCTGAATCTCAGAACCTTTGCCTCCAGTGGCCTGATTTACTACATGGCTCACCAAAACCAGGTTGATTATGCAGCCCTACAGCTTTATGGGGGACAGCTCCATTTCTCATTTGATTTAGGCAAAGGAAAAGCAGTAGCTCTTCACCCTGCTGTTATCAGTGATGGAAAATGGCATACGGTAGGTGGTCGCCAATCTTGTGCTCCATTTTCTCTTCCCTGGAGGTACTGGTATGGATTTTTCTTGCCTTCTCTGTATACTTGCTGTGTTGTAAAAGCAAACTGGTTCTAACCCAATCATGAAGTCATTCAGAAAACTTTTATTTGATAATTATTTCCTTTTAAAATTGTCATTAATTGTATGTCAAATCCATCTTCCAGCTACTGTCAAGAATCTCAAACTATTTAGGAATTAAATAGTTCACCAACTGTATAGTGATGGTCGTCTTCAACAGAGAAGGACCTAACAGAGAGGTGTAAAAAATCGGACCTTTTAGACAGAGAGCTTTCAATGTATTATGTCACCAAAGACTTGTACTTCAGCTTGTGACAGGGTAACGGAGATTTGTGGGTGCACAGTTTCTCTTTTCTCCCACTTACCGCTTATTACCTGAGCATGTCACAGCAGCTAGTGACAACAGGGAAGCACTGTCTTTCCTTTCCTTGGCTGAGGCAACATGAGAAAGGGGGATATTTGAAATGCATGGAGGAGTTAAGCAGAGTTGAGGAGAAATTATGTCTACGGCTTGGAGGGGTCACACAGCACTCAGGGTCTTCTGCACAAAGATTGCATCAGTCTCTGTTGGCCCAGCTCCTCCAGGCAACCCACCTGCTACTGCCTCTGACTTTCTGTGTGAGAAGTGACTGTGATGTTTGCAGGAGTTTTAGAAGTAACTCTGAGGATATCACTTTTCCTCAAGGCAGGTGAGGATGATAATATTCATCCTGCTAAGCTTCCCCTCCTCACTTATCCATGTGTGAAGCCTTCACTCTAGGAAGTGGCTTCTGTGGGACAAAGTGATTGATGACACAAAGCTGCCAAATTTCCTAGGTGCCTTGGGAATCAGCAGAGTTCTTTTTGTTTTCCTAAATAATCAGCAGAAGAGAAAACATCCAAAATTAACATGAAGAGAGGAAATGTGAACTTCTGTCAGAGATATCACAGTTAAGCTCTGCTGCCTACCCTGAAGGGAGGAGCGCTCCAGGATTTACAGCTGCCTGTTTAAAATTACACATAGTTACATTAAACTCCTACTGACACTATCCACATTTTAAGAGCTGAACAGATTCTATACAAGAGCTGACCTATCTTTACTACCTAGGACATAAGGCAGGAGCTTCAGCCTTCTTCAGAGATTAAGGCTAAGTCACACCACTTCCCAGCTGGGGCTGATCATTGCAGTCCCTCTGCAGTCAATGCAAACTAATATGCATTGCTGCTGAAAGAAGCACCACTTTTCATTCTCTGCCCTCTGCTCATACCACCCTGCTTTATCCCTTTATAACCTTACCAGCCCAGATGTTCATGAAACTTCATTTTGAACCTAGTCATGATTCTGAGTAGGGCTAAAAGTAAATAGAGAGGAATAAATGGCTAGCTGACTTCCCTCAGCCACATGTGAGTAATTGTTTTAGGGCAAGGCAGGCATGAGGACGTGAGTGAACAAGATAGACAGAACTGGAAAGCTTTTTGGTCATAGTGAACATAGCACTGCCTATCATAAAATGACAGCATAGGAATGTGCACTTTAGAGAGCTGAGATGGCTCAGCTGTTGGGTTGCACAATAATTGCAGGAGGCCAGCAGAGAACACCGTTTTCCAAACTCAGTGACGTACCCATATCCTAAGGCAATAAAGTGGTGATTTAAGGAAATACTAAAATGCTGAAAACCCTAGTCAGGACAGTATGAAATCACTTTGAGGCCTTGGGAAGGCAAGAAAGCTGTTTAACTGCTCAGTTGCATTCAGAAATGGTCACACCCTCAGGAAGAATTTCAAGAGGGTGCCTCAGAACAGAATGTCAAAGCAATTGAACCACTAAACAGTTGTCTTGCTTATTTCTATGGCAAATGATGATTAGGTAGCAAATTCAGCTTACTCATTTATGTTCGCATACTTCCTTTCTTTCCAGGTAAAGACGGAATACGTTAAAAGAAAAGGCACAATCATTGTGGATGGACAGGAATTGGTAGCAGTCAATGCTCTGGGAGATGGTAGCACCTTGGATGTGGAAGGGAAGCTCTATGTGGGAGGACTCCCCTTAGACTACGTGCCCAAGAATCTTGGGAATGTAAGAAGGTTTGGGGTGGGGGGTGTCTCTGGCATTTTGCAAGACTAGAATGAGCATAGTGCAGCAAACTCATCTAATTCAGCATCCTGACAAGCTAAAAATAAGTACTTGGGGAAAGAAGCAACAAGGAAAGTAATGACCCTTTACCAGATCAATCTTTCTAGCTTTCTATGGCTTAATGACTCCAGCTACGGCTTATATCCTTGTGTGTTAGTAATAGCCCTTAACGGAACTTTTTTCATTCTGGTTCTCTGTTAAAAATGGATAAAGAATATAAATTACTGTCTTTCACAGTATAAGGTAAAAACATGATCTAAAATCTCAGACATTTTTGGTACCTGAGTCCTATTGCATTCAAACAGAAATTAGGTGCCTTAAATACCTCTGAAAGACTGGGTTTAGCTGTCTTTAGATTAAAGCATATTTTTAATACATGCTTTTAGAGGGGAGGTTTTTGTCACCTTCCTCCTTGTGCAGACCATTATATCAATAAGGATTCTGGTGATGACGATAATGTTTCTCGTAGAATTGTAGAATGTCCTGATTCTCAAAGGGATCATCAAAGTCCAGCTCCTGGCCCTGCACAGGACACTCCAAGAGTCACACCATATGCCTGAGAGCATTGTCCAAATGCTTCTTGAGCTTTGTCAGGCTGTGCTGTGACCACTTCCCTGGGGAGCTGTTCCAGTGCCCAGACACCCTCTGGAGTGATTCAGATTAATCTTTTTGATGAAGAGAACTTGCAAAATGTCCTGCAAAAGTCTTGATTACTCATTAATTTGCTGAAGCATGTTTGGAATGTTTTTACTATTGGGTGTATCCCTGCTCACAGTCAAACAAATACAATTCTTTCTGTATATTATTGACAATGTATGGTCTGCTTCTAAACTATTTGATTTTGACTATAAGACATTATGTACCTTACGTAATTATAGAAATTTATTATGTAAATATTTTAGATTCTGCTGTGTTTTGTTCAGATAATATTTTATCTACAATAAGATCAGATGAATCCCTAAGAGAGTATCACAGCAGTTTATACTAAACATTGTCTCTGATGTTTCCATATGCTTAGGTTACTCACAGTATTCCTGCCTGCATTGGTAGCATGACAATTAATGGCAAACAACTGGACAACGAGAGTCCTGTGTCTATCTTTGCTGTGAATAAATGCTATGAAATAGCGCAGAAGGGTACTTTCTTTGATGGAAGTGGCTTTGCTGCTCTTGGTAAGTGTCACCAAATGAAAACAGTGCCTTACTGAATTAATGTTAATGAAAACATACTCCTTTTAGGTCTTGCTGGAACTGTGTGTAATTAACTGACTCCTCACACAGTGAGTGCATGCCCTGCATATGGATTTCTAACTGAGTCCCTTTACTCCATTCGTCCAAAAGTGGTAATTTCTGCAAGGGCTATCTTGCACAAATAAAAGAGATAACGATTTTAGCACTGGGAAAAAAATGAACTACATCTTTCTTTTGCTAAGAATATCCATGTTCATGATGTTAAGGTCTGTTAAAGAATATGAAGGCAAAAGACCTGTGAAATAACATGAAGGATTACATTTGTGCTCTTTACTGTTTCTTACATATGAGATAGAATGGATTAAATCTCAATTAATGAAAAAAAACTTATTTGGGAATTTATCTTTTCCAGTAAAATATGGGAATTATGACTTTGGAAAACTTATTTTCCAGAGGTTCTGCAAGGTTCATATGCCAGCAGCATAATTAACAACTTTTTTAGACCTTTTAATGGTAATGTATATATTTAACTTTGTGGGTTGTGAGCGTTCTTCTAGAAGCTTCTAACTTATTTTCAGTCAGAGAAGGCTACAAAGTGCGGTCTGATGTGAACATCACCCTGGAGTTCCGTACAACAGCAGTGCACGGGGTTCTTCTCGGGGTCAGCAGTTCCAAGGTTGATGCCATTGGACTGGAAATTGTACATGGCAAGGTAGGCTGCCCTGTGCAGGCACACTGATTTCACAAGGCTTGTTTGAAACTGGGAGGCTAAAACTCTTGGAATGCATGAAATACACACCAGTGAAGTGTGATGGAGGCAACTTTCCACAGCACAAATATGGGATAGACTTTGTCTCAAGGTTTCTCATTGCCAAGGTTTATCATATGATAAAATGTGCCATTAGCAGAAGTCACTGGAACTTTTTGGATTTTTAATTAGTGTAATTTATGTTAGTGTGCAGCCACTCTGACCTCCTGTACTACATACCTTGTATGTTAGACCAAATATATATCTTTTTTATTGCTTAATACTTTTTCTGCCATAAAGCTATCCTTGTCCTTGAGAAAAATATTGCATATACAATGCACACTGTTTTGTAACCTCTTCTTCAATATTCATGAGCACTTAACTCATTCTCTATTTCTACTGGCCATTATGCTCCATAAACCTTTTAACAATCAATATACATAGTTCTCCAGTCATCTCTTGCATAAAAAATATACACTTGATTGCTCTTAAGTATTTGTTTTTGCAGAAATAGCTCATTTTTTATTCAAAGCTTCCTAACTGGAGACAGTGTAAAATATCAGTTTCTGTGGGACATACTTTCCCAGTTAATACTTATGTATTAATCCTCACCACAGAGTTAAGGATATGTCTGCTGCTTTGAAAAATAAATACATGAAAAAAATCAATACATTTGTTGGCAATGACAAGTGCTTTCAGGCCATTCTTCCTCTTCAGTTACATACAGTGAATCTTCTTTCAGATCTGAACTCCCAGGTTCTGTGGAAAATGTCTTGATTTGTATTTGTAAGAAACATTTACACTTCTAGTGAAGTGTATCAATGGACCATTCCATAGGTAGACCCAAGTGTTTTAATTTCTAAAAAACACTTTAATAAGAATCTACTCTATCCATCAAAGTAAACATTAACCGTGCATATTGCCAAACATTTTAAACGGAAATCTCTGCACCAGTGTGATTGTGCTTTTATCTAGGCAGATAAGTTCATGTATTCTTACTTTATATCTTCATTGGAATCTGGCTGTTTGTGCAGGTTTTATTCCATGTCAACAATGGAGCTGGCAGAATAACGGCTACATATGAACCAAGAGGCACAAATAACTTGTGTGATGGGAAATGGCACAAGCTTCAAGCAAACAAAAGCAAACATCACATTTCACTGATAATTGATGGGAATTTGGTTCACACTGATAATCCCTACATCCAGTCAACATCTGCAGATACGAACAATCCCATTTATGTTGGAGGTTATCCTGGTAGGTACAATAATATTTCCCTTCCCTTCTGTCCCTCCTGTGCTCACTCTCATAAGAGTGACTCTTAACACATGCTCCCTTTTGGTTTGCCATGGGAATTGTGACTGTGTACAGCTCAGCTGCTGCTTCATATTCTGCTAGTTTCTATTTTAACTTCAAAAACACCCATACAGAGTGGCTTTCACCTGTTTTTCCCTCTCATCTTCCATTGCTCCCTGGCAAGAACTATTTCTGCAAAATTCCAAGTTATTGCCATGCATGGCTTATGCTTGAAAAAAGCAGTTGCTGTCCATGTTGGGATGTCACAGTTCATCCAAACATGAATGGAACTTGATGCTCCTCAGGTGTTGGTTTTGCCTCTCATTTCAGAGGAGGAGAATTTTCATAACTTGGATCTTTGTATTTTTTCAGTATAGGGGAAATAGATTATACGTATTTCATGTTTGTTTTTCAGCTGATGTCAAGCAAAACTGCCTCACAAGCAAGAGCTCATTCCGTGGCTGTTTGAGGAACCTTGTTTTGACCAGGGGCCAACATACAGAATTGTTTGACTTCAGCAGAGCTTTTGACCTGCGTGGAGTGTTTCCTCATTCCTGCCCTGGGGCTGAGCACTGAACTGTAGCAAAGCCCGTCTGGATTGAGAGAGGGATAGGTTTTTTTTGTTGTTGATCTGTTATTTTGCATTCTCATTTTGTAATGAAAAGAAGAACTGACAAGAACCTGCATCTATTTTTCTGGTTGTTTTCCAACTCAGGTCATTTATTTTTTTAATCAGAAGCTCTACGTCTGCATTTTAACTAAATGGTTTTAAACAACAAATACCTCTACAACAATTTTAATGGCATTAATTGGGTATTTTTCTTTTGGGAATTTTTATTAATCAGTGTTTACAGTATGTTTTCTTTTGATTACTTGACAGTATTTCATTTTATTGTGTGTTGGCAGTTTTGTAAGAAGGTAATAATTTTGGACCACATAATAAAACTACAATAAACTGCATTATTTCATGTAGTTCAGTTGTCCACGTATTTTAGTTAGAAGAAAAAGACCTGGAAGGCTGAGAACTTACAAGTATGCCCACTACAGAGAGGTTGGAACTAGGTAATCTCTAAGGCTTCTTCCAATACAGGCCATTGTATGACTCCAATTTTATGAAATGTAAGTGGACATAGTCCAGCAGAGGGAGCAGGAGACTGACTAAAGGCATAATTTTGAAGGTCTCAAATTCAGAGTTTAATTAATAGAATTTTTTTTAGTTACATTTCATAGAGTAGCTCTGGTTCCTTTTCCTTCTGCCTTAATATCCAGTGCTTCTGACGCTCATTATAGATACATTGGCTAGACAGATTATATCCCTGTTTATGCTTTCATGGAATCAGCTTCAGGACGAGCAGCATCTCTGTAGCACAGAGATGCCTGTGAAGTGATGTGTTGCTGAAGAAACAATTTTTATGTTATTTGGAAAAAACGATGTATTTTAGCAATGCAAGCTAATGCATGATTCTTTGGAAAACAGTATTTCTTATGGACAATAGGAGTCAGTTTTGAGGCCAGCCTGCAGTTGCATCTTTGTCTTTTCTTACTGTGCCTGCCTCTGTTTCTAAAATGAGTCTTCCAGTAGCTGTTCTTGAGCCAGGTTTGGGGGACATGTGCTCAATCTCAGTCAAGTAAGGACATCCATTCATCAACTGGCCAGATCACTGAGCAGTGACATGTGTGTCACCTACTTTAATATGCATTTGTAATAAACATAGTTCTTTGCAAGTTACTTCCATCTCCCTTTTTTTTCTCTTTGAACTAGCTGTATTTTTGTTGGCTCCTTCCAATTTTATTTGGCTTTATGCATTTGTATGATTTGTTCTAAAGTTAGTTTTTCTCTATGTATTTTGTACTAGTTTAAAAAATACTGGCTGAAATGAAACTCCAAAGCAGTTTGCCATTGCTTTCAATGAGGCAGTATTCCAAGCAGTGTGTTTTGTACATTGCATAGTGGTAGTCCAAGGGAAGAGCTCCTGGAGCAGAGCTCTTCCACTTCAGCAAGGGTGGCAGAACATGGTCCTCTCTACAGCTGTTCAGGCACTGTAACAACACAGTTGCTTTGAAAACAGATAACACCACTGCTTTTCTGCCCCCTGCTTCTATCCAAAATACACATATTTAGATTTGAAGAGCTGTGTTTGTTGTATTTTTTTTTTATTTTTGACATGGATACAATACAGTGGACACACTCTGCTGTACAAATACACGTACATGTTGGCGTACTTCAACAAAACACATAACATAATGAGGATTGTAAGGGAAACGTACATACAAACACTTCACTTTGATTAGTGGCATTGTATTATTTTCCAGAAAAGACACACATTAATAGAAACCCATGGAAAAAGAAAAATGAAACACCGTTTGTTTGTATTCATTGTCTGTTAACCCCAACATCTGATCTTACAAGGTTCACATTACAAGCATAATTTAGGCAACGTGGTTTGGACAAATTTTTATCCATATCCCAAAATATGTATTTTACTAGATCTTTTTTTTGTCATTTCAAATCTTGCCTCATACAAAAAGAAATACTGTGTCAGTGTTACTGTGAAATTGATAATGATTTAAGTAGCAAACATCTAAGCCAAAATATTTTTCCTGGAAAATGCAGAGTGAGGTAGTTAATATTATACATGGACACAGACACATTTGCACACACGCACACTTTCTAATAACATTTGCTGCATACAAGGGTTAAAGCATTCCAGTCTGATTTGCAATACCTGCTTTTTACAATACTTTCTATGTGTTGATATGCAAAATGCTGTCCTTGTAGAACCGTGGAGTATATAAATGCTTGAGGCATCTTTGGAATTTTAGTAAATTTCTCCCTGCTTGCTACCACTTTCTTAGTAATAGCTTTCCATGTACGTTACTTTCTGTTAGGTGGCAATCCTCTTGCAACTTAGTTTTGACTTCAGCTTCTGTTAGGAGGAACAAAATTCCTCATGCTTCCACCAGCATCTTGAAATATAAGACTTAAAGTTGGGACCTCATATTTCAAAATGCCACTGAGCTTGTTCCATTTACATATTAAATCAAGTTAGTGTACCAAAACAATACAAAACAACTTAATGTGGAACAGTATTAACCACTACATATGGTTCATTAGGGCCATTTGTATCAAAAGAGAATTCTGACATTCTGTTTCAGAGACGGGAGGTATTTGGCCACTCTATGTAGAATCTAGTTCATCTGCTAATATGCATGTCTTATAAAGTTATAGGCAGTTTTAACATAAAACAAGAGCTCACAGGGTGGATTTTATAATATCATAATTGACTTTCCTAAGTTGAGAAGTAGTAAAAGTCTTCCAAAACCCCCTTGTATTCTATACAGAATGCAGGGAGATCCATTTCAAAAATAATATTGATGAGGTCCAGAACATGCTGAGGAAGTTGCAGCATGAACACAGGGCTGCTCTGTCCTTTTCCTTGCACAGCCATTGAGAGCACAGAGTGAAGTGAGTGGGCAGGATGGAGGAGGTCAATGTATTTGAAAGTATTGTAGGAAGTTAGCTCATTTGCTATGACATTTCAAATGATTTTCTAATGTTTAGGCTTTCTTTCACAGAATACCTTTTAGTTGGCTATAGATACAATGATGCTTAGCATTTATATGATTCTCTTTGTATTCAAAGCACTTTCCATATAAAAAGCCTTTGCTGAGTTTGTTCTTCCCAGATGGATGTTAAGAACTCCTGATCTGCTCAGGGAATTGTCTGGCTACATCTGAGTAGAATTTAACTCAATTGATTCTCACGCTGCCTTTATATGGAAAGTACTAGTCCTGCTTTTACAGCTGACAGACAAGGGCAGCATAAGCAGAAAGAGCTGTCCATTGCCACAGAGGGGACTAAAGGGTATTGGGAGCAAAGCACATGACAAAACGTTTATGCTTAGTCCTATAAACAAGCCACAGATCTACTATCTCTTGTATACTTAAAATAAATAGTTGTCAAAATAAGGAGTGTATTTTATAATACAACTGTCCTTTTTTTTCCTGGCTATAACTAATGTCTCCTTTAGTGTTAAGAAGAAAAAGGAAAAACAAGAAAAAACAAAAAACCCAAACAAACAAACAAGAACAAAAACAAAACAAAAAACCCCCACCAAAACAAAAAAAAACAAACACAAAAACAACCAGAAAATTAAAAATGTCACTGTTTTAAAGAGAATTGTTGTAAATTTTTTTATCATTTTTATCAAAAAGCAAAAAGATAAGAAAGAAGACAGAATCTGCCCTCTGTAGACATTATTGTTGCTGGTGAAGTTACTGATTCAATGCTGATTTCTTTCACTGACCACTAAGAATGAAAGTTAACTACCAGAGAACACGATTAACTTGACACATCTTAAAGGCTCTGCTTCTGGTTCAGATCCTCATTGCACAGCTTCAGCAGAGCATCACAAGTTACAGACTTTCTCTGCAGGACAGCAGACTTTATGTTCATCTGGAGGACTTGATTCAGCGTGCTTTTAAATTGCTATGTAATAAACAGAGCTTCTGCCTCATCCCTGTGTCCAGATCAGGAACAAAAATCATTGCTCAGGCTGGGGGTGGTTTCATTGTGCAACACCATCATTTAATGATGGGGACATTGCAGTGCAGTTGAAGGCTTTGGTTTCCACTTACTGTATATGACACAGATGAAAAAAACACTTGTTCTTTTCCAGAGACTTGTGATTTCCCTACTCAACAAACCTCTTTTAGTTCAGCGTAGACTAAAGTGAGATGACTGAGTGAAGAACATTGCTTGTTCTTGTGACTAGCTCCAAACCAGACATCCTATCTGACATTCCCAATGCAGTTGCAGCCCACTATTCTCTTGTCAGCCTTTGTGTTTGCTTAGACTGCATGCCAGCTGCAGTTTGCTAAGTATTTGTAAAACCCCCAGCACAACTAGGCCTAGATTGGCTATGGTTTTAAAGACCTAATGTGTAAATTATTAAATCTCTTTTCTCATAGGAAGCACTGTTTCTTCTCCATGCTGTATTATACAAGACTTGAACAAAGATTTCTCTTGTTGATGCAGCTGAAGAGTATAAAAATTGCTTACATATTAAAGCTAAAATAAACAAAATAAAAAGAATTCGGTTACAAATTAGAAACTACAATGCTTAACAAAAAAGGTGTTGACTGTAAGTGGCACCATTAACACATCTCATAGTCTGGCATTACACAGATTTAATTCTGAGAGTATCAAGTAAAAGGCAGAGCTACGGGTATTTGCCCCTTGTCACCTAGCCTTTGTCTCCTGAAACTTGTGTGACAGGGGAAGGGAGGGGAGAGTGTTTTGTGGCAATACAATTGCACACAGCTGAGGGTTCCAAACATGATTTTGGAAGACTGGTAGTGAGATATACAGTGGTATGTACACTGAGCAGTACAGCTGTCTCTAGTTCCTCCTCCTGCCTCCTCCTCCAGTATCAGGTACTCATGAGGAGTGACTGAGAGACACAAATATTGCAGTAACACACACTGTATGGTTTTACTTTCAGGAGAAAGGTTTGGTTTTCAGACAGCTGTCTTGGCACTGCTGCATGTTGAGCTCCCACCTTCCATGCCTGACAGACACCTTCCCTTCTCCAATGTCTCTGTTATCCTTCTGTGTTATGCTGTGGTCAGTAGTGTTTCATTCATCTGATGCCACTGCATTATTTCCAAAAATTGTTCTAACACCAGGTCAGGAAACAAACACCGTACCTTGGTCTGCCCTTCTCATCTCCTGGGCCAACTGGCACAAGTGTAATCCATATGAAAGCATAACTAATGTGATTTTTTCCGATGGTTTGGAAGCTGGAATACCAAAAGTACTATGTGCTGACCATCAGTTGGACAGTACAGTAGGAAGGAATGATGTCCTGTAGCTACCATTTTGTTTTGTCTCTTCTAAGCAGCAAGAGCTGCTTAAAATGACAGGCATCACTCTTGTCCATTTGGCTTTTGTCCAGTATACTGCTGCCTTCTGCTTCAGCTGGCTTTTGGTTTTATCACCCATTCTGCATGAGGATTTGCATGGTAGACATCTAGCATGAACGCATCTGGATCCAAACAGTGCTGACCTGAAAAGGAAATTGTCAGCCATGAATCATAGGATATTCTGAGCACACAGGGACAGAGCTGTGTTAAAATGTCCTTTAAAGTTTCTCTCACTTGCACACAGCAAGCCTGGTTTGGCGTGTCCATCCAGCTAAAATGTTGCCTAGATATGAAGAGGGCCTTTGGTAAATTTGCCAGTGATTTTACTCTGTGACAGTCATGAATTCACTGTCACTTCCAGGCAAGATGTCCTGCATTACACTGAATAATGGACAAGACATTTAGTCAAATGATGAATATGGTCTCTTTAGAAGCATCAACAACACTGTTAGTCCAAGTGCTACAATATGGGAGGTTTTATTTCTTTGGATTTACTTAGCTGGAATAACAGCTCTCTGACTTCTACGCTGTTTTTAAATGCTGAAAAAGTAGCTCTGTAAACGTGTTCCCATACAGTAGGATCTTGTAAAGAATTGCAGGACTCTAATAAGATTTTTGGAAGTTGCCAGTTTGCTGGTTAAAAAAAAATAAAAATTCTCTGCACTCCAACTGTTTCATTAGCTGATGATTGGGAAGATTGGGAAGTTGTGGCTGCCTTTGCCAGAATGAGGATTTCGTGCCTCTTAGTTGAGTAATAAGGCAATAAATTCTGGAGTTAAGTTGATTTGTTGGACTATATTGCATTTACATGGGGTAATGAAGTAATTTCACTAGTGAGGTTAACTTTGCTGTGACACAAAAATATGGTAAAATTTTTGTATGGTTACTTATAAGGTCACTGGGGTCCTAATGATTTTATTCAAGTGAAAACAATATAAATGAATTAATGCTTAATCAGCAGACTAAGGTACCCTGAAGGATCTAGGACTATAAAAATTATTTTAAATGAAGATGCAAATTAAATGTCTCAATTTTTGGAAGACCATCGTAGGATTATTTGGGATTATTTCACAAGGCCTTTAGGATTGTTTTTCTCTTTTAACATAAGTTGATCATCGTGTTTGGACAGACAAAACAAATCACTAATTTAGTTCTGTGTTATCATCAGTATAGATTCCTGATTGCTACTGAAGTAAGTCTGTGGTATTTTGTAATAACTTTACAGAAACTCTTCAGGATCTAGAAGAAATAAGGAATAATCTAAACAGAAAATTCAAAACTGACTACAACAGAGCATCTGGAATTTTGGTATGAATAGAGAAAGGAGAGAGCCAGGATTGTGTAATCTCAAATTAAAATATGTTTTTTTGACCTTTAGGCCAGAAACTTGTGGGGCAAGCCACTGTTGTTATTATTATAAGTGTCACTCCATGAAACAGAAGAAGACAAAAGCCCTATTGTAAGGAATTTGCAATCTAAATAAAGCACACCGATTAGTGTGAGTATAGAACACCCATATCTGCAGGGGCTGAATTCACAATTCTCTGGGGTTTTATTTGTGAGAGGTTAACACTTACATACAGTAAGAAAGAAAGAAGTCTTAGAAAAAGGCTTGACAGCAAGGTGGAATGTGCTTGCAATATGAAGACTAAGGATCTCTTAACCATGGAAAAATTCTCAGACTGAGAGAGGTAAGCAAAAGGTCAGCTGGAAGACTGTAAGAAGTGCTGCTGAGATCCAGCTACTGGGTTCATTCTCTCCTGTGGGGTGCCCCTCCTGGCACTCTGGAGTTGGAATAAATAATAATATTGATTCTAACAGCTTTTGGGTCAGGCTCCTTTCCTCCAAATGGACTGGAAGGTAGGAGAGAACCAGCTACGTCAAGACAGTGCTGCCCTGAGGTGTTTTAGGAGGTTAAGGACATTCAGAATTAATTTTCAAAATTGAGACCTACCTATATTTCCTCCAATTTCATGTAAACTTTGGATCTGCCCTCTCATGTTCTGTGATGATCCACAGCTAGGATGGAAAAAAACCTTTCAGTTTGTCTTTCTGTTATAACCACTGTCTTATCATCCATCATCTATTGTAAACTAAAGTTTGATATTTTTTCCCCTGTTAAATGCCTTAGCAAAACCCACAACTTCTACCAAATGGACCACTGCAGAATAATGAATCTGCTACAGAGGTAGATTACTGCATCACAGTCAACTAAACTTTCTATATTATTTATTTTATATTATTTATTCAAAGAACAGAATTATGTGGTAACATGGGGAGAACTGTGCAAGAAAGACTTTCAGACACAATTTACCATTTCCCATAACTGTTAATAATTATTACCTTACAGAAATAAAAACATTCTAGACCTTTAGGTTCTCTATGTGGCAAGTGTATAAAATATAGGTTTAATGTACATTTTTCAGAGTGGTCTACTAAAGGGAGGGCAGATTGATTCTGTATAGGAGCCAATTATTAAGTAAAATAAAAAGAGTAAGATAAGTGGTTAAAATTTCTTTAACCAACATAACCATAAATTAGCAATTTTAGATCAGAAGAAGAGTTCATATAACACAATGAATCTTTGAAGAGGGAGCAATCTATTAATTTATAGTTCTGACACTGTTGTTCAGAAAAACAAAATGCTCTGCTTTACCCACCTGTTTTCACAGTGGAATCGAGCCAGGATGTCTTTGGCTTTTGTTTGGCCGTTGAGTTGAATTGCCATAGAGACTTTTGAATGCAGCGGAGCATAAACTCTTATCACCCCCTCGGGTATGTCAGACTGCAAGTATGGAGGAAAAGTGACAGCTCCCTAAAATCAATATTCAATAGAGTAAGTCTAAGGCAAATATTGCTCTAGCTCAATTTGGAAGCAGTTCTACAACCTCATTTGAGGTTGCTTGCCAAAACTCACTGTCCTTCATTCTCTTGGCTATTCAAATGACATTTACAGTCATACAAATGCAAATCTGTAGAAATCAGATACAACACAAAGACACAAAATCTTTGGTAAGTAGAACATAAACGCACACAGGGTAAAGCCCTTGAATTGTAACTTTAACTTATTTCTGTAAACATTGGTCAGTGAACCAGCTGTTTATTTGAAAACATAGAAATTATTAAGAATATCTGTTCTTCCTTCTAAAGATGAAATTCTCCTGAGGCATAAAGATCAAGTTCTCTGTTTCTGCTTCCTTTATCTTCAACTAGATTGAAGTGAGTGTACACGAAAACATCAAGTACCATATGGCTTCTGTTAATTTGAAATTTGACCTTGTGTAGGGTTCAAATGATCATCTATGAAGTTTATGCACTCTCCCATGATTAATGGTGGATAAATCAATTAGCAAGGTTTGCATTCCAGTTCTAATCCAGTTAATACCATGCTGACCAGAACACAATAGTCTCTCCAGTCTCTGTCTCTGTGTAATTTAGAACATCTGAGACCTGGGGACTGCGTTAAGTGCTCTCAACATTAAACTCAGTTATCCAAACAGAGTTTGCCTCCAATTTACCCTTCATATTTCAGCTCCTTCCCATGGCTACCCTCATTTTTATTAGATGCAAAGCCAATTACTCCAATCAATGGACTCGTCTTCCCAAAGGTGTAATGACTTCAGTAATTGACTCTCGTCAAAGAAGTCTATCTGTGTTCATCCCAGGCTGAATTTAACTTTGCAGCACAGTAGTCTACACTGCCATTTAAAATAAACATCTCTGTCTCCATCTGCAGCACCAATGTATGTCCTACTCTACACAAAATACTTCAGTCAGTGCTGGCAATTTCTTGAGAAAGGTGAATTAGAATTGATTCACCACTCATATAACACTATTTTTCTACTTTTCCCCCCCATACATTACCTTCTGCATTTTCTCTCTTGTCTGTACTAGGTGGCTCATTCTCTATGACTCATAATCTTGTGATATCATTCCTCCCTAACTGGTCTTTTCTTTTTTTCTTCAAGACTATTCTTCAACAACTATAGAGTCCTTTACCATTTTCTTGATTGCTTCTCTTACAATTCACCAGTCTTCATTCTTTCAAACATTCATGGAAGACTCTAAATACTTCCTCTTCAGGTAATTAAAGGTAGTTACTACATGGAAATGCATGTAAGTTGCTATAGGGACTGTGTATGTTGTTCATGGAGACATGACATGTCTTGTTACCCAAACTGTATGTTGCACCTAATATGTAAAATAATTTTAGTTGCCTATCAAAGCAGCGTACCCTAAGTAAGTTTCTAGGCAGTAATAGAACTTGGTGGCTTTAAGACCTTCAAATAAAGGTTTTTCTATCAGATTTTCTTAAAGTCCAAACTGCTTCTGGAGCCCTGGAAATCCTCAAAGTATCCACCTCTCTCCTCTGACTATAGAGGGAATAACAACATAATCTACTTCATTGGGCACTTAACATTTAGGCACAGTTTAGGTGTCTATGATAGGCAAACTGAATTTTTTCTCTGCTTACAAAGTCAGTGCAAAGCTCCAAGACTAAAGCTTGCAAGGAGAATAACAAGTGGACTGTACCAGGACATGGATAAATGCAATTAATCCTAATATGGACCATCCTACTACTCAGTAGGATATACAAATATTTGTTGAATATTTACAAATCATTGCTGTCAGGGACAGTCCACATATAACCATTTCTTACAAAACAGGTTAAAAACCAGCTTGGCATCTTTGGCTGCTGGAAATAATTCTGCCTTCCTTACCTTTTCTCAATCAATTCCCAAAACTTTGTCTTATAAGAGTGTTGGACTGGGAAGTGCACCTTCCAAGATAACTCTCAAATCAGCTTATTTTGTATGGCAAAATTTCCTCCCCACACCCAAAATCTTTCATGAGATAAAGGAGGGAAGCTGTTTAACGTTGCCCTTGAAACATGCATCATTTTATCACACCTCTGGCTTTTCAGGTCTCTCCCGTTCCATGGTCTTTCTCCTCAGAAGTTTTCTCACTCCTTTGTCAAACATCAGCTGCCTCTTGCTGTTGTTCATTGCTGCCTCATTCATTTTCCTCACTTGGGAAATCAGGAAGGATGGGACCTAGATGGAGGAAACCAGATATGAGAATATACAGTAATTTTTTCCCAATGTGTTGGGTTTTTTGAAGGGCACCAAATTTTAGGCAGCAGAAACTGTTTATACACACAATCAGCAGATTCCTCTAACAACCTACAGTTATTCCTTTGGTGAAACTGTGTTTCACCTTTCACATCATATGAAACTTTGAAGTGATTGCAGCTGCAGGAACTTTATTAGGAGGTAGTCTTTGCAATCCCCATTATACTTTCCCTCTTTTATGAACAGTTATATGAACTGTTATAAGCTGAGACTGCCAATATCTTCAGGCCAGCCTTCAAAACCCCAAAAAAGTTGCACACACT
This sequence comes from Toxostoma redivivum, assembly GCA_013397375.1. NCBI lineage: Eukaryota > Metazoa > Chordata > Aves > Passeriformes > Mimidae > Toxostoma > Toxostoma redivivum. The sequence continues at coordinate 1,757,827 of VXBI01003752.1, forward strand.
TTTGTCCCATTTTACTGTGGGCTACACTTTAAACAGACATCTAATCACATTCAAGTTTAGACATATCACCTACACATCCAGATTAAATCATTCTTCTATGCATCACTCTGTGTAAACAATGGTGTGGGAGAGGTACTTCCACAAGGCAATTGATGCTAAAATAGATGTCTTAGATAAGTAAGGTAGCTCTCAATCTAGAAATATCTGTCAAGGTGCCTCATTCTAGATATGGAAGACTCCAGTTCATTTCCAAAGAAACTATTTCTCCATGGAAGGTCAGTTTATTCTGATTTCTGCACATCTCCTGCATATAGCAAAATACTGCACTGCAATGGAATCATAAAGGGGCCCCAGCACTACTCACTGTCCACAGGATGTCCTGGTACCGGATTAAAAGCCGCACAATATGCGCGGTGGTGGCGGCTGCTTGCATCTCCTGTTGGTTTGCACGCTTCCCTTTGTAGATGAAGAGGTTTGGTGCAACAATCATAGACACGTTCCACAGATTCATCTTGTTTTTCCCTTCATTAGCAACCACCTTCTTCAGGAACTGAAGAAAGGCCTGGAAAAAAAAAGACTTATTTAATCTCAGGAAATAATTTACTTTTGAAATGCAGCATTTTCAAAAGCACATGTCTGGCTGCTATATTTCCACTTGAAATTTAGTGGTTTTATCACTGTATTTGGATTACTCTGATATTTGTTGCTACAACAACCTGTGTCAACCACAGAGGAATAGTTAATGTTATCAAAATACACATTAATAAATTATCTATCACTTAGAGCATAGTCCCAAATTTGTAAGGCAAATACAGTGTCTATACTAAGGCTCTGAATCCTATAGTGGAGCTAAGATGTACATGTATTGTGAGGGAATAGTTTCTTTCTTCATAGATTATCAAGTATCCGTTTTGATGTATTTGGCCAATGCTTTTTATTGTCACATGAGGTGATTGGTCTCTCTTCAAATCTGCACCAGTCACACAGGTAATACAACCTGAAATTTCTGCCAGCACCCCCAAACTTTTATTCTCGGATAACAAAAGCAAGAAGAGCTAAGTGGTTGCTCATTGATGTTACTTCTCCACATGCTCGGCAGAGCCAAAGGAAATTAATTTCCCCTTTTGGGTAGTTTATTCAGAATTTTGCTTGAATGATTAAATGGTACAGACTGCAGCTGTGGTTAAATTTGGGGTCTACCAATGAGTCCTTCTGCAACACTGTTCTGGTTTCAGCTGGAATAGAATTAATTTTCTTCCTTGTATCTTGTACAGGGCTGTGTTTTGGATTTAGGATAAGAATAATGTTGATAACACACTGATGTTTTAGTTGTTGCTAGGCAGTGTTTACACTTAGTCAAGTGTAATCTTTAGCTTCTCATGCTGCCCTGCCAGCAAGGGCGCTGAGGCTGCACGAGGACTTGGGAGGGACACAAGCTGGAAAGCTGACTCCCAAGGGATATTCCCTACTGTATGGCATTGTGCTCAGTATCTAAACTGTGGGGAAAACTGGTCTGGGCCCACTGCTCAAAAACAGGCTGGGCATCAGTCAGTGAGTGGTGAACAAATGTAATGTACACCACTTGTTTTGTGTGTTCTAATTAATTAATCATTATTTTCCCATTCATTTCTGTCCTCTTAAATTGTTACTGTCTCAACCCATGAATTTTACTTTTTTAAAAAAAATTTTCTCACTCATCTCACTGGGAGTGGAGAGGAGTGAAGGAATGGCTGTATGGTGGTGTGCTGGCTTTAGACGGGGTAGAGTTAATTTTCTTCATGATGACTGGTAGGGAATTATGTTTGGGACTTGTGCTATACACAGTGTTAATACTACCAATTTTTTTTTGTTATTACTGGGCAGGCCTTGCTTTGAGCCTTGCAAGGCCTTTTCTGCTTTTCGTACTGCCCAATGCTGAGATGTAAGAAAAACTGGGAGGAAACACAGCCAGGACAGGTGACCAAAGGGATATTCCAGACCATGTGACATTATGTTCAGTATAAAAAGGTGGGAGGAAGATGAAGGAAGGGGGTTAAACCATGACAGGTATTAGCTGACTCTTGGTTAAACCACAAAAGCCATACCATGAAAGCCACTGTCTTTGTACCCTGACATAGCAATTAAAACATTTTTACAAACCCAAGAATTACAAAGCAGAAACTGTGCTGGAGAAGTTTCTAAAATCTCATTATAGACAAAAGAGTGGAGCTCTGTAAAGAGTTTTGTCATCACTTCTATCTTCATACAAAGCCTAATTAATAATAATAAATTAATAATGAAGACTACTCCTCTAGCGCGTGGTATACATATGCAGCTCTGTACCTAAATGAACTTCAGTGGCAGAAGCAATCCTCATTCTTTACAGAGCACTAGTTGACCCCCAGGGGCTTTGAAGACAGTTTTTGTTCTTGTCCCTTGTTACTGCATACATAAATACAGGTAAAGAAGGCACCTGAACTAATAATGTTGTATCTGAACTGACTGAAAGGCTTTCAGAGGTGTGAGACCTGTACGGTCCTGCTGAGCTGGGGACCTGACAAAGTATCTGGAGGTTCCCAGAAAATGGTTCACTCAGATTTCCTTGATGTAGAAACAGGCCCGAAGATACAACCAGCATCTCTTAGGGTCAGGACATAGCTGCAGTCAGATCTGGGAGCTCTCAAGCATCCAAAATTCTTGTAGCCACTGTGTTTGTTTCAGGGAGTAGTGCATGGGGTTAGGCATGGGTTTGTAAGGCAAGCCAGATGAGGGTGGGCTCCTGACATCTGTGCTACAGAAGCCCTTCCAGTACCAGGAGTGCACTAGGCAAGCTTCTAGAGGGCAGCTCCTCTTTTAAATTCATCCTGTAGAATTTCAGTTATACAGAAAATATAAAAACAGTCCAAACTAAGCGAGGAATATGCCTCTTTGAAATGAGTGCTCCATAATAATGATGCCTGAAATCCAGCAGTTGGATGCCCCCAGCAACTATTTCTTAATTGCTTGTAAAAGAATTGACAGCCAGGAAATTTGAACGTCTTTTCAAGGAAATAATTAAAAACACGGACGAATACTTTCCTGTGGTAGCATCTGAAAAAAATGAGTCTCATTTAAAAGTCAAAAGCACCACAGATGGCAGGTGATAGCAAATGAAGAACTTACCTTGGCTGTGTCTCTGTTGGCCTCGGGCATCAGCATGATCAACAGATGCAAAGCTTGTAGTTGTAACTTGATCTTGGAGATTTCTAAGGACATGAATAATTAATGACTTTGAAATCCCAACTGCAATTGGTTTGTTCTAAAAACCTTGTGTGTCAGCAGTTCTAGAAACACCAACTAGTGCCTGGTTGAGACTAGCATGCTTAGGTGTTGATTAACCATATACTTTTCCCCAAATATAAAATCACCTTAAAATCACCTTATGAGGCTTTTCCTCATAATCTTGGATCTTTGTCACACAGGGACACAAGGCGCTATACATAGTAACAATCCAGTATTTTTTAATTTCAAGCTAGTTTCTCTTAGATATCTGTGTATTTGTTGTAGGGAATGAAGTCACTTTATTCTGCACAGACATCTCCTGTTCAGTCTTCTCCAAACTGCTGAGCCATTTTGACTGCATGCAGCCTGGGATTCACAAGAAGCACACTCACGTGTGTGAAGTTTATGGGAAGAGATCACCTCCTTCTGCCCTGTAAGCTACTCATGGAGACACTGAAAGCATGACTGCAACCTTATGTAAAGATCCTCAGCTTTCTGTACCAATTTGCTAATAAATTCACCATCCTGAGACTTTCAGTCTGTCCTAGCTCAAGTGACTTTACAGTGAAGTCATTGGTATGGCAAGGTATAATTGCATTCTTCCTGGAAGAGAAATGAACAAAATGTACTGAGATTGAGAGGGTGTATGTACACTGAAAACAACGCTCAGCTGCCTTTCTGCACTCACACATATCTCTGTACCAATGGTCTGACCTCAACATAAACTTTAACAGAAATAAAATAGGTCCAGTAGTCCAGTAGATAAAGGACAGTGATTTGAGTTTACCTTGTAGAAATTTTCATTTGTGAAACCTACGGTTAATGTGAATCAGAGTCTTTATATGAAAGTCACTGTTTACTCACCGATTTCAAATTTTACATTAAACAGTTGTTTTGTTCACACAACAAGCCTGTGCTATTAGCTGAATGCAAACACCTTTCTCGTTTGAAAACAAAATCTTGAAGAAAATTAAAATGTTTAGGCAAAACACTGGGTCTGTTTTTCTCTCTACTTCAGAGGGAGAAAAAAAATTACATGACTTTTCTCCATATGCTTTAGAGAGAGAAAAAAAATGAAATGTCTACCCTTGCACTTTATCATATTTTCAGTCCATACTAGCTCCATTTCCACATACTTTCTACTAGTGTGATGAATGCAGGTAAATATTCTACTGTGAAGAGTGGGCTTGGGAGTTCTCTTATAAACATTTTCAGCAGTCCCGCTGCATCGTTATTCCGTACTTGGTCCCAGTCAAAAGTGTCTTCGTAAAATTTTGCCTCAAGTTCTTGATGGAGATTCTGAAAGATACAAGAAACGTTTGGCCTTCAATCATTGCTGCTGATCCAGCAGTTTGTGATCACTTCAGAAATCCCATTACAAGCAGCAGGCCAGTGTGTACAGCCCTTGAACCAAAGCAGCCCTAAATCAGTGACAGCCTAGGTACAGCCATGTGGAGTTCAGAGCAGGTTAACAAGTCAAGTTCCTGCAGATATTTGGCAACCCAGGCTAAATGTGGTAATGTGGTTTGCTATAGCTAGATTTCTGCCAGTGAACAATTTGAACCATCTTAAAACAAGGCAATTTTGTGCAATGTCTTAGAACCAGTAACAGAAATCTCTGCACAGTTGTTCTTTTTGTTTAAAACACTCTCTAAAGGTTTTGACCCTTAAGTCACAAGGGAGTGGTGTTTCTTCCTCACTGCCAGTGAACTTGCTAGACAGTCAGAATCCTTGGGCCTTGAGCAAATGGCTTAAAATTCAGGTCTTCCCATCTTTGAAAGGAACTTTTATATTAGGATAATTATGGTTAGATTTGGTCAAATTGTATAAAAATAAAGAAACAAAACCATTACTGTCAGAAATACCTTAAGGCATAAAAACCCCCCCCAAACCTCTAAAAACACAGGAGAAGTTTAACATAGAATTGATGATGATACCATTTTGGGTTCTCATTTAATGCCCTTGTTCTCCAATGGCAGCATCCTGCTCCATAATAGAGGTCAGTTTTGTTCTGAGGGGTCACTAGTCAGTGTTCAAAACACATGTTAAAGGGAAATACTCAGCAAGGCTCCTAATAGGAACAGGATTTGGCTTCAAACCCAGAAGCAAAATGCATTCAAAGCCCATTTGAAAAATGCAAGCTCCTCAAAAATTTGTTGAGTTAAAAAGATTGAAGGACAGTATTTTCATGTAAGGATATCTATAAATAATGCAGCTTTCACAATTATTACTGGCCAAACACTGTCCTATCCATAGGAAGTTTATTGCTGCTTTTTATGAGACCACTTATGACAAAATATATCTGTAGCAAATATTTGGTTTCAGATCATGATTTTGTCAGATGTACTTTAATATTATGCAAAAAAGTTCAGTCCATTCAGGCAGAAAAGCTTTCAAAAATGAATTCTGTTTGCCACGTCTCACATGAATGGAAGGAAATTACATATCAAGTACAGTCACACATAATGAAGTAGAAACGTTGCACAAACGGAAGTAGAAAGTCATTGAGGATTTGGCATAAAATGTTACAGTCTCGTTTTTACTCACACATTTTACTGGTTTTAATCTGGGCTATCTCAGCTTCCTCTGTATTCACATCCTTTGCACATAATCGATACAAACACTTAGATTGAATTCTCTACTGTAACTGACTGGAAATGTGGAACAGAAATTCTCACCTCATCAAAAGCACAAGAGGACCAAATTCTACTCCACATTTTTCTGCTGAGAAATAGAATGCAAGATTTTGGAAACACAAACATTTTTTATATATGTACGCATATATATACACTTATATATATATATCTCCACACAGGTAATCATATGTTTTATACACCCAATTCCTTCCCTCCCCTGCCTCGTATACATGTATCTATCTATGCATCTAATACTTTTAAAATATGTGCTGCAATCTTTTTAAACATGATTAATCCTTCACTACAGTATCATACAGTTTTGGTTCACTGGAGCTTTTGTTACAGACAAAAACTTGTATTAATTTCTTCTATTCTTTGTTTTATAGAAGAGTAACCTTTAATCATTTCCATATGCCTTTTCTTTCTCCAAACGAGACTGAAAAAAAGTTGGAATGCCCTCAAGTCCTAATGTCATAATAATGTATGAAGGCTTTTGAAGGATGAAATCTGGATCTGCTTTGAAAAAATCTCTCTCTTGCTCGTTGGTTTGTTGGGCAGACTCAAATGAAACCAAAACTCAAATAATTTAAAACTTTCATATGGGCAGTTTAACTTACCACCTAGTGTAGAGGAGTTGCATATGAAGTCATATCTCATAGCAGCTCCCAGGATACAGGTTGTGAAAAAGAAGTGAACAAGACACAGTACAGTGTATGCAAAGAATATGGAAATAATTGATTTAGAGCACAGCCCTGCTGTGTAATCTCTATGGAAAGGCTGGAAAAATTTGAGATTGTGTGAAATAACATTCAAGCATTTGTATGAAAAAGATGAGGAAGCTGAAAAGTACAGAGCAAGTTAGGAGCTCCCTTCTGCAAGATGTGGCACTTTTGAAGGCTCTGGGTACTTTTATCAATGCACAGAGTCAAAGGAGCTGGGATGATGCTGCCTATTTTTGGTGTGTTTCATGTAATGCTGCTTTTTCTTATTCAGCCATTTTTTTATGATTCCCAGCCCAATATTTAGCAATCCCCAACATTTGTGTGGCTGACACAATGTTGAGACTTCCTACCTCAGAACACAAAACTAGCTTCCTTGAGGATGAAAAAGCGGGAGTTGGATGCTCCCTCAATGCTTTAAGGTACTGCTCAAACCAGATAAAAAAAAAAAAAAAAGCCTAAGAAAAAAAAAAAAGCAAAAATCTGGAAAAGAGATAGACCCTACTAAGCCCAGGAAAAAACCCAACCAAACAAAAAACTGCCTTGTTTTTCTTATTTGCTTCCTCCAGCTCCTGAAATGAAGCTGGTCTGGAGAAACAATTGCAAATATTACTGGCCCACAGTGTCAGGTTATTGGGTGCCAATTATACTGTGTTCATAGCCCACAAACAGCCTGTGAAAATGCAGTATTCAGGCTGCCAGCAGTGAACAGAGGCCAAATTTCTCTCACTTGGATCATGAAATTGCAAGATCACAGGCGATAAATGAAAAATAAAATGACACAGAGGTTAAAATGACATAGAATAAGATCTTTATCTGATGTTCACTCAGTTTAGGAACTCTGCATTTCTGAAATAAATTAAAACAGAGATAAGATCACAGCAATTTTGGGTGACAGAGATAAACTGAAAGGATGTCTCAAAGTTTTGTGGAGAAAAATCTCATTCAACATCAAGTCTGTGCTTTATATAGAACATTAACTCAAGCAAAGTAATAGACCAAATGGTCTGTGATTTATTGGTTCCCAGGAACTAGTCTGACCTTTCACTGGCAGGAGTAGGAATGCTGAGCTACACGGATCAGTATTTATGTACAGTCTGAATTTGTGTGTATGCTGTATTATTTTACATAGAGCCTGTGGTCCAGAAGACAGAAAACTGGCTTGAGTGTATACCTTGACTCTGGAGGCAGATCCAGGAACCCGCAGAATTCCTTCTGTTTCCAAACCTGTTTCCTCAAGCTTGAGCAGCAGCTGAGAGAAGAGCAAAAAAATCCAGGAAAATATTTAGAAGTGCTTAAGAATACTCCTGACTTTTTTCAATCTAGGTATCCTTGAAACTAATCTGAAAAAGTCACATTTGTATGGAATCAGCTAATGAAATCCAGCCATCTTATGTAAATAAATCTGCCTAATTTGTCTCCAAGTCCTGATCTTGAAGTAAGAAGTATGCAGAGTATAGAAAACTGCTAATGATTTAGGCCCCTTTGTCCTTGACTTGAGAGTTGGCACCGCTATAGAACAATTAACACATAAATGTATTAATGAAACAGCAGATATAGTCTAACACAATGGTGTTTTGAAGGAAAAGTAACCTCTGAGAAATGTTTAATTGTGCCCCAAGGAGCACAATGGAAAGGTCTATAGATAACATAGGTTTCTTGGAACAGAGAACTCAGATTAGAAAATGATCCCAAGATATTTTGAAATTTCTGTGAATAGACAACTAAAATTTCCACTCCAATTGGATATTTAAAAGAAGAAAAAAAAAGGTTTTGATTTTACATAGTTTTGAACATTGAGGAAAAAAATAATTTTTTAAATTTGTATTTAATCATACAGCTCTGGATTTTCACCACCAGATCTGCTTCCTGCCCTAACCTTGATTCTTCTAATTTCCTGTATTATATTGATAGGGCAGCAGTGGAGCTAATGCAAAGTCATGTAAATGTTCAAGTTGTGTCAGTCTTTTCCCTGATGCTTCCCAACACTTATTTTTTTCATTATTTACAGGGAAATCTGTTGCCATTTCAGATCTGTGTAAATCTGTGCAATTGCACATGTACTTGTGTCTGTGCACCTGCCTCCAGGACATCCACAGGATATCCCTGTCTGGCCAAATGTCTCATTCAAATACCCTTGTCTTGTCATATACACCTCAATGAGAAGATACCACTTCCATTCTGGAAACAGTAGCTAAGTAATACTTATAGTCTGAATTAATATGAAATGAAAACTCCTGAGACAACTCATCTCTGCCACTTCTGCACGCATATTAATTTTACTTGACTCTCTATTTTAATGAAAAAGAGAAACAGAAAGACATTGTTTCCTGAAGCTTCCTGTGTGGTATCACATAACTACAAAAATCATAAAAGGGTCTGGATCATGGATAAAAAACTAAAAAGGAGCAGATTTTCTCTCCTTGTCACGAAGTTTTCAAACCGTAATATTCAGCCAGTCTCTAGACACCTGCCAGTCTGTAATGCCTGCCAAAACTTCTCTTATCCGATGACTCTTTTGAGTGTCGATGCAAATGGTGGAAAAGCAAATCCTAGTGAAGAAGCAGGCCAAATGATACTCACTTTTTGGAAGATAAGGGGCACTTTTACTCCAGGAACCTTCTTTTGATCATTCTCCAGCAGTACGGTGAGAGGGACTCCGAAAAGACCGTTCTCTTAAAAATAATAACAACAACAAATGTGAGAATGGGAAACACAGCCTTGTAAGCATCTTCTTTCAGAGCTGATGGGCATGAGGGTGGCTGCACAGGGGATGCCACAGACGGTACCTCGTCCCCGCACCCTCTCCACACGGTTCCTCTTCAGCTCCACGCCCAGCGCGTCGTAGAAGGCCGTGAGCTCGATCAGGGAGAGGTAGCGGATCTTCTTCATGTCCTCGGCAGAGAGGCCCCCAACCTCTGTCAGTCCAAAACGGCTTTTCCGAACTATGAATTTCTGCAGTAGAGGATGGGTGGCGTCTTTATTTGCACAGAAGTTACAGGAAGTGAATTTGTGTTTTAAAAGAGATGAGTGTCTGTGACTGCAGGTCATGTTCGGGCGGATGGACAACATCAGACAAACTGCAGCCCTGCAGATTGGCCTGGTATGGTGATGCAGCTTGCATCCACCTGAACATAAAACTGAGCTTTTTGCTCACCATGCACCCTTGCAGTTGGACTGGGAAGGGATGCTGGAGCACCCCAATGACTGTACTTCAGCTGGGACAAATGAGTTATGTGCTTCTTTAAAAGTTTTGCCCAGTTTCAACAGGATGTAGTATTTTGCTCTGCTTCACCAAAACATCTTTGAATACTGTTGAAGTGGCTGACGCAGTTAATCATGGATATGGTTCTATATCAATTGTGTGTGTATAATGAATCCATGCCTGCTTTGCATAATGCTAGTAATTTATGAGATCTTACAGGGGAGTTCCAAACTAAAGATCTGAGGAAAAGCCCAGAAGCAAAATTGCTTAATCCAGAAGCCAACCTGCCAACTTAGTGGTATTTTTTATTACTCAAGAAAGCTTAGAAACAGGACTCCCAGCAGCTAACAAATAATTTATTCAAGTAGATTTGAACTAAATGATACAGAGTAATTTGGGGGCATGTGAAGATGTCTACATATTTTAGAAACTGCAGTGCCATGGGCCAGAGCCAGGAATGTCATGTCATGACGCATGCATGTGTACAAATGCCAAAAAGCACAAACACCCATCAGTTTCTGTCATAATTGTTAGACATAATATAAAATAACAAAGTCATTGTAAAAAACATGCTTGTCAAAGAAGTGTGGATCTTTGGTATTGTATGTTTATTTTTAATTTATTGTAATTTAAACGAGGAATTGTTAGTCAGAGGCATAAATAAATAGTATTACAAACCATCTCCTTCCTTTAGGGAACTGAGTGGAAACGCAGCCTCTAGTAATGTTTTACTTCTGGAGATTTCTGCTCAGTCCTTTTTTTTTTTTAAAACAAAGTTGGACTCAAAAGGTTTAACCCATCTTTAAATTAAGAAAAAGATAAACAAAAAACCACACTAAACCAAATCAAAACAAAAATTAAACTTACACCAGATTTCAAAAGGAAGAGAGTACAAAGGATACCTAGATTATGCAGTTTAGGACTTCATCAACTACACCGTGTATGGTCTTTTAATGGGAGTTAACAATAAGAAACATAAAATACTAAAGAGTATCTACACATTTTGGTTCCAGTGATGCAGAAAGTGCAAAAGCAGTCAAAATGCAATAAATTATCTTTAAAAAAAACCGAAAAAACCCAGACTGTATTTTCTGTGAGGAAAGAGAAAAGAATTCTAAGCACTGCAAAACTGATTAAAAAGGGTAGTACTAAGATTTTCCACAGTGGCTCTTTGACTCCTAAGGTCATTATGATGGGATGCTGTGGTTAATACAAACCTTGGGGCTGGCTGTCTTTCTCTGTCTTGTGTCACAATTTTCCAGGGTTTTTTCTTACAGTGGTGTAATATGCAGGTTTGAAGGAGGCTGTGCTATCCCAAAATTAGATTACTAATGTTTTGGCTAAGAATCGTGTCTGATATTTTGCGGTGTTGTTTCTATGTGGAGCTGTGCAGTGTACTCTGATTTGTAGTTCCGTAATAGCTTCAACTAAGTCACATGGATCATGGTCCCACACTGGAGAAATCATATGTACTTTGGGGAAATCCCTATGCTGCTGGGGATGTCGAGTTGACTGTTGTAGGAGTCAGGGGACTCTCTGCTGCAGGGAACATGCTATTCTATGATATACAGAATCACTCTGTGCAGCTCTGTACACACCATCAGTGAAGTTGGCTATGTTGTCAGACCCACCCTGGAGAAAGTGTGATGTTGCACAGCCTCCAGTGCAGCCCCGCTGTGCCACCATGGGGAAGGAGGGACAGTCCTGAATGTCACTGACTGGCTGCTCAGTGTAGCAGAGCGAGAGGTGATTTTTCCACTGAGGCCCATTACGGTCTGAGTCATCATGGGAAAAAACCAAATACCATGAGAGGCAGTAGATGAAGTAAGGGACAGGCCAACATCAACAGCTATGATTGTTGGCTTTATTGAGAAATGCTCTGCAATGACCTGGCATGTTTCTTGTGTGGTCTTCTGAGCTCACAAAATTACGTCCTGCATGCAGAGCAGTTCAACTCCAGCACAATACTGGCATTTTCTAAAGCTTATCAATTATGAATCCACAGATCCATGATACTCAATATATCATTTTCTCTTCCCTCTCTGTCATCAGTTTCCGTGCTCTGTCAGCTAGGAATTGTCTGTGCTGCTGCAGAGAACAACTGGTGAGTGTGCATGTGTTGTAGTAAAGGCCAAAATCATCAGTGCAGATATACCCTCTAGAGGACACCAAGTTATCACCCCCAAAACAAATACCGAAACAACCAAGGACACACAAAAAAGCACAGGGATTTCACATAATGTTTGTAATCTATTTGGTGTCTTATCATTTGACATAGAAGCTTACTTCAGCATCTCAGCTGCTTCTTCCTTGATGGAATCTGAGATGAACAACTGACCAATTCTCAGATAATTCAATGTCTGTGTGGATTGTAACAATTTCTGATTTGTTTGGGAAGTCAGGACATCATAACATTTAGGAAATTTTTCCAAATACTTTACAGCTATTTCACACATGGTCACTAATGAGGTGGTGTTGGAAGCACTAAATTAATGCTCTAGTTTTCAGTGATAGAAGCTGTGAGGGCTGATATAAAAAGAAAACTGATTTCCATGACTTCATGAAATAATTCCAGATAATGACACAACTGCTCAGTGTATGTCTGGCTGGATGATATGGCAAACCTTCACTGAACAATTCATGTAGTATCTCCTATAGTGTGACTGCACTCAATACTGACTGGAAACAGCCAGTACTGCTGCAGGACTAAGGTTTGCTTTCCTCCCCTCATCTGCAAAGCAATTTTAAATCCATATGTTAACAAAGGCAGATAATCTGTGGGGGGAAAATGTAGGAAAGTAGACCAGCAATGAAAATGATTGTTAGCTTTAATGCCAATATGCAGTTTTTATTTCTGTGTGAAAAAATTGTGGATTATGCAATATTTGTGGACTGAGTTACACACACTCATCTGGGTGCACGTGTTCTTGATAGATACAAGTAAAAACCTGGCTTGGAGATCCATATTAACTTGGGAATCAATCACAGGCAGTAGGCAGGCACACTGAGAAGCCTCTACAAAGCACTCACTGCAAAGGCCAGATCATGTATCTTAACAGACTCCAGTGTGCTGGGGATATAAAGCAGGAAATTGCTGTGGTAAAGAAAACAATCGAGCAAATACATGGAGAAGAAACTTACTGGCAAAGCCGAGTCTTCCTTTTTGAACCTCTGGTTTTTTGTCCACTCTTGGGTTTTTGGAAGGACTGTAATGGATTCTGAGAAAGAGACATCATAGGAGAGCTCTTCTGTTATGGATGGACTGCCTTTATCTATTCCACAGTCTAGACAGCTCTTAGCTGAAAATAAGGGAAATTATATATGAATGATGGATTGCATTTAGTACAGAGATATTAAAAAATTGAACCAAGATGACAAAATTCTTGAGAAAGTAATAAAGGAAGTGCTTCAAAGAGGAATTTCAGTGCAAACCACAGTATGTTCCTGTTTTGTCTTGAGGAAATAACCCCTTAGAAATAAAATTCTTATTTTTGTTTTAGATTATTTAACTTGTTGGTTTCTGTGAGAAAGATAGTCAAGCTTGAACTTCCTGTTTATCAGGAATTACCAAGTTTTTTACTCCATCCTCCTCTTCCCAGGCCAACAAACTGTGGTGGCACTTGTCAAATGAACAATTAAAAATAAAAGATCCTGAGAGAAAAACATTTTGTTGACACAGTTTCTCAGCTTACTGATGACTTATTTACAATCCCAAGACACTGTGCATGTATTTTATACAGTCACATACACATATTTTTCACTGTTGATAGTTTAGGTGCATAGCACCATAACAGGACAAAATGTATAATACTGCAGTTTGAAAAACACTATATCTACTGGCATTTCTAGTAGATATTGTGAAATGACTCATTGCTCTTCTCTAAAATTTAGTCACCTCCTTAAATTACTGGGTGTCAGAGGAAAACTTTTGAATCAGTACAATCAAGTCCAGAAATATGCTATTGTCATGGAGGCCAAAGTGTGATAACATAAATGAGTTCCAGGGTTGCCAACTTTTCTGATGAATCTCTACTATCTCAGGCCAATTTTTAGTTTTCCTGTAACTTTCAGCTCCTAAACCCACCTGGGATGAAATCACAAATTTAAATGAAAGGGAAGTAAAATTTCAGCCCCCAGGACTATAGAGAATTTACTAACATGACACAAGTATTCAAAAAGCCAATGCAATCAGAAAGTGAATTAAACAACATCACATGTCTTATAAACTTGTGCATGCCTCATGTTCTCTGAATCATTGCATTTACAGTTACAGGGATTTTTTGCAACACCACTTATTTTACAAGTCTGATATGGAAAAAGTTAAGTGTGTTATTAAGTGGCTTCTGGTTTCTGAACTGTGGCTTTAGTTGCTATCTAATGTCCAAGTCATTTAAGATGTTTTCCATCTCCCTTTTCATCCTTGGAACTGGGGCCACAGACTGCTCATGGTTCTCCTGGGCATTTGGTTCCCCATCTGTTTCAGTGAAACTGCCTGCAGTGCAGAAGTATCAGCAGAGCAGCTTTTGCCACCAAGGAAAATGTCTGTGGCACTGTATTCAGAGGTAAACATCCAAGGAACTAGTTTAGAAATTTGGGTATTAATATCCTTTTAGTTAAGTCCTGAACAAAAGTGATGGGAAGAGCTTTCAAACTAAGACATGGACATTCTCATGGAAGGTTGGTGACAATTATCCAGGCACTGAGTAGAGAAGTGCTATTACTTTCATTAGCACTGCCAATCACTGTGAGGGCAGAGCATTTAAGGGATAATACCATTCATAGATCAGAATAACAGGGCAGAACTAGGAAAACTATAAATTTTTAATACTACAATTTCTGCAGTACTGGAGAAGAAATGTGGAGGAAATATGCCTCTTTGATTTGCGACAAGAAAATACACTGATGACATATTGGGCAAATTCTGCATGATATTGCTTACAGATTATTTTTACATTCCCAGCCTTGCAATGATCAGCATTTTTTAGATGCTGATGCCTCAAGGGCAGCAGTCTGTGTCTGTACAACGTTGGTCTTCAATGGGAAACTTTGGTTCCTGCATGACAATAAGCTGACAACGATTTTAAAGAAATATACAGAGCACTGCCCCAGCGTGAAAGAGGGGACTAACCTCTCAACCACAAAAGGGTCTTTCTGTCTGTCATTTTACTAAGAGGAAGTGAACACTTGTTACATGTTGTCATACTCACAGCTAACTGATTTCCAAACTGGCTTCTGCCCAGGAAGCTGGATACCATTAGGAGATACTGGTGACACTGGAACTGTCTCAAATGTGGGCTGATAGGCAAGGAAAAATGATCAGACTGCAGTGAAGGCAAAGATCTATGGACAGAAACTGCTACAGTTCAAGCAACAGTGCATCATTCTCAGCTTACACTCTCTTGACAAGATTAAACAACCTGTTGTGATTCTTCAGAGTACATTTTTCATAGCCAAGCCTGAGAATCAATCTTCCCCAGACTGCACAGATTTGGACCGTGTGGAGGTCAGTAATATTGCAGCTTGCTGTACCTAATGAGTCCTGTCCTATAAAATGACTGAAATTAGCTATGTAAATTGCCGAACAGAATTAGGCTAACTGAAAGGTCCTCCTCAAATTGTAATTCATCCTGGCTTTAATAATTTTGGCCACAAATCTTTTTGAAGACTCTCTGGCACATGTTGAGTACCTGGTATTCCCAGGGACCTGTCAAAAATCAATCAGTCTGGTACCTCTTGTGATTTGGGCACCAGGAAGTTATTACAGCATGGATGTCCTCCCATAGGTTATACATTAATACTTTTATCAGTGAACTGCAAAAAACAACTTGAGGGAACAAAGAAACATTTTCTAGATTAAAATTAATTTCTTTCTACTCCAGAAATCATTCTGCACTGCAGAGAAATGGCTTGGCAGCCCAGGGCGTGACATTCAAGCAGTGTCACTTCTTCTTAGCAGGGGAATTTTAGCCTTGTCCTCAGCAGTTTTGTAAAAAGACAGAAAGACAAATCTGAGTTTGCATTCATGGGCAATAGTGGCTCAACTATTTGCTCTTGAGTAAAAAAAAACAAACAAAAACAAGGTCAAGAATTATCAAAGTCCTCTGAATATTACTCAGCGAAAATTACTACAATGTTCCAAGCCTATCTTATATTTTTACCACTGTTATTTGCATCCTTGTGGGAGCCCCTGAAGCCCCCAGCCTTTCTCAGACCTGCAGTTTCACACAACCCAAGCCTCGTGGATCAGACCCAGTTTTCCAGCTGAACCTGAAGCTGTAGGCCCCCATGAGCCCCTAATGTTAGCTCTTTTAATTGCTCTTTAAATTGCTAAGTCGGCTGTTCATCAACAAGTAGCAATGCCTCAGGGCAGAAATTCTATTTTCCCCAGTTGTAGTCAATGTATGGGAGAAGCGTTCAGGCGGTTAAAAAATGTCAGATATTTAAAAGACAGGCAGCTCTTCCAATTGGAAGCCTGAAATAACGTTGCAGTTGTTTTATTCAATCTTATCCTCTGAGCTATTCGGATAACAAAGTCAAATGTAATATGAATAAAATCTCTCCTGAGAGAGTCCATTCAGTGGCTGGTGAACTTGATAGCAAACAGAATCTGAGTCACAAGGGCTACCTTTGCCAGAAGACTGTAAGGACCATTGATTTTTTAAGAAAGATAACTGGATACTTTTATGATAAAATCCCACAACATTTACACAAAAAGCTTCAGGACATAAAAAAGCACTATAAATTTCAGATGGGAATACAGAAGGGGAGAGGATGGCTAAACTTGCCTCAACAATTTGGGAAAATCAACATAAAAGTAGTTATGCTTCTGCTTAAGATCCAGATGGAGAAATTAATGGTAAATATTAGCAACTGGCTTATCTACTTTCAGTGCTCAAAATGTCTGACTCTGTGAACAACATTCGGAACAGATTTACAGTCAGTCAAGTTTATTAAGAAAAGAACTACTTCCAGCCTTGTTACACGGGTGAAATGAGTCGTGAAGCACCTGCAGCAACCTGGTTCTGATAAGCAGGGCAGAGCTGGCAGACACGGATATGGAAGATGGAGTGGACTGCACACCTCTGCCTGGCACCCAGCAGGGCTGGCAGCAGGCTGCCCTAGCCTGGGGAATTGAATAATGCAAAGCTGGGGTACCTGACAATGTCGTATTCTCAGTCCCATTTCCCAGCCTCCACAGTGAGAGTGTTTAATGAATCCAAATCTGTGTCTCTTTGGTGAAAATGTCTTCCTTCCCCCCAATCTTTACTTTTTTAATGTTAGGAAGTCTGGGAATAAAACCTTTTTAATGCATGAATTTAAAGAACCAGATTATTTCTGTAGTGTAAAAGAAAATTAAAGAACTTTTGAAGACCTTCCCTCAACGAATGTGAAAGATCAAGAGTCAAATTGTGTCTTTAAATAAACTGGGACAGCTTTATTCATTTGCCTGGGGCTCCAAAGGTGAGGTCTTCCATATCCTGTTTTCTGACTGAAAGTGATTCATTAGATACACTAAAAATTAGCCCATTTTTACTGCCACAAGACACACAGGAATTTCCAATGGCAAGATGAAATCAGAAGAGCAGGGAGAGGATGGAGATGAGGCAGATAGACAATTCTTTAGTAGCTACCCTCATTGTAGAAGATGTAAAACCAAATCATTGGAGCACCAAAGAGACCAAATTTTATTTTCAGCCCTGCAGCTAAAAGAAATAAAGGAAAAAGCAGATAAACTTATAGCTCTGGCCAGGATACAATTTGCCCATGCTTTGAATATATTCAGATTTCCAAGCACTGCCATCACAAACACCTTTTCATGCAAATAGCTTTGGGTTAGTTAGTGATTCTTCTTTAACTAGGACATGATTTTGTTATGAATTGCTGAAGTAAAATGCTTGTAAAACTCTTCAGGAGTTTTAGTTAATTGCAATGTACTGTGTTGGGCTGCTAATGAGCACAGTGCTTCACTTTCTCCAATAATAGAATCAATGTATGTGTGTCTCCCATTTGTATTCTGCTGCTGATTTTTCTAAGCTCTGAGTACTAGCAGAGCCAATAGCTTCTGATGGAAGCAGCAGGGTACCAGCAGTAAGGAAAATCAGGCCACTGTGATTTATAAACCGTCCAATTTAAAACACAGTAGTGTGGCTGTGAGTTGAGTCTGCTGGCTGTAGACCTGTCTGAAGCAGAGCAAAAGCACCTCAGCTGGGACGGGCTGCTCTACTTGCCAAGGTGTGGCTCTTGTAAGGGTGATGTACCAAGAGGGGTAGCATTTTGCCCCTATGATCATGACACCTTTCCAGGACAGCCAACAGAAAAAAAACCACAGAAAACCAAAGCTACCAAACAAGAAGAGGAATAGTTGCATTTCCTTTTATTTCAATCCATTTTGTTTGTTGAGGGGACACTCCTGCCATGAGGGCATGGACCTCAAGGCAGGATGGCTGGAAAAGCACCCTTTGTCCTGTGTTGACCCATGCAGAGCCTGGCCACTAGGCAGTAGCAGCAAAACATAGACCAAGCAGGGTTTCTTTCAGAACAGAGAAAAAAAAAAAAAACTAGGGCAAACCTATCTTTTTCTTCTCCCACTCCAGATGACCAACTAATTTATGCCTCTTTAGTGGTCCCCTAAATCTCATCTCAGGTGACCCTAGTGAGCTAATCACCTTTTCTCTCATCATTAGCCAAAGAAGAGAGTAATCCATCCTGTGACCCATCCCTCTAGGCTCTTGTGATCCTTAGGTTGTTGGGAGAAGGGTGTAAATCCATTCTCCTAATGGGGAGGATTACAGAGTGATGTGAAACAATTAGAGCTGGTTTGCTATTTGCAGCATGTTTAGTTTACTTCCCTTCCCAACTAAAAGTCAGGATGGGAAAGCAAAACTGCATGTCATTTCAAGCAATCTTTTCCCCAGCCTCTCCTTCCCAGCTGTGCTGAAAATATTTGGCCCTCCCCACCTCCTGCCACTCATTTCTTTTGGCTGGGTTGGTTTTAATGCACTTCTCTTCCCTAAACTGATTAATCACAAAGATTCACTGGCAGCTGTAGGGCCATGCCCAAAGAGGCAGCAAAGCTCCAGGGACTGCTGATACCCCCTTAAAAAGACTATTTGGGAAACTCTTAGGTCAGGGACACAAGCCCTCCTGAAGTGTGTTTATCCCTAAAGGGCTGATAATTAGGACAAAGTTTCTAAATCCCATAACAAGCAGCAGAGATAGAAGCACAGGTGAATACGAACACTAGAGTGTAGGGGCCTTGCAGGCTTTTAAAAATACAATGTTTCACACTCTGTTGGAGGGAGGTGGTGGTGTGCTCTGCAGCTGTGTTTGGGCATCTGGGTATAACATCTAGGTCAGCACCTGCAGAACTGCCTATTTTTGTGGGAAGAAGAATTAGAAGACTTAATTACTTATTTGATCTTATCTTTTAGACTTTCACAATGTGAACTAGTAGTAAGTAGTAAG
This sequence comes from Toxostoma redivivum, assembly GCA_013397375.1. Taxonomy (NCBI): domain Eukaryota; kingdom Metazoa; phylum Chordata; class Aves; order Passeriformes; family Mimidae; genus Toxostoma; species Toxostoma redivivum. The sequence continues at coordinate 1,777,092 of VXBI01003752.1, forward strand.
AAACTGAATTTTGGAGGAGGTAAAACACTGATTCGAAGGGCAGTTGCTCTGAACATCCAAATTCCTTTTGCAAGTGAGAAACTTTATCAAGTAAGAAGGGGAAAATAAGCAGTCAAAAATAAATCAATAATGCGCCCATCTGAGAGGAAATGTACAATGCTTATTTGGCTGATTGAAATTTATTCGGAAACTTAAGCTTTTGTAAAAAATATTAAAGACCTTATGGTTTACAGATACTTGAATCAGGAGAAGTGAGCTAATCTAATCAGAAGTACAATCAGCTTTTTAATGTTCATGCAGACATGCCTGATATCTCTCATGGAAGAAAGTCTGCCCACAAGAAACTACTGGATGCTTCTGGATGTATTTGTGGGATATGTGCAAGTGGTTCAAAAGCACCTAGATATTGAATTTAGAAACAAATAGGTTAACTATTTGGACATTGTATCTTTGTAAATTTAATATAACTATGCAGCTACAATTTTGTTCCCATTTTAAAAAAAAAATTAATCCAGGGTATCAAGGCCTTGGGGAGATGGTAGAACAAACAGGAAAGGACAAAGCAATGCCATAATGAAAAATAATTTCTTGGGGTTTTATAATGGCAAGAATTTTAATATTAATTTCAAAGGTGAGCTTATGATCTTATTAGTGACTTCCATTTAAGATATCATGAGTGATAAATGTAAAATCACGAGTGTTGCTTTGAACAGTGGACTAAACCCACACAGTTGACAGCGTTCACAAGAATCAAAACATGCACTGACAGGAACTGATGTGTTCAGAGCTATCCTCAGGGAAAAGTGGATGAAACCTCCAGAGGTACTGCTGATTTCTGAAGCCATAAAGCGAATGAACAGTTAATAGGTTTTCATTTGCTGTGTAAGTGAAATGTAACAGCCAGTGTACAAGTTACAATCATGCTGGCAGGTGTTTAATTGCTTATGCATATTTGAACCCCAGTAGCTTCATTAGACAAGTTTTACTTCACCACTGAGACTGTTGAGTAAATAGCAAGTGTCCCCAGAAGCCATAAAAAATTTGAATAGCTGCCAAGAGTAACTCACCAATTTCCAAAAAATAAAGGAGTAAATGCTAGTCTTGACAGGAGGCTGTGGGAGGAAGGCTGGGAACAGATACAACTTTATGTTACAGGTTAGTTACAGAACTGTGTACCATTGTATTTGGTTTCTTCCTTTCCTCTCAAATGTACTGTATACTGCATTAAAAGTCTGGTCTTAGGGTCAGAAACTGCTAGTGGCTGTCTGTGCATTGTCAGCAGGAAAGGGTTCCTGTCTGGCAGAAACTTTGGTGAGCAACTTGCAAATTGCACAAAGATTAAGATCAAAGGCATGCACGAGGATACTTACAGAAGAGTCACTGGTGCCAAAGATGTCTCGCACATCCCGGACTGTGTGCTTGTTTTTCTTCCTCAGGGTCTGAGTGTAGGTGTTGTACCTCTTCTGTACAGCAGCAGCTTGAGTTCTGGTCAGAGTGGACAGCAGGGCTTGGCCATCCTCCTCCTCAGCTCCTGAGATCAACGTGGATAAACCTACGTCTTGCAGCCATTCTGCCTCCAGTTCCCCTTCTGTGAAGGAAGAGAGCATGTTAATAAGCCTGGCAAGAAGGAAGGGAGAGGGGGCTGAAGGAAAAGAGTTGGCATAATAGACTGCTACCACAGTCTTTACCTTGAGAATACTCTAATTCCAACCTTTCTTAGGCCACAAGTGCAAGTTAAGTCAGTTTTGTAAACATATTGTCAACTTTCAGTTCGTCAGTGCCTGCACAAGAGAGGCTTATGAGGAGAGCAGAATTTCATCCGCATGTGCATGTGAAGAAGACAGCAGTGTAACCAGCCTGACAAAGCAAGGTCCCTAAAAATTAACCCCTAATTCAAAAGCATAAATCCCCTCAGTTACCATTTATGCCACACTCACCATTTGTAGCATGGTGTACTGGAGAAAGCCATTTGGCTGATGGAAATAAAATCAGCATTCCAATTCAAATAAACAAAAGTACTGGAGGTGTGTATACAACAGAATAATGTATTTGCACACTAATAATGCAATTTCAGATTCCAGAGGGTTGGCTGGGAGACAGCCAGTGAAGAAGCCAGACTGAGAGAAGGGTGATGTCCACCTAGTCCAATTGCTTGTTTTGAACAAGATGATTCAGATCAGAGCTGCTCACTAAAGAACAAGGGTGAGGAAGGGCAAGGTGTCTAAGAGGGAAAGAAGATGCAGAAACAGCCATCCTTGCATGCTAGGTATCATCCTAACTTCTAATTTTAAAAGACTTGTAAGCACTGTACACCCCAGTGTTTCTTGGTATCTCAATTAGTGACTATACCTTCTTTAATCTGTTCAATACCTGCTTCCCAATTGGTTCAATACTGCAATTGGTTCCATAGTGAGGTTATGCATTGTGGGAAGAATTCTTTTCTATCCTGGCTCTACTGGACATGGTGGAAACTTCTGGCATCTTTTCACAGAGCCACACTTGCAGACCCCTCACTACCAAAATCTGCCCATGTGAAGACAATATAGGTTTTCAGCTTGCTACCTGTTACCTGAAATGAATATGCCCTGTCATTATCTGACTGTTAGAAGGTCCCAATCTACCTTCTCTGAATCATTCAGTAATTCTAAATTTTGCTGTCATTGCTTTTTTATTGGTCTTCTTTTTAAAATAAGCAAAGTCTTTTAAAATCTCTCCTCACATAGGAGATTTTGAGGTCCTTAATTTCAGTTTTGTGAGCAATCCTAGCTCAGCAGTAAGCTGCTTGACACAGGACAGTAATTTCATTCTGGCCCTGACTGAAGAAGACAAATAAACATGTCAAACAGGAAATGGATTAATTTGCAGGATGTTTTATAAAACAACTTGTCAATACACTTATTGTTCTTGTCCCAGAGCCAGTCTTAATGACAGGTTGGTATTTCCACTCTCCCTTTATTGCCTCTTCTTGACATCAGAATGCAGGCTGATTGATGGACACCAGTTTGCTGCACTTTGGCAGTTAGATACACAAAAGAGAAAATTACAGGACTGGGCTGTAGGGACAAGCAAAAGCATCTTATGCATGTGCCATCACTGACTTCATTGTTAACTGCCCTGCCTCTTTACAAAGCACTACAAAAATAGCTGCTTCTAAACCCCCTGCTCTGTGTTAGCCAGGGGTATGACCAGCCCTGGATCCCATGAAATAGATTGTCTCTGCTCTTATCCTTTCTGTATCCACAGACTGGATTACAGACTGTTCCTTTTCTTTCTCTGTAAGCTTTGAATCAGTGGTTCTTCTGCCATTTTCACTCTTTTTTTCTAAGGTCTCTCCTCTTTTTTGTGAGCTGCTGTTGGAACCACATCTGTCCATGTTTCAGCTTTTAAATTATATTAATTTTGGCTTTTGTCCTGACATATTCTTTACAATAATTGAGCTTGTAATCAAACGTGCTATGAAAAATAGCATGGCAGACATTAAATTCTGCCTGCTTACTAGTCACCCTGTGACTTGTTTTCTCTGGCTTTTCCCTTTTCCTGTTCCAACCACACACAAACAATAGACTAAGACATAACAACAGCAATCAGAGAAGTAAAACTATTAAAGAGAAGAAATTTACGCATTAAAAAAATGCTCAAAATATTATGACATGTTGGTATTAAATTAAGGTTAACCCCCGCACCCCCCATGTTGTTTTAGAAAGCATTATTTTTATAGTGTTAGGTACTCATACAGCAGGGTCTTGATACTGTATTTGATTCTGCTCCACTAGAAGACAGATAATTGAGAGGGTAATTCTCTTTTTCTCATAGAGTTTCCTAGGAAAGAGGCATGTCTTGCTTTGAATCTCATACATAACCTGAAATAGCCCACAGATATAACCTTAAATAACTCACAGCATTCAAGCCTTGTAACAAAAGTTGTAAAGCAATTCTGCACAGCATGGACATCTTAAATATACCATGATTTTCTCCTCCCCTGCATTTCATCTCTTGTGTCACTTGTCATGATCTTCTGTTCTTTTTTCACTATATTTGCTAGCATCAACAGAATAAGTGTGCTGTTGTCTGCCCTTTGCACATGATGTCTGGCAAATCACATTGAGGTTTTGACAGTTGTGTCTGCCTGGCTTCTATCACCCTTTGGCCTCCTTCTTAAGGATCTTCATCTCCTCCTCTCAAAGGCATCTAAAAAGGGTGATGAATATTTGCTTTTATTTTGCCCTGAGGGTTTCCACATTGATTTTTAGAGTTTTGATCACTGGCAAGGAGTATTATCCTATTAGGACCTTAACAGAACTCACTATTATTTCCAAGATTTATAATCCCAGACCGAATATATTCCTGATGTTAATAATCAGGATAAACACTGCCTGATTGTGTGTGGGTGTATGCAATACATATATATGTGTTTAAGACAACAGTATGAAGGTAAATGAAGTGTGGAGATGTATTGCATTTTAACTTGCAGTCTCATTTTTAATTCAGGGCAGAGGGCAAAAAATCAATGTGATGTAATGAGGTGTACTCAGACAAAGGGTAACACGGGACTGCAGCAGAGTTCGGGCTGTTGAGAAGATTTAGTTCAGCAGTGATGAAACTGATGGAAAAGGTTCTGGAAAATAAGCTCCTGTATTGCCTTGTCCTACTAAGTTATCCAGATTTGTGTCATTCCCCTGACTGTGCAGACAAGTCAGGGACACCTGTTAGTTCATGCTGACAATTGCATAGAGGAGGCACCGAGAGGCTCACAATCTCTTTATGGAGTCTCCAAGCTAAAGAGTACAATCAGACAGGAGTTTTCCCACTAAAGAACAGAGGAGTGAAGTTTGGATTTAGGCTGACTGACCATAACTTTCACAGCAGACCAAGATTTCTGGTGAAGTGGTCTTTTCCCTTTGCTTCCAGGAGAGCCCAGCTGGAAACTAGTGAATGGGAAGTGTTTTCCATGGAAATAGTACATGGTTGGAGCTAGATACTTCTACATGGGTGACTGGTTGTGTATTTCATTGCTCAGTAAAGGAGTACTTTCCACCATTCTTCCTGGTAGCAGAATTAATGACATCCCTTTGCACGTCAAGGTAGGAAAAATACATCATCACTTGTGTTAATAATTGTATGGAAAGAACCCACAGTCGTTTCAAAATCTATCCCTACATCAGTAGTTACCAGACCAGCGGCCAGGAGCCACCAAAGGGTTGCAGCAGTTATCAGCAGGTCACGACCTCAGAAGAAATTTGGTTTCATTGTATAGTAACACCTGGTATTTTGTGTTACACAATATAATGCATTTGTGACTGGGGTCCAAACTGGGAAAAAAAAGGAGAAACGCTGTTCTAGATGTTATCAAATCATCTAACACAAAGCTGCATTGCAGCAGGCTAGCACATATTGCATACTTTTCCAAATACAATACGTAACAAGAGAGAGGAAAACATTAAGGTAACAGAATGAGGCAATAATTCCTTCAGGATACATTGTATAAGTGATGAATTAATTTGGTCAAGTGGGGAGTCTGAACAATGTAGGCATCCCTACATTCAGACTTGTCTCTGAACTCCCCTTGAATGATATCTTAATTGGGCAATCTCAGAGAAACAGGCAGATATCAAATTCCTGAGAGCAGAAAATGACATCTAACCAAAAACTGCTTCAAAACTTGAATAATTTCTGAATCATATCCCACTAAAAGCCAGGAAGTTGAAAAAAGTTAATTTTCCCAGCATACTAAATTCAAATTTTGCTACTTTAAATATTTTGACTTAGTCTATTTAATGCTGGAAATTTAGTTTTCATTGAGTGCCTTTCTTTTCTGAATTACACTGTATCTGTTCTCCTGAAGCACAAAAAAAATCAATGTGAAGAAACTTAGAAGTTAATTATTGGCTCCAGTGCATAAACCAGACAATTATTGTTTCTTGTCAGTGACTGCCAGTGATGTTCAGGAGTGGAGCTACACTGATTCTAGACCCAGCCTAGTACTTCTGCTCAGACTGAGCGACACGAGGAAGGAGATCAGGGCATGACTCTTTAGAGAGGAGGCAAAGCCAGGGTATGAAGAATAAGTGGTGCTCACGTGCTCACCATCAGCAGGTTTGAACTCCAAGAGCATTGCTTCTTCAGATCCATCTTCTCTGCTCTCCTTGATGCTCTCTACTTCATACCAGAAGTCCTCCATGGAAGTGCTGTCCATGGAGGCCTGTGAGTTGGAGCGACTGAAGGCAGGAGGTACTGACTCATTGGAAAGCATCCTGTTAATTCTTCGACAACGAGAGAGAGACTTTCTGAAAAGAGAAAGCAATGCAAATAAAATCATCTTTCTACCATGCTAACTTGTGCCATGCAAATGGAGCAGGCAACCAGTGCTTGACCTGCGACTGTAACAGAAAAGTAGGGAACAAGATTTCAGAGGCCAAGTACACTGTTCTGATAAATTGTCATGATCTCTGTTGCTCACAACAATTATGGCTGGACATGTATTTTGCATCTAATAATTTATCTCTTCAATGTCCTTCAGTATTTCCCACTCTAGAGGGAACTCAGGAAATGCCACTTCTATTTCCAATACTGGTATCCATCTAAAGAGACACTGGAAAACTCTTTTCACTTCTTTTTGCCTCAGTTTCTCTTTCTATCCCTTCCTGTTTTGCTTACTGGCTGAAATGCTTCTGTGAAAACTTCTCTGGGGAAAAAAATGAGACTCAGGAACGCTGAAATATTTTACAAACTCATTTTCACTCCAAAAAAGAATTAAAAACTTGAAAGATTTTAATTTGGAAGAATGACTACTTTTTATTTGAAAACCCATTAAAAAAGTTTTTTTTTTAAAAGTTGAAATAATTTTTAAAGAAATTTGACTTTGAATTAAAATAGTATATTCTAGGTCAAACAGAGGTTTTGATCACAGGTTCAAAAAAATTATGATTCACCAAAAAGCAAGTTTCAAGTTAAGATTCAATACAAGGATTGAATTAACACAAAGTTTGTTCCTTACTCTTTTGTTTTTGTCTTTTCCCCACTCTAAGTACTTGCAGCCGAAAAGAGTTGTAAAAATTCATTCAAAATCTCATGTAACATCCATCACGAAAATCATCTGACTTTGCTCTTTTGCATTATTATGGCTGCAATACTGTAAACAGCTTTTGTATGTATAATTGTAGTAGATACAGTAATCAGTACTAATAACCACAACAATATTTGTACAAAGGAGTTAGGAGGTAACATGATTCTGGCAGAGAGCTAGACCATAGGAATTAATGGAAAATTCTGACATAAGGTCTTCTGACCTTCACTTATCTGAATTAATTCAAATGCAGTTTCCCTTTCTCTTCCTTTTCTGTATAGCATGATCCTGCCAATATGCCTTTGTTTAAAACCACAGGCATCACTTTTACTCCACTAGAAAAAAGGTATTTCCTTTTCAGTGTTTCCCTCCTTATCAAAGTTTTCCTGATGGATGTATAAACAATGTATTATTTCATAAAGCTGACTGAGCACGCTTCTTTCTCATTGTGCTGCCGCCTCTGCTTCATCCTTCCCTGCCAGTGAAAGGCTGGATGCTTCCCTGGGGCTTGCAGAGCCTTCTCACTTTATCTGGGCAAGTCCTTCTGGGCTAGGTCTGAGCCCCAGGCTGGGGAGCTGTGGTGGAAACAACAGATCACATCAAATGCAGCTTTGGACATGATCAGGCTTCATGAAAGGCAAAGTTCAGGCCTTTTTGAACACTCATAGGTATAATACGGATGATTCATCTGCCAAATCAGCCCCTCTGCTCTTGGAAGCAAAACTGGGAAGCAAAACTTTCTAATGAGTGACAACATTGCAGCAGGAGAAAACGTGCTATGAGGTGGTGGAGACACGTTCTCTGGGAAAAGTGCTGTCTTCAGAGTTTCTCTCCATTTCTCCCCTCATAAACAGATTGTTTGCTTTAAAACACAGTGCTGAAACTGTTATTGTTTTAATTAGAGCAAGCCACACTCGCCAAATGCGAGAGGAATTTGTGATACAAGTGGGTTAAAATGCTTTCCTTGTAGTTCTCCCTCTAGGGAGATGTGAATTTCGGTTGGCTTTTGCTCCCAAAGCCTCACATGGCTGAGGAGCTGATAAATTATAATCTCTGGTTGATAAATTATAATCTCTGGAATTATGCATCTGGGCATGTTGGCCTCTGGGGTTTTTGTATGGATTTCCCTTTCTTTTATGGATTAACTATGTCTCTTCTTCAAATTAGCAAGTAAGAGAAATGCAAGGATCACTGGACTTAAATATGATGAGTTAATACTGTACCAAGCATCCCTAAGGAGAGGTTTTAGCAAGCAGTAGCAGAACCCCTGAGAAGCAGCCAGAAAACCCCATCTCTTCAGCTGGGATGGGGCAAATAGCACCCACCAACCAATTGCTTGTTGCTGTGGAAACCTGAGCTCTCTTGTTTAAAAGCTGATAGTGAACACAAATAAGGAAAAAGGCAACACTACCTGGTACTCTAATGATGTTTGGGGCCCCCATTACTGGATAATGTGCAAACAGATGAGATGCCAAGGCCTGCTGTCTGTTCTCCTGCCACAGCTTGTCCTTCACCAGCCTCCTCTTCAGCTTGGGGGCTGAGACCCTGCTCACTGAGAAATTCATGTCCCTGCTTAATATAAGCCTTTGTGAAAAGTAAGTCCCTACACATGAACAGCCCACATCTCCTGAGCCAGCAATTGCAGGAAGAAATGCTCTCATCATTCTGGAATCAAACATGAGCTAGGACAAGAAGAGGGCATCCCTGATAGCATCACTGGCTCCCATCATTTAGTCATGGTCAGGGAATTTAAGCATTTCCTGCCCTCCCAGTGTGAATCTTGACCACGACCCTTGTGCTTTCAGGCACCACACCACACTTATCCTTGGGCTTCAATTCCATCAGCACTTCAGCTGGCTCGGACCAAGGCTTTTTATTTCACCATATTAGGAAGAAAGAGGCTTGGTGGGTTGCTGCTTATTTTGTAATATTACCCATACCAAAAAGCTAAATGCAAAATAGACCACGCAGAACAGCAACAACTGCTGTGGCAACCAGCTTTGCCAAATATGTTTAAGGTTCCAGCATAATTAATGTGCATTTACAACAATATTACAAGTATTGAGCTTATTTGGAAAATCAGCTGAACAAAGTCTCCTGAAAACTTCATATTTGAGGCTTCTTATCTCAACCCAGATTAAATCAAGCTGTGTAAAATTCCTGTAACAAGAAAGGTTAGGCAGAGGTCCTTTAACCTTATTGGTAAACATCTGAAGCTTGCTTCCAGGTGGTCAGGTACAAACCTTCTCCAATTATTCTTAGTCTGCCTATTAAAAGCTCATGTGTTTGAAAGACTTCCAGCTGCTGTTTTGACCCATATACCTGTGACTTTTGTCCTGGAGGAAGTAGTCTTGCCTTTATGTGATAATGGCAGTTGTCTCCCATTTCCTCCAGCCAAAGCTGCTCAAAACAGTTTCAGGGGAAAAAAAACTCCTACTGAGGAAGCAAAGCATATTCTTCACTGCTTTTAATTAATTCTTGAAGGACACTGTAAGAGCACTGACTCAGCAATCTGCCTGCTTGTCTCAGAAATAGCTAAAGAAGCCCAGGTTGCCTGTTACCTGGGAACTCTTGCAACAGAAAACCTCTGTTCTTGACACCTTTTTCACTGTCAAGCTGTCCTTTTTTTTTTATGTTTTTTTTCCCTCACTGTCTGAAGAGAAGTTTAGAACAATAAAAAGATTTCACTAAGTTGATTCCTGTTGCTCCTACAGACAAGTTGTAAACCAGTCTTGTTAAGTAAGCAGCGATCACAAAGTTCATGCTAAGTTTCTTTTATTCCCTCACTACACACATGGGTAGTAGTGAGCTAATCTGAAATGCTGATTAAATTAAACACAGGAGGGATCTCAGATGCTGGCTTCCTTGATGGAAAAAGCTGGGAGAGAAGTATGAACCTAAAAGCACTGAGAAAAAAATTATAGCAACTCCACTGGATGAACTGAAATGTATTTCAGGATGGAATAAAATAAAAATGAAAAGCCACATAAAACACTGAGAAAGAAAAAGAAGGAAAAAGTATATAAGAACTAATGTTATCAAAGAACTTGTCTATTACTGGATATTCAAGGAGAAAGAGTTAAAGAGTGTCAGGAAGAAGAAATATGATATCATTTAGAAAGCTTTCTGTGGAAAGATTATTGCAGGGAAGGAGGGTATTTCCATGGGGCACTAGAAAGCTGATTCAACTGTGTTTGACTTTGGCCTGGTGTATGTTTATAATGCTGATTAAATGCAACAGCTGAACAGGCCTCCTGACCCTATATTTTATCTTCCATAAGTAGTACAGTAGTGTGTTGTTCAGGACCTGATACCACCTATTGATTTCAGGATAGCCAAGCCAGATTCAATAAGCTGTTCTTACCCTATCCTCAAAGTAAAGGTTTGTAAAACCACATAAAGAGCTGGCTCAGTGACACTTAATGATTGCTCACAGGCTCAGTAATGATAAAGCCCGGCTTGTATTTTGAGTTTAATTAAGAATGGATGGTAAAGAATCCATAAAACAAACGGGAGCAATAAAGCCATCTTGTAGTTAAAAACAGTGCTTAATCGTTGCTTACACAGAGAGAATTTTTATTCTCTTATTCTTGTGGGCTGTTATCCTTCATTCCATTTGATGGGTCCTGAACCTGCTTGACCACAATTAGTCACATTTATAAGACTGGGAAAGGTGAAGGAAGCAAATTGTCCTGGTCATTGTAGGATAAAGATCTACCTTTTCACACTGCAATCATTCTATCTTTATAAGCACTTGTTCAGCTTTTCCCAAATGTAAAAAAAGGGACAGTAGCTTGCATTGACAGGAAAAAAAGTATTTATTCCTCTTTATTAAGAACTGTTCTGAATTGTTAGCAGTAATGCACCATTATATCTCTTTCTTCTAAATAAAATGTATACAAATTCCAGGCAAAGGAAGAGACCAGCAATGGGAAATAGTATTTTTGTGCACAGTTCACTCTTGACCCAAATCTCTCATCTTCTGGTTCCTTCCTGGTGACCTTGTTCCTGCACTGTTTGTGGTCTGCTTATTTCCCTCTCCCCATGCTTCATGGCTTCTGATCACAGAGAAGGGTATATATCAGAAATTATTCCCCCAACCCCATCTACACACTTCTGTTTCTGATTATCTTGCAGATGTTAGGCAAGTTGTAGACAGTGGATGCTAAAGCTTCCTTGTCCTCTCTCTAGCATCTGGTAAAGCAAATATTTAAACTATCAGGCTCATTCTTGCTGTCACGCTGCTCCACTTTGTAAAAGAGTATTTGAGTGAGAGGCAGAGGAAGGTTTAATTTCATTATTAATTTTCTCATCCTGTGGCCCAGCAGAACTCCAAAAACATGTGAATCTCATTGCTCTTTGTTAACAAAGCTGGGTTTGAAAATAAGCTATCACCTTACTGTATTGGTTAGATTTCAAAACACAGGAATTCTCTGTTTTGCCTGTCTTTGAATTCTACAAAAGATTCTTCAAAATATGCTTCTGTCAACTTCAATTTTACTCCAGATTCTGCACCTGGGGTGGGTCAACCCTGGATATATGCACAGATTGAGGAACAAAATACTGGAGAGCAGCACCACAAAAATGGGTCCTAGGAGTCCTGTTGATGGCAAGTTGAACACGGGTCAGCAGTGCCCTGGCAGCCAGGAGGGCCAACCCTGTCCTGGGGTGAATCAGGCACAGCATCACAGCCAGGCAAGGGAGGGGATTGTCCTGCTCTGCTCTGAGCTGGGGCAGCCTCACCTCCAGGGCTGGGGGCAGTTCTGGGTGCCACAATGTAAGAAAGATATAAAGCTTTTAAAGAGTGTCCAGAGGTCTACAAAGATGGTGAACAGTCTACAGGGAAAGCTGTATGAGAAGTGACTGAGATCAGATGTTTTTTTCAGCCTGTAAAAGAGGTGACTGAAGGGAGACTTCACAGAAGTCCACAGCTTCCTCATGAGGGGAAGAGGAGGGGCAGGCACTGATCTCTGCTCTGTGGTGACATGAGGGAATGGCATGAAGCTGTGTCAAGTGAAGCTTGAGTTGGATACTAGGTATAGATTTTTTCACCCAGAGGGTGGCTGGGTACTGGAGGTACTGGGTACGCTCCCCAGGGAAGTGGTGACAGCACCAAGCCTGACAGAGTTCAAGAGTGCTCTCAGGAGCACGGTGTGATTCTTGGTGCTGTCATGCACAGGGGCAGGACCTGGACTTTGATTTTTGTGGTCCCTTCCAACTCAGGATGTTCTATGCTTCTATGATTCTTCGGACCAAAAATGGTTGTTTAATGAATCTTAAGATTTAAAGACTTAAAAGAGAAAAGATTTGTAATATTTACAGGAATTAAAAGTTCTGTTTATTTAATTATATTTTGTCTGCAATTCATCAAGGTAGTAACAGAAGTTAGGAGATTGAGCTGCAGGATTTGCATGCCAGTGTTACCTGCCAACATTCAAAAACGTGTTTCACCTTGTGTTCTTTGGCTGTCTCTTACGCAACATCTTTGTAAGTGGCAGGGAAGTTCCCTGCTGTAACAAAGGCCACATTGTGGCCACTCTTCAGCCGGGCATGGAGATTGCAGAAGAATCTTTCTCTGTTTGTGGGTTCCAGTGTGAGGGCTCTCACAATCAAACCCTTTGAGCTAGGGGAGTTCAGGGAATATACTCTCTAGGTATTGCCTGCTGGCAACGGTGACCTTTGGGGACATAACCCAGACCTCTCCTCTACACTGGCAATCACATCACTTCAGCCTTGGCCCGATGCAACAGACAGTGCACTACATGGCTGTCAGTGTCTGCCAAAATCTGAAAGGGACTCTATTTCATCTTCCTTCTCCTAACAAAGCTATTGCTAAAGGGCAGAAGGGGTTCCCAAATGATTAACACTAACAAGAGTATGTTCTGTTAACCACTTTTTCCAAGTTAATTAGAAAGAATTCTTTTCATATACATTAAGAGGAAGCAGTATAAGCCAGTTTTCAATGCTGATGACTTAAGAACTTGAACTGATCGTGGCAGAATATGTTACATGTAATTTTCAGTGGGTATGGGCAACATAAGAAACATCTGGACATGACCTACAGGAGGCAAAAGCTGGATATGAGCAGCTGGTTCAAACATCTTAAATATTTCCAACATGTATTTATCGTTAGAAGTGACAAATTCTTCTGTTGTGTTGATGCTAGCCAGAGACCTATTTCTTCTATATGAAAAACAAATCCATGTATCCAGGGTAGGACAAAGTATTCCAGGACGAAACATAGGCACGTGGGCCATGTACTGTGGGCTTAGAAAATCCTGTGTTTCCAGAAAATGTTTGCTCTATTGTGCCTTTACAGTACAAATGACTTCTATCTGAGCACTGAACCCACTGGATGTCTCACTTTATCAGTTAGAGCTGATGAAAGGCTCCAGGAGCACCAGGCTCACTGCACACACATTGTACAATTTATCCACTTCTCTTGAATAGATGCCTCCATAAATTCCATCTGGCACTCACCCAGAGAGATCCTAGTTAGCTGAGCACCCCAAAATCCAAGGCAAATCCTTCAGATTCCACCTGGACTGAACCTGAAAATATGTTGGCTGGCACCTCTGGGTTTACTACTATAACATTACCAGTCCTTGGCATGAATTACTCAGTGAATGAACACAAATAGCATGAGGCAGAAGTGTTTTGTTCTGCAGTTTAGGGCAAGCAGTGTCTTAACTAAAGTAGCAAGCAAAGATGGTTGAGAGTCACATGAAGGAAAAGGAGAGCAGGAAGCACAAATATATTAGATTCTGTCTAAACACTGGTACTGCATCAAGTATGATGCTGTTCACTGCATGCACTCAGTCCCTCCCAGAGAGCTGTCTGTAGCAGTGAGGAAGACCTCACAAAAGGCAGGAAAAGCTGTCATGCTCTTTTGCTTCCAGCTGCTCTGATAGTGTCACTTTTAAGCCCTGTAAACACTCCCTGGGTACAGCATGGTCTCATGTCAGCTAGAGTACATCAGGCCACTGTGCATCCTGGTGCATGCAACTACAAATACCAAGGACTTAAAAGGAGGAGGAAAGTAATGTGCAGACTGATCCAGAATATTTTTTCACAATAAAATTGCTAAACCTCTGCCAACAACTCACATTTAGCCAGATTAATTATTTATAACACAATAGGATACAGTTAAAACTGCAGGAAATGCACAGGTTCAAGAGCTCCAATGGAGCTCAAATCATTCACCAAGCAAAGAAGCAAACCAAATAAAGTCCACATGAGATGTAAACTTGATTATGTTAGAAGAGTTTTGGCTCTAGAACCACAAATTAGTTTTAAAAGAAAAATACATATTAAAATACTCAGCAGACACAATGAAGCACTGAAACATAAAGCGTCAAAGTTTCTACAGATTTCAATACATCTTCTAACATTGCTTACATTTATGATGAAAATGTGAAAGAATATACATTTTTATTTTTACATCATTCTAGAGGAGCTATCCTTTCAACCAGCATGATTATTATCATTAAGAAACTCACAGTATTTGTATGACTTCATGAAACACTTCAAAAGACAAAGTCAGTCATTTTGGTTGACCTAAGGTATTGGCACAAGGAACCAGACTATACTGTCTATTGGAAGGTATCTAACAAAACTGCATATATTGCAAGTGTAAGCACTTTAAGGTCCTGATATAAGCAATGAAGGGAGGCAGATACATCTAGAGAGTGAACATGTAAACTAAACAAGAGCTCCAAGTCATGCAAAATGTGTTTGAAGTTTTCTTTGTGCTTAGTTTTAAGTGAAGTCCAGCTATTACTTTCTTCCTTCCTATAATTAATGAATGCCTTCAAGTAACTGTCATCACTCCACCCATTACACTTTTTTCAAAGGCTTCAGGACCTAGGCACTACTTGAGTTATTGGTTTTTCCTTTAGATGTTTTTAACATATACTGAAGGCCATGGCTGAGCTATAAAATACAAATAAGTAAATTCTAATGTATTCATTTGCATTTTTGTCATTAATGGTACTCATGACAAAATGTTTTGAACATTGGGCTTAACAGTATTCACAGGACTGGACTGAAGTAACGTAACGCAACATAATGAACTTTTAAAGCTAAGCAAAACACTACCTTTAAAGTTATTTCATTGAAAAAGAATGTGTATTCACTGAACATACTCTTGAATCTTTTGACAGAGTGATGAACAACTTCACATTGTCATGAAAACCCTGGATCAGATTCTCAGATTGCAATAAACTGCTACAACCCCACTGGCTTAATTTATCCCTTATGTTTAAATTCAGAACATTCTTCTTTGTGGTACTGCTAATGTTGAAGTTATTACAAATCACAAAAACTTCATGAGCAAATGTACACCATTGAAATTTTTCTCGGCAGTCCTGGGTTGGCTGTCTGGCAATTCCAGACTCTCAGCTTGTATTTTCTGCGCTGTATTGTACTTTGTGCTATACTGAATCAATCAGAAGGAACGAAAACTTTGCTAGACATTTCTGTAGCCAAATAAAAATCAAGATGTGAGTTTAATTCTATTTTTTGCAATTCAAGCACATTGGTAAAGATTGTAGGAGTTACTTTGGAAAGTGTTCCACACTTGCTGAATAGTCTGGTTTTTTTTTTTTTGTTAATGAGACTGCTTAAAAAAGATAAAGAATATGTGATGAATAAAGAAATGTAGATGGATCTTGGAGAATATCTCAGAGCACTGTGTTTCTATTTTTACCTGAGGAAAAATGGTTATACATCAGCTGGAAACTATATATGGAAAGTATATCAACATGAAACTCTTGTCAATGTCCTGGATAGTCTGTGACTTTATTGTTGATGACTTGAGGCAACATGAGGCCTCACATCTAATTCTGTTCCCCTTTCCATCCTTCTGTCTGCAGACGTCCCTGAAGCCTGCTTCTTTCCCTTCCCTTTCTTTTTCCAGAAATCAAGTGCTGGTGGGCTGGGTGAGAGGCTCTGGAGGAGAGCAGCAAGCAGAGAAGTTGAGAAGGGCTCTCTGTGCTGGGGGGGGGGGCGGGGTGAGACCAATGCCAAACACACAGGGCATGGGATGGCCATTGCAGCTGGCGGATGTATTCCCACGTTTCTCCAACAGCACTTGATTACCATACTTCCTTATCAGCAGAAGTCACACACCAGCCCCTCTTTCCACTCAACTCCAAGTATTTGCAAAAAGCTCAGCCAAAGCAACAAGGACACTTTACATTGTACAGAAATTAATGACTAAAAAGTCCCAAACAGCCACGCAACATTAACAGAAGTAAATCCTCTTGGCTCTGCTGAACCAATAGATGTTTTGCTAATGTGGTGCAGATTTCACCTCCAAGCTTTAAGAAGAAAATTGTATCAGAATAGGCTTTTCGCCTACAGTTTTGTGGGGAACACTGAAGTTTGTATTTCTTGCTAATTCACTCATCTTCTTTTGGTTAAAATTTTAGGCTGTTTTACTTACTTTAGAATTAATTTTCAGGATATTATTTGATAATCTCTCCTATTCAGGACATCAGTAATTATACAAACATAACTATGTAAATATAAACCTGATTTTAAATCAAATGTTAGTAGAAGACTCTATTGGAGATTGGTCTAGAGAGTTTTCATTTAAAATATAGGTACAAAACTGTGAACTCAAGATCTCTTGAGTTGCCAGATCTATGCCAGATCTAGCAGCATTGCCAGTACTATGAAAGGTCACAGTGAGGTGATGGCAAATGACATCATAAGAAATGACAGAAAAGAGCTGAAAATTAGCAGAGGCTAAAATTTCACAGAAACAGACACAACAGACAGGGAACACCAAATAGATCCTCACAGGCCTCTAAAGAGCAGAAATTCCCAGTTTAAGAGGAAACAATGGACCACAAAATCAAATTTAGTTTGTTATATTCTCAGGTCTTCAACAGAGGAATGAAGAAGTCAAGAGAAAGAAACCAATGCATTTTGTTATACTCTGTCTATACAGTTCCAATCAGTGGAGTATAAAAAGGTTTTCTGTGATCTTAAACTAATTTCTAGGCTTATGGTAAAGAGATGGAAAGAACATCTTCATGAGAATTGTCAAGGCAACATCCTAGATCTTAAGTAATAGTTTTCTAATTGTGTCCAAATGTTTGTACTACATGCCTGTGAAAAACATAACCTTTTTATGTAAGCAGTGAAATGAATCTGTGGTGCCTCCAAACCACTAGGACTCCAGGGAGAGCTGGAAATGTTAGACTAAGACATGCTTCTTCACAATACCCGTAAAAATGCAAATACCAGATCATGAAAAATCACATTTTGAATGGGAAAACTAATATATGATGCACAGCAGCTTTCCAGTTTCTTTCAACTACCATTTTGTTCTCCTGCTTACATGATTTTTGAGGTTTGTCTCAAGTAATTCATCCATGAGGACTCTGAGGAAAGCTATAACATGCCAGGTATTTCAAAGCTAGGTTTTCAAATATACTGCAGCTCCTGAAGCTCTTAGAGCTACAGAGGCTATTAATATTTAGAAAATATGATGCTTCTGTCTTTAGTACCTCAGTGACACAAGTAATTCTGAATCCAACAAGCAGCCCTGTTGAAGTCAGCCAAATGACTCCTGTGTTTAGGGCTTGACTTTCTTAACTGTTTTTTTAGTATTGATGCTGGGGTAGTAAGATGTAGCTCTTGGAAATCTCTCAGAAAAAAAAGCTCTTGTTGAGAGGAAGACTTAAGACTCAGAAGACATAGAGGCATGGTAGCACTTTAGTTTGAAGGATCTTAACATAGATCCATAGATAACATAGTTAGAAGGATCTTAACAAAATGCCCATTCATGTTCTCCTGGGAAGTAGAAATCTTAGGCGGCCCAGAACTGCACTAGAAATTTCTTCAGCACCTTTTGTAGACATCTTGTATTACAAGAAGGGATTACTCTTGGTTATTTTGATATTTACTGTTTTGTACTGGCTATTTGTAAGCTCTTTGGGGTTCACACCAGGTTGTGCTAGGACAATGGGAAGAGGACTTCAGAAAATTGCCTCTTTAAGCTGTGTTGGGTACTTCCTTGCCAGTCACAGCCCAGAGTCTGAACCCAGATATCAAATCATCATGCAGTAGATAACAGCAGAATTTGGTAATTATCAAGATATCTCAACCCCTCCCTGTAGCCCTTCATTAATCATGTAGGCAGGAGCTAATTCATCATATCACAACTCCAAAGACATCAAATAAAAATTACAGAGGCAGGTGAAATGAGATGTCCAAAATAACACAGATGTTTTGTTACAGAAGAGGGTTAAAAATACAAGCACTAGTTCGTGACTTAAAGCTATGGTATACTGTGAGTAAAAGGACTGCTTCTGTAAATCCTACAGAGCTTGGCCGGAGTTTCTATCTGAACTTTGCAATTCTGTACATATTCTTGGCTAGATAACCACTAAAAAGTTATTGGTATTGCTATGCAAACATAGTAAATCATGTCTGGAAGCTCAGATACTCATGTCAAAGGAGTACGACTAAGCTGTTGTGCTCTCTGTCATTGTGGGTTCATGCTCCTCTTCCCACACCTGCCTAGATAAGAGAGCCATGATCCATGATAGGAGGTGAAAATTCATTGGGCATTCATCCATCTTTTAATGATTGTGTTAGATCTTTCACTGTGCAGGCACTTTATGGATGTTGTGAAACTGTAATGCTATCCTTCCCATAAGGATACCAAATTACTTATCCATGCTTTTGATATAATGCATCTTGGCTGAACCTCTGCAGCTCTCTCTCTCTCTTTGGATGATTTCCAGTCAAGGGCTATATTTACGTCAGTTACAATTGATTCAAAATGCTTCCACAGGATCTTGAACAGGCTAACACATCTTTGTGAGTTTAATCCAAACCAGATAACATACAGCTTTCCAGTAAAATAGGGAATAATCATGCTTGTACCTCTAGTTCTTTGGTTTGAGTCAGTAGCCTGGGTTGATATTCAGCCTCTGCTTGGACTAGAACATTTTTTTTTTATTTTTCAGGTGACTACAGACTATTCTTCCAAAAAGGGACTAAGGCAGGCAGCCACCTATCTCCTATTTTCAGGAAAGACAGAAGGACTCCAGAGCACAAACCTATGGACTTACAGGAAAGTAAACACTCCTACTCTCAAAGTCAGTTTTGACTTAGGCCTTTAAGTCACAGAAGAAAGTTTGAAAATTTGCCTTAAACTTAACTGTATATTATTACACCCTTTGTCCTTGGAGTTCTTTCTTCTGTGGGCATTAATTTTGCCCAGTTTCCTGGGACTTTGACCACCTAAATTCAAGCATTATCTTTTAAATTTCTCTTTGATTAACACAGCTGTTATTTATTCTTTTGCTTGGC
Organism: Toxostoma redivivum; assembly: GCA_013397375.1. Classification (NCBI taxonomy): domain Eukaryota; kingdom Metazoa; phylum Chordata; class Aves; order Passeriformes; family Mimidae; genus Toxostoma; species Toxostoma redivivum. The sequence continues at coordinate 1,796,485 of VXBI01003752.1, forward strand.
AGGAGTTTCTGCAAGACTGCTATAAAGCCAGCCTGTTTGTATTGTATTCTACTGTTAGCCTCCTTTTCCTTTATGACATACATTCGCAGTATCCTAAAGGGGAGATTACTCTACATTTATATGGATTTGTACCCACATATAAATAAATGTATGAATACACAACAAAGATGGCAACAAAAGGAGGGCGCATTTTAGTAATCTCCTAAAAGCCATTGTGAAAAGGTCTAGATAACACATAAAATGGAATGTTTTATATAACACAAAGCAGGGGATCAACATTAATCAGTTGCTTAATGAAAGCATAATTCAAAGTAAGAAATGGAACAGGCTTTCTTCAAAGAAGTTGGAATCATTTGGGTGGGAGAAAGATATGTCACATTAGGAGACTGCTGTATCGTTATGATAACTTACACAGTGCTCACTGCCTAAGGTTTTCCAAAATAATGCAGTAAGAAGTAAAAAGTAATTAAAAGAGTTGAAGAAAATACAATACTGCTTAGAGTTGCTAGGTTGATTTTCATCATAATTTGATCATCATCTTAAAACCTCAGCAGTGGAGAATTTGTAGCTATCTAGAAACATCTACATTTCTGTGCTTCAGAGAGACTTTCTGAATTAGGAATCACTTTACAATCTTCCTGTAAAGCCCTGCCTTAAAAAGCCCTAACATCTAAGAGTGAGCTGCCTTTCCATGGCATACACATGATCACCTTCACTGGGAACAAACAAGAGAAAACCCAGTGATGGGAAATCCTTCAGATTTCTTCCACTGATATGAAAAATTGGTCAAAAAATCAGAAAAAGGAGCTTGGACCATCATTTATGCCAGTAAACTCTATCTCCCATCCTGACAGAGCACTGCTGGGACTTGTAATGACACTGTATTTACTGAAGAAACTCTATTGGTGCTGGTGCTGTCAGTAGAAATTTCTCAATAATCCCACTGATTTGACTAACTTTTCCAAACAAATCAATCAAGAATCTAGACAGCAAAAGTCAAATCTCAAAAGATACAAGCTGACAGGATTTCCTTCCTGTGAGACTTCATACTTGACAAGGGAAGAAGAAAATAGTTGCTCTTTCATCCTGATCAAAGTCAATTACAATCAATTACGTACTCATCATCTTGACCATGGTCATCGCTTTGTGCTGCTCTACAGCATCTGATGCCATTTCAGACTTCCCTTTGACCCCCTGTATAGGCCTCATGCTGTCCCTACAGAGGGAATAACAGGGTAAGAAATCCTTGAAAAATTTTCCCTAAGGCAAGGAGTATTATTTCTGCTGATGGTCATGACCCTGACTCATGATATTTTGCTGCAGGGGAACTTTGGAACCAGAAAGGTTGCGCTGGCCATTCTCTCAGTATGTGAGAGAACTGTCACAGAGCAAGAACAGCTAAAAGAAACTCCTCAAGCACTCCTGATGTTTACTCTGGAGGTGCAGAGTTGTAAGCACCATGCCAGCCAGCCAGTAGGAGAGAAATCCCCTGGAATCCTTGTGCAACAGAGGAGACAGCCTATTTGTGAGTGTTTGGTAGATGGTCTATTGTTTCCATTTATTTAGACTACATAAACAAGCTTCCAGTTTCCTTAAACTATGTGGACAAGTCCTAGTTTCCAAGCCCCTTGAATTTCTCCAGTTTTCATTACTAGGTAAACAATTTTAGCTGCTCTTCCCCTCCAATCTCCTGTCATGCTGGATTTTTACCTGGTTATCAGTTAGAAGCACTTTCAAACTGAAAGCAGCCATTAGAAAGAGATGCGCTATCTGCAAATCCTTGTCTGCCAAGTGTACAGGACCAAGCCAGATTTGAGCACAATTTGAAAAATGAGGATTAGGATAATGTATTTGTGAATGCAGAAGCCCTTTAGCTCATTTACCTGTGTAATCTCTATGAATGAATCACTTAAATTGTCAGATCTGGCTTTCCTCCCATGGAACAAGTCATAAGTTTCTTCTTTCCTTATAGCTAGGTTTGCATAAAACTCTTGTTGTGCAAGTTAGAGTCCGGCCATGACACTGAGCTGAAATCCATGTAATTACCATAAACATCTACACAACAGCAGAAGGCAAAAGTTGGAAAAGGCAAATTTCTGATCTCAAATCAAATGAGAGTAAAACCAGGAAAAATTGTGAACAATCCAATTTGAAGTGAAGGTTCGTTCCTCTCTGGAATATTATTCCAGGGGGACATGTTTTATTACAGAGAAAAATAAAATATTATAACAGAGTATAACCTTCTAAATGCACATCTGATTGATAAAACCTTGAGAATGTTTATATTCATAGATTTTTGAGGCATATTTTCATATGTCAAACCATGCATATGCCCCTTCAGAAGTGCTTACACTGGCACTGTGTTCAGTTGTTTTTCTACAGTGGAGAATTTTTTTTTCCCCCCTTTCCTGCCTAGTAAAGCTGGAAAATTCCACTAGTGATAATTCTGACGGCTCACTCCCCCTCCTGTTGCTCCTTATTTAAGAAAGCAAGAGGGAGGGAACATGGTCTGAAAGGCTGAGAAATTACTGATTTAGTAAATTCTACAAAGTCTTACCTCAGAGTAGAAAAGAGCCTTGGTGTTATCCTTAAGGGAGCAGTGCAGAGACTCTCTTACACCCAACTTCTTCATGCTCCTAGCAGCAATGAGTCCCTCCTCAGCCTATAATCACCAAGTTGCATATTCTGGGAGCTATCTGACAGCCTGTGACAGGATATTCTGCCTCTAGTCACACAAGGGCTGCGGGAACAAAGAGTGGTGGAGCTTCTGGCCCTTCTGGGAAACGGACTGACACTGCTCTATCACTATTTAAAGAGCAGATGCCTTCAGGATAAATCCTCTTAGTATGTTTTCCTGTTTGTGTCAGAACTTAAACCTTTTATCCGTTTCCTAAGACGAGAAATAAAAAAGTAATCAGCACTAAGCTGCTCTGTAATTCAAGAGAGTCCCTGTGGGGTGGCTCAGAAAAAGACAGAGCCAGCCTATGTGTTTCCTTCTAAAGGGATATGAGACACTGCCATTAGCAGAAACTCATAAATGGCCAGATGCAAATTAATGGGGAGCTCTTTCTGCTCTTTCTCCACCCAGAGGAGAAGCATAGTGTGCAAAGCCAGAGAGGAAGGAAAAGGGAGCCAGAGTAGAGCTGTTAAGAAATCAAATATTTATGGGGAAGCCTTTCTTGCTTTTCTTACAGTGGGGGGCCTAGATGAATACTGAAATAGCATTTACCAGGTTTATATGAATAGTGGCCCAGAATTGGGTTGTGGCCACAAGATAAGTAAAGTCTTGAGATTCAAGGATGGTTTTGAGCTGCATCTGGGGGATGAAGAAATACACCGTGCAAAATGCTCCCTGCCACAGGCAGTTAATGTTGTCAAAGGAGCCCTAAGACATAACTCTTGAGCATGGAAAACATATGAGGTGGTCAAACTTTACTCCCTCCATCAAACCTTTGTTTATGCACTGAAATGCTTAAATGGGTTTGTCAAATTTACGGCATTCCTGTCATCATTCCTCCAGCCTGAAATACATGAGGAAAAGCTAACTTTCTGGTTATAAGCTTTTTGATATCCTAAACTTCCTCCAAAGACATGGCTAAAACACTACAGCAGAATAAAGGAAAAATAAAGCCTGTTATTTAATCAGGGAAAGAAAAAAAAAAAACCTGAAACAAAGGAGAGAGAAGGGAAAGGACTTCCTGAATCAGACAAAGATTTCCTAAGGGGCAGAAAAGAGCAAAACCAGAAGTGATTTGGTTTTACAGTTCATCTTGAAGTTAAATTTGCTCTGTTTCAAACTGGACTTAACATCACCTTTTTTTCTTCTAGGAAAACTTTTATGATTGCATAAATCCTTGAAAATTTTGAAAACTTCTAGTCATTTACTGTTGCCTGTAGGTCTGTTTAAGGAACATACAGGTCTATTAGGTCATGCTTTAAAGGACAAACTGCAAGGAAGAGGGAACACGGCTCAGGAATTTGGTAATGGACTGTAGGGCTGCTCATGCTACAAATTCAGCTGATGGTGGTAGTGACCAGAAACTGCTTGGAAGCTTCTACTGCTTTGCCTGGAATTATAAAACGATGCTAGTCCATATCATCCCAACTAAATAGCTCTACAGTGTTACTTTCTATAGATATTCAAAGGCAGCCTCTAGGCTGAATATTCATGAGACTGCCCTCTCTGCTTCATTCAGGGGTGTTGTCTCTTCTCAGTGAAGTGATATGCTGTCCCCACTGTTAGTCTCCTTGAGTCATAAAAATATAGTTTTAGGACTGCCTTTTCCCAAGGTTGCTCTCTGATGAAATTATACAATAATCAGTAACAGAGACTTAGGTTTTCCTAGAAACTGAGGTGATGTTTGGTTACATTTTGCAAATCTAAAATTTTCAACCCCTATTCCTTGTAGCTATCTGCCTGTGGGGTAGAGAAAAATGTTTTTGGGAAGGGAGACAAGGAAATGGAGGTCGGCTTACATGCAGCAATTTACAATGAGTGTATTTTCCCTCTGGCTGCTGTTGGCAATTAAAACACTCCCCATGCTTCAAGAAGTGCTGCATCCTCTCATTTCATGTTGTGTTGAACCAGGATGTGTGAGTTAGGTTGCTGCTTGCCAAAGCCAGCAGAAAGTCATCTCCAAAGAGCAATTCAGCCCTCCCATGGCTGAGAGGTCTCTTGCTCTTCATAAAGGGAGAGAACAGTGGGAGACTCAGACAGCTAATAAATGCTGCAAATGGATAACTGCTCACTGGGAATTAGGTACATTTAAAATTAAGGGAAGTGTGACCCTCTAGCTACAGTGTCCTACTCAACATATTTAACCACTAAAAAATACAGTATTTTCTTTAGCTAAATTTTAAACAAACATTTAGGTTTAAAGTCTTGCTATAGAAGTGTGTATATATGTCTAAACATATTTTTTTGGCCTCACTCCTTTAGGACCAGCATGGTGGTGAGCCCTAATCATATCAGTCCTATGAAAAATAAAGAATGGTGAACTCATATACACAAGTGTCCCTCCGAGGATCTGCCTGCCCCAGCATCTTTATTTATATTTGAGTTTTCTGTCTTATGGTTTGTAGAAAAGTAATTCTGAAACAATTCCATATATGGGATATAATGATGGAGTATTTCAGCAGATATACTGAATGCCATACATGTGATAAATACTGACACGTGGTTTCATGCTATTCTTTTTCTAAATTTAAATGTTATACCAGTCATAAACAATTAGCTGTGTAAATAACTTATTTTTTTCAGGGCTTTGGTGAAACAAGTAATTGAACAAAGTCTTCATTTAAAGTTAATCTGAAACAAAGCCATTTTCTTTTCCTATAGAACTTCAGAAGAACAATAAACAGTTTGATCTCAGAGATTTGTTTTACTTTTCTGTTAAAAGTTAAATTCACATAAATTAGAAAGAAAGCAGTTAATTTGGAAGATGTTGCAATGAAATGTTTCAGCTTTTTCTGATTTTTGCCAGTTTTGGTTGTTTTTTTTTTGGCTCAAAACATACTCTTGTAGATTATTCTGATCAACCCCAACTTTTTTTTTTCCTTAAAAAAGAAATGTTCCTTTTATTTTGGTTCCACTTCTGAATACAGTCTCCTGCTTTAACAGGTCACGGCTGCTGGGGAATAGCTTTAAGGACTTGTCTAACTGATGTCATATGGCAGGCATGAAAATAAAACTAAAAGGAAGGAACTGGAATAATTATCATTGGATTAATTATTCCACAGAAATTCAACTGGCGTGATTATAACTATGTGGTGGTTTCTTCTGGAACATGACTGCTCGTTCCAGAGTCTCTATATACTGATATATTCCAGCTGTAGTGAGTAAAAACCAGAGGCTCTTCTCCAAGCTAGATTTTACATTAACACTGGGATACACTAGGCACACATGCTCTAAATCTGGCCTGTTTTTTGTGGTATAAAAATGGCAATATGCTAAAATTTAATAAGTGGTGTATTTGAAAGTAACTATATAGATAGAAAGAAAATAGTATTTCATGGCCAAGCAGTCCAGACCTGACATCAACTCCTCTGATGCCACAGAAGATTATAAACCTTCTCTTAAGAGATCTCTGAAGATCTGCTTCTTCTGTCTGGACTTAGGCAAAGGATCTGTGAAATGTCCTACCTACATTTGTGATTGATTAAGATTTAATTGTGGTCTTACCTCTGCCTAGGAGACAATTAATTTACAGAATAGGGATTTTTCAAAAGAGAATACTTAACCTCAAGACCATTTAGACAATAAAACCAGTCAGGCAAGAGGAGAGGGTTTACAGAACATGATAAAAGGATTGCAAAATGTACACCATTGATGGACGAAAACTGTGGGACAGGGAAATCCTTGGAGTGTTCGTAGGAAGGGTTTAGTTTGGTTTAGTGGCAGGAGGCCCTTGGGCTGCCGAGCTGGGTTTCACAAATGTGCTGAGGCGGCTTTCTTTATCTGCAGGAGCGCTCGTGCAGGCTCTGAAGGTCACCTTGACAAATGAACTTGCCTGGCAAAAAAAACTCCTCCACTAGTAAACTAGCAGGAAGGGACTGAGCTTGTTTTGCAGGACCCACTGCGATAGCCGTGAGCCAGGGCCATATGTACACTGGAAACAGCGTCTGGAGGTGTGCAAGGGGGGAGCTGGGCTCTGTGCTGAACTCACAAACACCGTTTTTCTCAGGTGGCTCCTTGATCTTTGGACAAACTCTATTTCCCTCCTTGGTTTTCAGTCTAACTGTCAAAGGTGACTTCTGACAAGATTCTCCTATTAGGTCCTCCAAGAAAAGCCTGTATTGCTTCTTGCATTAAACAGTACCATAGACAAGCTGCTATTTGTCCTAATTCCAAAGATTCACAGAACAGTTCCCTAAGGAAGCCTCTCAGTGTCCCTTAGAGCCACATTTCTTTAAAAGTTAAACCAAGAAAACAAACAAAAAAAATTAGCATCTGGAAGAAGAGTTACTGACTGAGGAGGACATGAATAACAAACACTCTGAGTCACATGGCAAGAAGAAGGAGAAGAAGAAGGAGAAGAAGGAGGAGAAGAAGAAGGAGAAGAAGGAGAAGAAGGAGAAGGAGAAAGAGAAGGAGAAGGAGAAGGAGAAGGAGAAGGAGAAGGAGAAGGAGAAGGAGAAGAAGAAGGAGAAGGAGAAGAAGAAGGAGAAGGAGAAGGAGGAGGAGAAGGAGAAGGAGAAGGAGAAGGAGAAGGAGAAGAAAGTAATTGCTTGTATTGCTGATGTTGCTGATGCATTGCTATAAGCTATAGTATTGATGATATTGCTGAAGCCATTTTCAGCTGGAAAGAAGGCCCTGAGTAGATTATCTGTAATGCTACTGTTTTCTATATTCTCCAGAAACAATTTCTGGCAATAGCCTGTCAATAGAATCATAGAACCATACAATGTTACAATACTTTGTGTTGGAAGAGAATTTTAAGACCATTTAGCTCCAACCCCCAACCGTGTTCCAACCCTCAATGTGAGTCCAACCATGCTTACACCCTGAACCAACTGCTGCCTCAAAGAGGCTTTTCTAGGTATAGTTTGGATTACTCCTCAAAAGAAGTGAAATTCTGACCCTTAAAAGCAATCTTTTCTGCTGATCCTTTCCCATTTTTCTTTTTCTCATCCCAAACAATCTTTCAAACTTGTTTTTCTTTTACTTCTTCTGCTTGATGTTGCTCCATGTCTTTGACGCACAGGGAAATGTTAGGGGTAGGGCTCCTGCTGTCTAAAATGATTGCCTGCTTCTCTACTCCAAAATAAGAATACTCATAACATATGATGTGGGCTGAGGGTTCAAAGATTATTAAAAAGACTATCAAAAACCCAGGATGCATGACATAAAGGGCTAAAGGATTACTGCAGCTTGAGCAAAAACAGAGGAACATTGTTTAAACCCAAACAAAGCTAAGCAACGGGTAAAAGCCCTGGCTTACTGATTGCCAAATGTAAGACATTTATTCTCCTTCCTCCCTTAGATGTTAACCAAGTACTTCTGAACTAACTATAGCTAAACCTCTGTAATGTATCAAGATATTTTTATATTAACAGATGTTCTTCACAAATGTAACTTCAAAAGTAACTGCTAGATTCACATTTGGCCAGTAACTTTTATTTTAAGAACTGGGGTGAGTTTCTGATGACCAATTTGCTTCTCCTTAAAGGAGCGGATTTAATTTGGACAAAATACCTTACTAGTTTCACTCATCAGGTAATGTTAATTTAATCAGCAATATTACTTGAGCGGGACTGTAAATCATGAATGTATTCCAGTAAAAGGACTTTAAACAAAACCCCTAAATGCTAAATAGGCATCACATCTGAAAATTCTGTTGGACACAAATAGAAAAAGGAAAAAAGAAGTTTTTACTTTCTGTACACAATTATGGCTCTGAATATGCTTTTAATCCATTACAAATTGCCCATTCCCACAGTCTGTTCCTTTAAACAGAAATATACATAAGTCAAAGACATATCTAATTACAATGTATAAATATTAGGTTAGTCTAAGATTTTGCTAATTATTTGACATGAAAGCAGAACCGGGCCTGGCAGCCAGGCAGAATTTGGGATGCCTGTCTTGTACAGAGGATAGGACAAAAAAAAAAACTTCTATTACCAAGCCTAAAAGAATCTATGTTACCCATTCTATCACAGACATTTCAACATAATACCTCAATAATATATGACATTTGAAAGTATTAGCATGAGATTAAAAAAAATTACATAGATACAGTGCTATCTACCATTGCCATAGGGCATGAACTGTAGCTAAGGCCACAGATGTCCTTTCCTGGCCTCAACCCAGAGACCTAGAGCCCACCATGATCAGCACTTGGCACACCCAGAGCAGCCAAACTCATGTCAGTGCCACCTAAGGAACCAAGGCCATCACTAGTACTGCTGAAAGTGGTGTTTTTCCTTTAACTGTGCAGGTCTGAATGGCTGAGGGTACTTGAGACTGAGGCTGGCAAAGGCACTGGGAAATGGTCATGCTCCTCAGCAAATGCAAATGCCTTCAAAAGCCTGAATGGGGCTCCTGCATGCTTTCAAGATCAAGGCTTTTCTCAGCATTGAGAAATCTCTGGCTTCAACAGCACTGTCCTGCAAACAAGATATACCTGGACACATGATTTTCATGAACAGAGATAGAATAGAACTTCAGGGCCAGCCTGAACCTGCCATTCACAGCTTTTGATTCCCAGTCCCTCTCACACTTGTGCAAACCCAGGTGGGAAGCCTGAGGAGGACACCAGCCATGTGACAATGTCACAGGTTTCATGGAGTCCTGCAAGATGGTTATCTGACAGTTATTTCCTCTTGCAACACTCTGTTGCAGCAAAGCTCTTCAGCTCCCTGTTGTTCATTTAACAGCTGGTACTGATCCCAGCACCAAAGGTTTCACTGGCAGAGTTTTTTTTGGCCACTGGCAAGACAGAAGAAAATTGTTGATTAAAACTAACAGAAAGTTTTGGATCAGGGAGACAGACAATTCAAGATATTTGATAAAAGATGGTGTTTCAGAAAAGCTTTTGTGGCAACACTGCCAAGACTGCAGTGACCATCTCCTTTGCCAGCTGATGCAATTGCAGGCCGTGCTCTTCAGATGGTCCCATGGACAAGTGTTTCATAAGGTCTCATAACAGCTGAGAAGGCAATTTATGTCTTATAGGATGTAAGTTGGTAACTCAGTGATGAGTTATGGCTTACGGGGAAAAACATGTGTTATAAAGGGGAGACAGTGAAATCTGACAATGTCACCCACACAGGATACATACAAGCACTAAATGACGAAGATGCCCCTTACTCTCTGCCCCACCTACACCTGGTTGGGGGTTTGGGTGCAAAAGACCTACCAGGAATTCCCATGAGAATCTGTTTCTTGATAGGGCTGCAGTGCTGGGTCCAGTATTCTGGACAAATTCCAGCATACACCCAGCTCTGTTTACAGTGATCATGAAATTTCAGTCTGCTGCTTATGCCACCTGTGCTTATGCCACCTGTGTCTGTTTCCATGTGCTGTGAAAATGTTGTTGTGTATTATTATTATTATTATTATTATTATTATTATTATTATTATTCCCTGGACGTGTGAGTCAGACACACAAACCTCCTGCTTGCTGTCCTTTGTACCAGCTACCCTGAAAATTATTGTTTACCATCAATATCTTGCTGCCCACCTGTGCCCATGCAGAGTGCTGTGCTCCCTAGCCATGTTCTGACTGCAGTTCAGGCAGAAAACATCATTTTATAACCCTGAGATATTTCAGTGATGGAATTGCTTCTTTCTCACTAGATTCACTCAGAAAGTTAGGAGTATAAGAAAAGCATAGCAATAAAAACAAAAAGCCAGAGATTTCCCCATACTCAATTACATTGCAATTTTAAAGCTGCTGTCTTGGGCCCTATGAGGCATAGTGCTCTAGTCCAGTGAAGAATGATTCTAGTCTCAGAGGGTATGGACATACGTGGACTCAATCCAATCAATGATCCAAGACTATGCTTTTGCCTTTTTCAGGCCCTAGGCTAATCTTATAACTGAGGAAAAGAGGTACATATTTCCTTTATTTTTGTTTCTCTTTCTGGATGGCTGTTTAGAGAATATGTCAGTTATTTGAAGACAGATGGATGTTGGCAATGCTGGTAAAACTTTGTTGTAGTGGAAGTGGAGAGTGAGCAGGGGCAGGTGAGCAGAAGTGGTGTTCCTAGAGAGTATATTTTTCCACATGGCTAAAATACTGGGTGTCTGCACTTCAGCACCACAGCTGATGCACTGCAGGTGAAAAACACAAATACACACAGGCAGGGATGCAGAGATGGGTGCAGAACACAGGCGAGACCACACCACACCACACCACAGTGAGTATGTACACCTCAAGGATTTTTAAAGCATTAAGGATCAGCTGATAGAGGAATTACACAGCCTGACCCTGAAACTAAAACCTTGACCAGATTTGCCATGACAGCAAAAGTGTCTCTGCTTCATCATTCCTTTCTTACAATGTTCTTCAGACTAGTTAGAAATCTGGCTATAAGATTTGAAAATTTACTTAGTAATTGTAATTTACAGCAGTTCTTCACAAATATTCACTATTATGGGAAAGAGATGGAAGTTGAGTGCACAGGGGTGCACATCATGTTGACAGCCACGTTTGGAGTTATCGACTTGAAATATTTAATGCAGTGTGTGCTGTCAGACGCACCACGAATTCTGGTTTACTAGGGATTTCTTTGATTTGATTTAATAGCTTATTGCCCCTTTGGAGTATATGCCGAGTATGCCTGACAATTTATTACACACTCTCCTTTCTGCTCTATAGCTGAAGTTTTTCACAGGCTGAGCAAAAGGAGTTTTGAATAACTCCAGGTAGGACCTCAGCTGAAGTGAAAATATTGTCCCCTGGAGTTTTCTCAGAGGCCAGCAATCTATTCTGGAGTTTCCACTGTGGGCAACCAGTGGTCTAATCCTGCTCAGAAGGAGTGTTCAGAATAAAAAATATGGGTGTTGGAGTGGAGTGGAGAAGGAAAAATCTCACTTAGAAGTGCCAGGACTTAGAGCTGGAAAGAGTTTTTTTTACAAACCAGAAAAATTAAGCAAGGTCTGATTCCTTTGAGGTGCTCAGCACACTGGCCACGATCCAGTAAAGCACTTAAATGTTAAGTGTGCTCTGGAGAGGGCCATAGGGAACAGCCTGAGCATTAAGTACCCAGCAGGATCAAGCTCCAAATAGGGACCAGACATTACCAGATGGTACTATGTCAGTTTTGCCATATTAATAAGTTGTTTAGTTTGCATTTTAATCTCTCTCTCTCCCTTTTTCTCCATTTTTTGCTTTGCCTTTTCTATAAAACAATTAATGCATACTAACAGAGGAGGGCAATGCACTGAAATTGCCCTTATCACCTTTTCACAAGTATGGAGTTAAAGCAAGAGCTAGTAAAGTGGCTGCTTGTTTTGACTCAAACTTCAATCAGCAGTGCTTGGAAAAGGACCATCAGGAGTTTGGAGCTTCTGAAGGAAGTAAAATGCTGACTGTCCTCTAATGAGCTCTCCAAACATGTGTTGAGTGTGCTATTGCACTTGAGAGAATCAGTGCCTGCATCAGAGGTTATTTTAATGCCTTGGGTTTTTTTGGGGATGGGGGCAGGTAGGATGGTTGAGCAGGAACAACGGAAGGCAGCTTTCTGCCTGTTTATAAACTGGGTCAAAATTGAACTGAAGTGAGAATGCTGCCAGGCAGTGTTCAGCACGCATGCATCCTCTGAGGTCACCTGCTAGGAGGCAGCAGGAAAAAAATAAAATTCTAGTTGCTGCTTTGTTTTTTTTAAACAAGCTCATGTCTTTCCCCTTTTTTCTTTCCAGCATGGTTAGAGCTATCTGCAGAACTTCCTCAAACTTGTGATTTGTGCAGAGGCCAGTTTTTACATAGATGTTTTTGAAACTGAGCGCTGCCCAAGTGGAAGCTGTCCTAGCTGGAGCCACTTTGCTGCAGGGAGAACATGGGCTTCAGCCGAGGTGGGACACGTGCCTCCTTCTCTGCACTGCTGGCACTGCCGACTCTCAAGACAGAGCAGTCTGGGCTCAAGTCCGAGCCTCAGAGCTTGGACTGGGGCACGCCAGCTGGCTGCAAGGCAGGTTAGGGGTATTTTTGCACAGGCTGCAAGTCATCACTTTGTTGGAGCTGTGTATGTGTGTGGGTTGTGCAGTTAGACTTAAGAGGAAATTTCTGTGATCATTTTAGCATTCAGGCAACTGGAAAAGGAGCTGATGGAGGCGCCAGACCTTTGCTTTCATGACTGCATTAATCTTCTCCTGGCCTTGGAAAGAAATTTTAGATGAACTTAACATATGTTCCCAGAGCTTTCATTCTTAAAGTTATTTGTGCTGTGGAACCTGAACTGATGAATGATAACGCCAGTGAATTGGCCAATATAAATTAAACTTCACTGGATAATAATTTTCGTGACGATTCCTACTGCTGTGTTGTTATGTAAGAAGTTGAGAGTTGAGTACCATGACCTGGAACTTTTGAGAAACACAGATTTTCCTACCTCAAAAGCTGGTGGTGGAGACTGGAGGAAGCAGTAATGCCTCTTTATTTTACATCTATGTATCATTCAAGAAACTTCTATTCTTAGATGTAGTTATGGAGTTCTTTTGGTCCAGGGAAAAGGAGTTTCAGATGAATATAATTATAAGAGTTAAGGCAAATAATGTTATTGCAACTGCTGGAAAAGTTCCTAATTAGCAACTGAGCTATATTAACTGTCATTTGTCCACGGCAAATGTGGCATAATTCAAAGTAATTCTGTCATGAAAGAAGTAAAAGCCTAGTTAAGTTACTTTTTATTAGCTATGTCCCTAAATGGTTATAAAATCTCACAGTGTAAGTGGCAGCTTGTTTTGTCATCACAACTTGGTTGTGATTCTGAGCCCTGGTAGACTAGGAAGGAATGAAAGCAGTTTGAGGATAGCTGACTACCAGACAGCATCTGTGAGCTTGGTGGGAATTTGACGATAAGTTTTGATCAAGCAAGAAACAAACTGAAATGAAGCCATTTTGCTTTTGTGAACTGCCTAGTTCTCTAGAGGGTCCTCCAGAAAATGCTCCCACAGATGCAATTGTCACAGCTGCAGGAGGTACACAAGTTTATGGGTGGGTTTTTCTTTGGCTCTTCTATACTTTCTGTCCATAGATTTGCTGTAGAGCTGCAGTTCTGAAAACTGACAGGGGAAGTTTTGTGGCTTCACTGTAAGGTTCTGAGGCAATGATATGAGCTGGGAAAATGGTCAGGAGAACCCCAGAGCAGCCCTTGGCACAGCCTGCAGTCAAGCTTAGCAATCACCTGAGTTTGTCTTTCCTGAGCAACTGGACAATGTAGTTAATTGCCCCAGGTGTCCATCTGTGGAAAAAAGTACAACCTAAGAATTCTGTATAGAACATTTCTATAGGAAATAGAATATGACTAATAATGTGCAAATCAAGCCCAGTAAACCTTGCTGGAAGTACAGAGCAAGTGCTGCTCAGAGTAAGTTTATGATAAAGTTTGTGTCCAATGAAAATCAGACAAGCATAGCAATTCAGAGGAGCCACAGTGCTGCTCTCATTATTTATCATGTCGATGGGATTAAGCCAGCCCATCCATCAAAAAATGTTCAAAGTACTTAGAAATACAGTAAACCAGAAAATACAGTAAATCATAAAATTTTCTACGGTACAGACAGTACATGTGTCTAAGTCAAGGCTTTCCACTCAAGATACTATCTGATTGCTTTTTTCATGCAAAACATATTCATTTCATTTTTGTTAGGCAAACATTGGATAGTAGCATGAGGCCAATCACAGCTAACCAAGAAGCTCCTCTCTTATCGTAATTTCCAGGGAAGCAGGACTTTCCTATTTACATATTGTATAGGATAGCAGTCAAAACTCAAATACAGTGTAGTAAATCATTTGACTGTTGGCATTTCAAGGGTTGCATCAAAGAAATGTACAGATCTGACCTTTCAAAAAAGTTCTGCCATCACATCTGCTAAGAATGTGTATTTTTGTATGCTTTCTTTGTGAAAATGCCCAGTAAAGTGTTTCAGTACTTGTTCAGACTTCTGAGTAACAACTTCTACAATCCCTACTCATATTCTAGTTACCAACGTTCTTTTCCACATAATCCAATCACAGAACTTTCAACAGCTTTAATTTCAACAAGTGCATGATTAAATCAGTAATTTAAGTAAAGCACCACATCAAAACAAAACACTAAATTCAAGAATAAGCCTCAGCTAAAGAATTTTGATGAGCTTTCATCTACTTTCATAATGGTTTTAGTCTATCCTTCACTTTACTACTTAGTAATGGAAAAGTGTATCTACTCAGCAACATCTCTTCCAATGCTGTCAAATATTACCCATTTTCAAAGAATGACTAGCCAAGATTTTGTCAACAACAAAGGCAAATGCAAAAAAAATCCCTTAGCTACCTAGCAAGAGGCACTTGTGGGATAAAAGTAGACCTTAGGTATGTTTTCATTTTACTTATGCATTTCTTATTTTGTTAAGTAACTGCCCTTTACCCTTAGCTTTTGAGTTTTCTTCTAAGTTCCTTTGGATTTTATTAATGATTAGAAGTTTTCTTGCTTAAGGTTTGGACGCGTGCTATATAATTTTCTTTTATCTTTAGATAAAAGATACATTCTGAATATACAGATAGGATGACATAAATCTCCACCAATTTTCTTGTC
Source organism: Toxostoma redivivum (assembly GCA_013397375.1). Lineage (NCBI taxonomy): Eukaryota > Metazoa > Chordata > Aves > Passeriformes > Mimidae > Toxostoma > Toxostoma redivivum. The sequence continues at coordinate 1,811,728 of VXBI01003752.1, forward strand.
TTAGGTACCTAAAAATTATATAACTGTATATTTATATTAATTTCAGTTGATGTCTATAATCAGGATCAATTCAACGACTCATTTCTAGAAGACATAACATCACCTTCAAAACCCAAAATACCTTCCCCATTCTTAAAATCTACACAAAAGACTACCTCAGCAAAAGTCAAGAGCATACAGAATATCATAGGTAGAGGAAAAAAAATCTCAAAATTAATACTTACAGGATTTCTTAAAATCTAGCTGTCTTTCAAGCTGCTGGCCAGAGAATAGCTGTGCATGAAGCAGAGACACAAACAGTACATCCTTTGTTACCTGTTCTCAAGACTATTTGAAGTCCACTAAAAGCAAACTTCTCTTACAAAATTACAAAATAAGATGAAGGGAAAATATGATTTTGCATCAGCTCTTTTGCTTTCTGCACAGCAATTCCCATGAAAATTGCAATGTAGAATTTTTTTTTTCTGTTAGTATTGCTCACTTTGAGTTTTGAAGCTGCCTGGAGATCTGCATCATTGTATTTGATTTCAGCTAATCAAGCATACAAATGAACAGGAATGCAGACACACAACACTGTAAAAAAACACAGAAGGAAGTTTTTTCAAACAGAATCCCTTTATTAGGTAGTGGTTCCAGTGATGCAATCAGAATAGGAAGGAAAGTCTGTGTTGCTTCATTGTTTTGTTTGGATTTTGGGTCCAGTGCTAACTTGTGATAATATTTCCATTTGTAAGTATATTTCTCTGAGAGCAATCCAAAAAAGTGACTGTGATGAATCTAAAAGGAAAAATATCCCATTGAACTTGCTAAGTTTTTCCATCATGAGTGACCATTGCAGAACTGCCCCGCTCAATTATCTTTCCTGTGTAGCTCAGTAGTTTTTGGCGAAGTTTATTGTTTTTCATCAAAGTCCAATAAATGCACAAAGTGGATGGAACAGAAATGCAGTTACAGAGAAATTCAATAACTGATTCATCCCTGTGTGGAATTTAGGAGTTTCTAAATAAGAGAATGGAGTGAATAGGATAAATGACAAAAAAGAACTGCAACATGTATTGAAGATACAGTCAGTCGCAGAATTCTGACTTAGGGCATCTAGACCTTCAGAGGCAAGCCCAAAGCCTACTGTCACCAGGAGGAGTTATAGGTCAGACTTTCAGTGTGATGAGATGTCAATTACATTTGTAATCCAAAGATTCAACTCTGTATAGCCTCCACAGTTCAACAGTTAAAATAAACATGTACTCTTCTCCAGAGTGACTTATCTGACCAGTCCATCACAGCACCTAACTCTAAACAGGATTTTCCAGGTGTCATGAACAGAGTACTTTGTTGTCTCTCTGGCTTTAGATAGCATGGTTTAAGTGTGAGAAAGGGCAGAAATGTCAGCTCAAGCAACCAGGAATTTTCCTCATGTCACCAAGTATAAAATGCACAACAGCAGTCTTGCAAAGTGAGCAAACTCTTTTCATCAAATATGAAATTGATATCAAAGATTAAGAGGTTTCCTCCCCTTCTGCAAGAATATGTCACTCTTTTCACTGTATGTAAGGATGTGTTGTTCATTGCTTATCCTTGAGATCTACTCATCGTTTTCAAGTGATTTCAGGAGATGGTAAGTTTGCCCTGCTATAACCACATTATAAGGAATTACATATAGGTAGTTAAAAATTATGGAAAAGTGGTATTATATTAAGTTTTAAACTAAATATAGACCATTGAAAAGAAATACACCACAGAAAAATAAATCCTGAATTTATTATCTTCAGCACTACCAGTTGCTTAAGTATACTGACATGATGTCAGTGAATGTTTTAAGAACCTTTGAAAATGGCCAAAGACATAAGTATGTGTTTTCTCTAAAGATACCAGAAAAACTCTTCCCACTGTCTATGATTTTCTTGTTTTTTTCTGGTACTTGGTGCAAACTGATGTATTTAATTTCAAAGATTAATCCCATACTAAGTTTAGTTTTATTCAAAGTCTTCAAAGTTTGCCTATCAAATGTTATCATTATGTCCAGTGAATTAATGGGATATGGTTATCTGTGGGCTTTAGGATAGCCCCACAGGTGTGTATCATGTCAGAATTTGGGTCATTCCTATTGTTGTACAGCCTGAGGTCCACTTGGTTTGTATGAAATATAAAATCTATCCCAGTGATGGAAACTCATCACCAATAGTCTCAAAGGAAGTAACTTAATCTAGCCATCCACTCCACTGATATAATTAGGAATGCACTTTGTCAGCCTTTGAGGGTTTAACTACAGCTGGCTGGGTTCAGGGCAGTCTCAGAAACCAATCTCTTCTTAGTAACACCATCTCCTTCACAAAATTACAGACATACCTTCAGCAGATATACCCAGCTGACTGCTGAATGATGTTTTTCCACCTACTTTTGCAGTGGTCAGTGTCTTTTTCAGCATAGCTGAAGCACTGGATCAGTGCCATGAAATGATTCAGAAAACAAAGGCTGAACTGACAGCTCAAGAATAAAGGTTATAAACCTTATTTTTACAGTGTTTGAATGTGGCTCAATGCAGTTTCTGAACATCATCATATTTCTGATCCAGCTGATGAAATTTAATTAGAAAGTAGATTCTAATGGGTATTCAGATGCTGACTGGCCTCAGCCTTGTTTAAGAAATAGAAGATTTTTAAAGCTCTATTCTCCCAGAAAATCAGAACTCTACTCTTCAGATGGATTACCTGAGTTAAAGAGAAAAAAAATCTTACCTAATAAAAATGTAAAATCTTCTTTAAATTTATTCATCAGAACTAGTGCTGGATCCCTGCTGTACTCTTGATTGTTCTGCTGGAGTCTACAGGGATTCAGAGGATGAATACTCTCATATTGCTGTCAATAAGCTTTTCTAAGTGACTATCACAAGCAGCACTCCTTTTTCAGGTGCTTTTCCCTTGTAGGAATCTGATTTGCACAAAAGAACAAGATATTCTGCTATGGTTCAACTAAGTTGGGTAAAGCTTCCCTTCCAGGCTGCAATGTATTTGAGAAAAATGTGGTGTAACTTTATACCTGTTTATGTACCTCAACCTGAAAATACCCAGCCTAACCTATTAATCAGCAGTGGCCTGTTCAGAAAAACATATGCCCTTTTTTTAAATTTTCCTTATCAGTCCTGAAGCATTAGTTTAAACACTTTGAATTCCAGCCTTTGAGTTTGCTAGAGACGTGTCAGAGGGCTGGGCAGGGGCTGCCCAGGACCAGAAGCCAGCAGCTGAGGTAGTGCATGGCTGTGTTTTGGCTTGGGCAAATCTCTGTGCTAACGTGGCCCTACAGCTCCTGGACTCAGGCAGAGGGAAGTTGGATTTGCTTGCAGCCACCCCATGAAAGTATGTTCTGAATTCCTGTGCGCAGTCATTACGTGGTAATCTTGATATCCACTAAAGCCACAGCTTTATTGCCTTGCTGTTAAATCATATGATGTCAGACTGAATCTCTTTGGTTTTACTTTTTTTTTTTCATTGCTTTATTTGGTTCTTTTTTGCCTGTAATGCAGATTTTCAGCAGAATACAGACATCAGAGCTGGGCCTAAATACAGATAGTACACAAATTCCAGTGTCCTGTGTCTGAGAGCAAAAAAATTACTGTGAAACAAAAAAGCAATATAATCTTTCTTACTTCAGAAAGTTTCATGTAAGGAGGAGAAGGTTACCTCTGAAAATTACAACTTAACTGTATCTTTCAGAATTTTTGATAGCACTAAGTGTTAAACTCAGTGTAGAAAAGCGTGATTGCTCAAAACTAGTGATTCATTGTTGCATGACATGACAGGCAATTAACTGCAGATTTACTCGTATTCAGTGTAGACTGAAGCAAGCTGTTTCGGCTTGCATGATCTTACTGCATTGCTGAATGTGGAACAGCTAACTTCAGGCCAGGGTTAGCTAAATCTTGTAAAACAAATTTAGTAGTTAAAAAAAGGCATAAGAGATGGAGCCCATTAAGGATGAAATGCATTTTGACCACACAAAACAGCTGCAGAATCAATGTCTCTCCCAAAAATATGTGGTGTGCTTCCTAAATACAGAACATGGAGGTCCTGTATGATGAGGAAGACTTTTCAAAAATTGACATAGGTTCTCTTGTTTGTTTATTTTTAAGTGCTACTCTTTGTCAGAGGCAACAGATGGCTTGAACAAATATGCTTGAAGAAAATTCCAGTTGATATTTGACTTGTGGCACAATTAATTCTAATGTTTGCCATATACTCTGTGAATTGTCAGTGACGTGGGTAACCATAAACTTCATGCTCCATCTATGGGCTTGCATATTCTATACACACAGGTAAATTAGAATAAATGAATACTTCCAGAAAATTCACATTACCAGTAATGTTAAATTCTCATAGGTTAATTGCTTTTGCTAATTGAAATAAAGAAGGAGGGGAGAAGGCAAGCAAACAAGGCAGCATCAAAGGATTGCAGCAGATCACAGGATCTTACAGGGTGAAATGCATCCTCTGAGTGGAAGATGTAAGAAGGACCTTATATGAGGCAGACACTTGTTTCAGAAGGTGACAGAAGACTCCCATGTACTTAAAAGACCTCTTTCCTTCGCTTGGAAGGCTGTCCTGGTATCCTTCTTCCCACTTTCTCTCCAAAAGTGAGCACTTGCAATTTAAAATCCTGCTGTAGCTTGAGAACAGAGGCTTCCCTTGTCTCTGTTCATCAGGATAAATTCACTATTTCAATTCACTTCCTTGCACATCCATGACATGTCCAAAAGTGGCCAAGGAAGGCTGAGGCTGAAAAATATCTTTGGAGAATGCCCTAGGGCCCCTTGCTCCATGTTTCACCTGTATTTACAGCAAAGATTTTATAATCATCTCTGATACATCCAGACAAATATTTAGAACTTGAGTTTTCAAAATATTTGAGTAACAGAGTGAAGTATGCCAAAAAGAAGACAGGTCTAGTCATTGCTATGTTTTAATTATTAAAGTCTTAGTAATAAGACTTCATACTGGTGCCCTATTCTGCAAGAACACTATTAAAGAAGTCAGCCTGACTTGAGACAAGAGATAGCATAATCAGATCATGCCCTGTAAGCAAAACTATTGACAAAAAGATGTGAGTTCTGATGACTTGATTCCATTTCCATTAAATTCAGAGGTAAAACCTACACCTAAGTGTCCATTAATGCAGTCCATATGTACAAACAAGACTCATATCCCACTTGATGTTTCACTGCATGATTTATTATTGATGTTTTATTAAATTAGAATGAAAAAAAAGGACTAATTCATGTTAGCTTGAATGCTACAACCATACAGTTCTTGCTCTTATACTAAGGTTAACCTCAACAAGGATGTGTCATTCTCACTTTTAAATTCTCTCTTGACCACTAGGTGTGATAATCACTGGCCAGAAAACAAGGTTGGATGATATTTTGTTCTGAGTTTTCATTAGCCAGAGAAAGAGAAATGGATGGTAAGGAGGCTCTCCACTGCCATGCCAATATTTGGCATTGATTAGCTCAGAGTCTGGCTATCTGCAGACTGTGCAGGGGTGTAGTTAGCAAATTACTAACTAATAAATTAGTTATTAATTCCATGAGTCAAATTCAGGCCTTTATACATTTATTATGCCATTCCCAAGTCTGACCATTTGAAAGCTAGGGGTTTTTTTATTAGCTTTAGTAAAATATGAAGACTTACAGCTCTAGAGTTTCATCCATCTCTGGCAGCAAATTATGAGAGGAACCTAATGGCTGATATCCTGAGGTTTTATGCACAGGTGTTTAAAACACAGTTCCCTGGCTTGTCTCGCTTTACTTGTCTTTTATCTGGTAAATGATGTCAGCACATCTGGACTTCTACACCTGATACTTGTTCTCTATATATACTTGTTCTCCTCTGCCTCTCTCTGGTAGGGCTCTTCTACTCTCCACGGAAAGCCTTATAGTCATTATCTTGCTCATTATCTGCTCAGAGGACCTTCTGCACCAGAGATTTTAGAAAAGGCTTGTGTAGTTCTCAGGTGGAAATTCATTAACAGCAACATTTAGCAGGAGAGATTTCTGTCTCTCCTTTGTTCAGCTGCCTTCTGCCTAAGCATCCAACATACGTCCATCCTAAACTGGATGATTTTATACATCTGAAAATCCCCCAGACTTACAGTAGCTGAGTATTACACATAGCATCCTAAATAAGACAACATAACTGCCTTTAAACGAACAAGCTGATAAAAGGCTCCCTGCTCCAGTGTTTATCCCCCTCTCCTCAGAGACTCTGACAGTGTCTGGAAAGTTAAGATATGGCAGGGGAAAAAATGAATTACAGAAATGAGGGATTCCTCACAGATCATCAATCTTTTCCTTGCATTAATTACAAGGGATGCCAACTCAAGCACTTCTGCTGATCTCTGCTGAAATAGTCCTTCAGGGTAATAGCATACTTTTTCAAACAACCTGTCTTTTAAACCATTTCATGTTTTGAGACTTCAAAAATCACTACTTAAATGCCATTCCAAACCCCATGTGTTTGGTGGGACTTGAGGCCCAGCTGTAAATTTCCCTACCACAAAACAACATTTATGAGTTATTTCTTTTCTGACTCCAGATCCCTTTATTTGCACACAAGGATGCGAATCAGGTAATACACCTAGACATGTGGTCCTCCTCCTGTCCTCCTTTCCTCCCCTCTTCTTCCTACCCCCTTGTGTTCTTTTTTTTATCTCCCTGAGTCCCTAGCACTCAGACAGAACTTGGAAGACCATGGTGGTATGAGTTGATTTCCACTGAGAGAGAAAGCAGGAGGCAGGAAAAGGGGGGCCAAAATGCTAGATAGGATGCTTTGCTTCAGTCACCACCTTGGGATGGGACTCTGGGCACTATTCTCTGGGTACCTCTCCTGTGCTCTTTTGAATGAACCCAGCAAGGTGGTACCTGAAGGCTGCACAAAGCATGGTCCTGCCCCTCTGGCAGATGTGCTGCCAGCTGGGCTGGCTCTGCTGTGCTGCCTGTGCTGCCAGCTGGAGCTAAGCATCACAGTGGGCCAAATGACTGGCCTACTGTGGTTAGCTGAAATCCAGGATGTTAGCTTGACTGTTTGCTGTGGATACCCCACACTATTTCAGGATGTGATTCTATATTTGTATAGCACTAACCAGATGCTTTTCAGATCCTGTTCTAGCTAAGTACTTTTACTAGTATTCCATAGTCGTGTCTTGCAGTTGCCACCTCTGCACATTTCCCACACATTTGCACTGAATTATTATGATCTCCTGTGCAAAAGTAACACTAAGGTAAGTGGATTCCTGGAAGTTTGTTATGCCAGTGGTGTCAGGCTGCCAGATGCAATCTGAACACGTCTGTGTAGGGCATGCAGGGCTCTCAGGTCCTACTCTTTTTCGCAGGCGGCTCCAACCCTTGTGTAATCAGAGATAAGTGACTTAGTTAAAAATGAATGGGGCAGCTGGCTAAATGCTCAACCAAACAAAATGATCAAAGGGATAAGCCCAGATGTTTTACATTAGCTCTACATATGGAGGTACCAGGGAGAGCAGCAGGAGCACCAAACTAAAAAGAAACCAGAGAAGCCAACTCTAGTTTCAACCATAACATGAGGAGCTGGCTAAAAACACTACATTCCTCAGTGTGGCTCCCAGAGGACGTGCTGTAAGTATTTCTAAAACCTACAGGAAAAGCGTGTCTAGTATTGTCTGACTTATTTATATGCATCCTCCTGGTAAATATTTTATTAATAATTATCATTCTTAGCATCTATAAAAATATACTTTAAAAATCATATTTTAGAAAGCTTCTGAAAGTTGTAACATGGGTTATTTTTTACACAAGATTTATTTTTTGTGCTGCTGGTGCCAATGCTGTTTTTTCCTAGGCTACTGATTCGTGGGATTTTCTTTACCACATTTAGTACACTTTAAAATTTTAAATTCACAGCTTTGGAATCCAAGTTACTGCAAAAGGCCCAAGTCATGTCAAGATTTACTGTGGAAAAGGAGCCAGATTTTTATTTTTGTCTCTGGGGAAGTTTATGATAGAGTGAGATAAACATCCAAAATAGTTAAGGTTGTTTATCCTGCATCACCAAGAAGACATTCTTGACATCACTTGTATACAACTGAGCAGGGGAGCTGCTCAATCAGCACTGACAGAAATCCAACCCAGATCACCTGGCCTCGGGGCATACAGACCTTACTTCAGTGTGATAATATCTGCTTCTGTTGGGATAAAACCTGAACTGTTCACATAGCTCCTTCTGTCACAAGACAAATTTTGGTGCATAAAGACTCTTCCTGCAGTTGTATTCCTTCCAGGGAATTATTTCAGGACACTTTACCTCACCTTGACACATCTGTAGTATCTTGGGGCTTGCAAGGAGGAATGAACCCTACAAAACAATCTGGTGTCATGCTTGTCCAGTGTAATGATTTGACTACCAGGTCCAAATCTGCAAGTCTTAGACTTGGAGAGCAGGGATCCTGGAAGTTGGCAGCAGATAACTCAATCCATACAGTATTTTTCAACCAGTATAGAAAATATTCCTGTTCTTTTTTGACTCTTTGGTTTAGTGATTTCTGTCTGAAAGTCACCCCCCTGACAGTAGGAGGAGGGAGACCTGCTGAGCGCAAAGAGATTGGGAAGGCATTTCTTTGAAACAACTGGAAGTACCAGACTTGCAGTTGACAAGGGAAGAAAGTAAGAAGGGCTCTTGGCTGTGTTGATCAATAGTGCTGACATCTACTTTGTTCTTCACCTAGGTAGCAAGCTCCTAGGTTTGGTAGTAGATATGCTTTGCATGATTATTGATTGAAAAGGTTACTCCATGTATAAAAAGATTGATGTGCACTCTAAAAGCTGCTCTCACCCCATTCTGCAGGAACAAACCCTATGAACATGCTTTTTCTTTTCCCCTAATTCTTATTTCACGCACACATAAGTGACAGCCACTCATTGCAGTGAAAACGTTGTGATTTGCAGTGCAGGATGAGTTCTTTGCTGGTAGATGTGCTGGCAGCAAACAGAGGAACACACTAATTATCATACTGGAGTCAAGGAAAGCTGGAGCATGACTCACTTAGGAATGCTTTGTCTTCCCCTAATTGCATAATTACCTTAGAGAGCTCACTGGCCATTTGGCTTAGAGGTCATGCCTGTTTCCTTTGAGCACGGGAATAACTCCTCCTAGCTACTCCTAACAGGATAAAAAGGGGATGTGAGAAAGACATATGGCCTTGGCCCCACTTTTCCTCTATATAATCCAGGAGCGGTATTTGTGCACAACTACAAAGTCCTTCATTCTCTGAAATGAGGAAGCCAAAGTTGATCATTATGTAACATAAATCAGCACTTTCACCTTTGCACTGAGATAGGATCTGTACTGACAGGGACAGTGTGATATTCTGGGTTCTTTGGTGCCGGTATTTGTGACATCTGTTTTCTAATAAACAGGATTAAAAAAGAGGGATGGGGTTGTAACAAGAACAGGAATCTTTCCCACTATACTCGTATGCTGTAGAGCTAGCCTGACTGCCAGGCAAACAAAACTGAGATCTCCCCAACACCTCATTTTCACAAGCAATAAATAATAAAAAAAATATAAGAGTACTACAAGTGCTTATAAAATGTACATAAAAGCAGATGGCAAGCTAAGGAAAGAGACCTTAATATCCCATGAGAAAAATGGAAAATGAACTTGCTAGTTACATTAGCAGAATTAAAGGAACGTTTGTCAGAATTCTCCTGGAGCTCTAGGAAACTCAACGGTGCAGTTTTCAGGGCTCACCCCAGCCCATGTATAGAACTGGTTAAACAAGTCTGCAAGATGCAACAGAAAGATAGAATTGAACTATATGGGTAACTGAAGCAAAGATATTTAACTATCACTGTCTTTAGTCCCTCTGATGAGCTCTTGTTCTGGAGGACGGATGGAATCTGTGATCCCTTTTCTTAACTACCTTATTGATGTTATCCAACACTACATTTGGAAGCTAGAATTCTCCTTTGCAAACTGGTGATGGCATCACTATGCAGTCAAACTTTCATCCCACTCTCCTCTTCTTTACTTCTATGAATTCTCCATCTTTCACCGCGCACTGATGCATCTTCCATTCAAAACAATTAAAGCAGATTTTCCCCTGCTCTCCTTACAGCCCACCAGCGACCATCCACTAGCTTGATGGGGTGTATACCCACAGGGCTTAGGAAAGGAAATGCTTGCAGCTGCTATACTTCATGCTGACCCTGATGCTAGCCGTGTGTTTTAGAAATGCACACAGGATGCCAGCCTGGTTGGCCCTGTGAGAGTTGTGCATGAATATGAATCCAAGTGGTCTGCTGCATCTGTTAGTGTTACCTTTCATGTACATGGACTTCTCAGCTGTGTGTCTGGATTGCCAAGAGTGTTTAAGACTACTCATTTGTTTAGCGGCTCATTATGGTTACTTAAACCTTTTCTTCTTTTTTTATCAGTGTCTTTTTAAGTGGTGGAGAGTGCTGCAGTTAAATACTGGCTGAGGTTGCATTTGGTTCCACTTTTTGTGAGAAAACTCTGATTAGAAGGTTTCCAAAGTGAAAGTTTTTGCAAGAGAAAACAGCTGGAAGACACCTCCAAATCTGACTCCGGTGAGCGGAGCTATTCTAAAATAAAGAGTATATCACTCTAAAGCAAGTGAAGTGTTATGAGGAGAGGAAGGAAAATGAAGTATCTTAATTCCTAAGCTGAGAGAGAACTGGTCAGCAGTTTATCAAATCAAATCAAATCAAATCAAAGGCTACTATCCAAAACAGATTCTGTTCTCATTGATAAACATCTCAAGTACAGACTACATTGGAGCTACATGTAACTTAAGCAGCTGACTTCAGAGGAAAATCAGGTTCTAGGTCCCAACTGTTTTTGCTATCAAACAAGAAATGGGTGACACCTCTGTTCTTTTCATCTTTTCTGAATAATTTTCTTGAAGAATTAAAGAGTTAACATGCCGTAATGTGGGTAGCTGCCCTGGGATCAAGGAACACCAGACAGAATCTATATAAAACCTCTTGCATTAGGATGGCGGCAGAGGAAACTATACAGAAAATGCAGTCCAGGAAAGAGTTCTTAGAAGATGAAGTAGGGATTAAGCCAGAGCCTATTTTACCATTTGCTAAAACACTCAGTGCATTTGCCTTCATGGGTTTTGCATTCCACAGGACTTCATGCTGGGTTAATAAAATCCCTCTCTTGAACACGCTTTGGAAACTCAGACAGCCACTGACTGCCCATATGGCAGAATTTGGCTACTGCTATTAGACAGCTGTGGGAAGTTGAGGACAAGAAAGGGGAGACAACACCAAAATCTTATGGATATGTAGACACATGGCTTTTTCTCATGGAAGGAGCTTTCAAAATACGTTCCTCATCAAAATGTCAGGATCCACTTTAGTTTTTTTCTTTCAGGAACTGTAATTGGCACTTCTGCTTTTTGTAGGTGATATGCATGTGACTTATGTGTGTGATTTAAACCCTCATACACTCTGTGCTTAAGTTTCAAGTGTATTATAAAACAATTAGCACACTTACAAGAAAAACAGCAAACCACCACAATTTCTGTTGCTCACAAACTTAAAGGGAGATTGAGTTTAGTGCTCTTCCTAAGTGAAGAGCACAGGGAAGAAACTACATTCTTCCCTGTAACCCAATGCCAAACCACTGCTCTCTGTTTTGAGTAACAAATGCCATTCTTACTGCGTCTAAAAGCCCAGACTCCGTTTCTTTTCTCAACATGTAATTGTGTATTTTGGTACTGCTCTCAAACAACAGTTTACCAGAACAAAGGAGTTATCTTTATGAGACAGTCAGGGAAACGCACAAAGGACAGGAAGATGCAGCTAATCTAAATAATGACACTGGAAACAAAATAGCTACTGGGCTATAAATAAACAATATGAAGTAAATATCAGTATTTTTATTAAGAGAAAGCACAGACTTAATTCGTGGGGATAATGTCAACTGCTGTTTTCTTAGGCTTTAGTTCTTATTTTTTTCAGTCAAGCCATAATGCAAGCTTTCCTACTTTCTTCAACTTTTTACAGTCTGAACTTTTAAAGTCACTCCTTTTGGAGAAAATTGCAAAACTCAGATACGTAAGTTTAGGAGAAAGATCAGATTTTCTAAAATAGTAAAACTGCTCAAACCACTTGTTCTTGAACTGTACAAATACATGCATTCTTACAAGGCAGGAAGGTAAACATACACACGACTGCATTAATTAAGACAATACTCAGTTTCCTGCAACACAAAGGAATTTTCGTATTTAGACTAAGTCTTTAACGATGCAGTCTCCCATTGTGTGCATGTGGGTGTGCAAAGCAAAGCACGCAGTTTCACAGAGAAAAGCACAAGGACTGGAGAGTGAACGGAGAAGGAATTAAATAATCCTCTAGACCAAAGCCAGAATCAACTTTCTGAGCGCCAAGCTCAGCCAGTCCCGCCACCTCACTTTTTGGCAGTACAGTCCTGAGCGACCTGAGCAAAAGCCTGGTTCACGTGCCTTTTTCTGTGGGGATTGTCCTGTTGAGTATCCCGGGCAGGAAGCCGGTCTGATCTGTCGCCTTACAAGATTTAAAACACGCACTGGTGTTTCCCCCCTCCCGAGCCCAGCCCGCACTCTGGGCTGCATCACTTTCCCGGCGGAGGGAAGCGATGTGCGAGAGAAGAGAGCTCCGGAGTGTCCGAGCGCTCTCCGGCTGACAGGACACACACACACGGCCAGCAGGACACACACGCGGCCAGCACTGGCAAAGCACTGGGCCATGGCACCGCTCCCCATCCCTGCGGCTTTACCTGCTGGCGGGCGAGTGGCTGGGGGGGATATCCTGTACAAAGCTCTGCTCCACGCCCGGGATCCGGGCCGGGCTGTGGGGATGGTAGGCTGTCAGCACCACGCTGCCCGAGTCCTTCATCTCCATGGTCATAGGCACATGTCGGCCGCGCTGCTGGTGACGGGAGCGGCCCTGTCACAAGCGCCGGCCCATGGCCCGGCTCCGCTCGCCACTGCCGGCTGTCAGCACAGCTGTGGCACCGAGACACGGCTCCTCTCCCTGTCAGCGGAGCTGGATTAGCATATATTCAAAAACACCGCCCACAAAACAGCCCGCGGGCGAGTTACTATGTTCCTAGGAAACGAGAAACCTGAGATAATCCTGCAATCCTGCACGGAACACTTCCTCCGCGAACACTTCTTCCCCGAATAGTTCTCCACTTCCTCTTTATTTTTATGATTTTTTAATGTTTCCTTTTACCAGCAAATTGGTACTACTCCTCCTGCTCCTGAATGATTCCTGCCTAAGTGAAACGATCTGCTGGTTATGCCGAGAGGGGAGCGCTCCTCAGACACAACACACGGTTTGGTGGAGCACGGAGTCTCCCAAGGGATGCAGAAACCCAGTGGGCTCTGCTCCATTTAACTCACCAAGCAACAGGAGCTGTGATTTCCTACATGCCACATCATTTCTAAGGCAGGGAGCTGCACTTGCTGTCTCCAGAAAACAGATCAAGATTTCGTTTTGCCTGATATGGCTGTGTGCATAATTAGAAAGGCGCTGGAAAATGAGTGAATTATTTTTACAACAGTGTGTGTTCATCTGGAGCAATCCTGTAAATAAATACACACCAAGACGCTTGATATTTTTTCAATATTTAACTTTATCTCTGTATGTTAATTAAGTGCTTTTCACTCAAAAGGAGACAATCAAGAAAAAAGTCAGGATCCAATTCTGGAATAATACTCAGAGAAAACTCTGTAGGACAAAGTGAGAAAATTTGCACATCCCTTTATTTTCCTCGCCCACTTCTTCAGTATTTGGATTTCTTTTTTTAAAAAGAAAAGTTTCTGATAAATGCCAGTTCCTGAAAACTACTGTCATGCCAAGGAAATCACTTGAAGGATGTCCCTAATTTTACTCGTTGTGCCACAAGTCACTGAGCACCTTGTGAGCACAGGTGTGAAAGACCAGCCTCCTGCACCTTTGTCACAGCTGCCAGCAGCACCCTGAGCGCTGGCTCCCTACAAAATGCTCATTGGTCTTCTCTTTTGCATCTCCCTTGAGTGAGGTTGCTCTCTCCAGCACTGCTATACAGTGCTATATTACACTGTCAGTCTCTCCAGCTGGTGAAGTAGCTCAGGTTTTGAATCATAAAATGATCTCAGCCTCATATTCCCCCTGAACTGGCTATCCTGCCTCAAGGGACACAGTGGTTTCGGTCAAACACGTTGCTGGGACTCATGTAGGCAGTGCCCAAGTTAATTTTAAATTAGCCAGCGTAGGACACTGATAAAGGTACACTTGGCAGCCCTTCTTGCCAGACTCACCCAGGAAGCATAAATATTTAACGTACAGAGCCTCTAAGCCTGCTCTTGCTCTGCAGTTAAGATATCCCGGATTAAATGTTTTAAGGCCAGGTTGCCCAGGATAAAATCACAGCTGCTTACACGGCAGCATGGAGGCCTTCTGGGAGCCTCTGTGCAGCCACATACAGATGATAGGAATGAAGGAGAAGGCTCTAAGCTATCTCTGGAAGAGACAGAAGGCTCTAAGCTATCTCTCTTATTGCCCATGGTGCTGGGACCATAGGCCATGGTGCTACCAGTGATGGCTGGGGTGAGTGCAATGACCAGTGCTCTGTGATTACTGGGGTATTCACTCCTATCCCGGTTTTACATTTTCTTTCCTGGACCAGAAGGTGAGAAATCCACTTCTCTGTTGAGGTGGAGTAAAATGTTAATAGAAATTTATATTTGGCACAAATGCAGATAGCTATTTTGAATATTAATCAGCCAAAATGTACACATCTGAGGATCTCGTAGAAAAAAATTTATAAATATATGTTATAAAATATTTGCTGACACCCTTTAAGGCTTTTCTTCACAATTTACTTCAAGAAATTACACACTTGAAAAGGCACACATAGTGGAAGGAACCAAACACTATCATAAAGGGAGTGGGTGTCCTTTAGGAGATCAAGGTGCTGACAAAATACTGGCTTAATTCCAGGAAAGCCTTTTTTTCTCTTCTTTCTGTCATAACACTAGTCTTTTTGCAGTACCATCAGCCAAAAAGTGATGATTATGCACTTTAAGCTATGTGTAGATAAAGTCCACAGTAGAAATGCAATATATTTTTAGTATTATTTTTATTTTCTCTTTCCATAATAAAAACTTTCAAACACTGAAATAACTTAGAAAGTATACAGATACCATCTCAATAGAAAAATACATATAAATAGAGGAGGCCCACACTTATTAAATGGCATTTTCTCTCTAAGAAAAATAAACATGGAAGATTTTATTTAGAGATTTATAAAGTGCTGGTGCACAAACTGGAGGCTTGTATGGAAATGGAAAACTATTTGGCACAAGTACAAATAGATATTTTGAAAACTGATCAGCCAAAAGACATATACCAAACCAAGAGCTAAAAATGTTTATATGACTAATGGCTCCTGGCGTTAGACATCTGCATATTGCTGAAACCCCCAAAATGTGGAAAATCTACTAGACACACACATAAGCCTTTAAACAGTTTTCACTGGGCTAGTGATACAGTCATAAGAAAACATACGAGACAAGATGTGCTGGACTTCAGATCTATCTGTGAAATTCTGTTCCCAATGGAGAAGTTATTTTCCTGCTTTATAAAGAAGCAAGTAGGAAAGCATTTTAATCCAACATGTTTGTGTTTCTGCAAGATTCCCTTGAATACTAGATTGTGAAGTACTCAGGACTGTGACAGTTCTAATTGTTTTTTCAGATAGTTAATAGCTTCCTAGACCTTTCAAATACTATGGAAATGCCATTTTAGTGAGAAAAAAATATTGTGAGGATGCTTTTGGTGGCTAGCAGAAGAGTCTGTGGGGAGTCTATGGCCCACAATCCCATGAGCAGCTGTCCTTGGTTTCATAGGCAAGGGGCTTGTACTTTCAAATTTTATGTTGTGCTTGTGTCAAGGGGAGTACTTTGCACTTTCACGCATTTGGCAAAATAATTAATATAAAATAATTGTGTAAAGATTAGTGGGTCTGAACTTGTAGAACTAGAAATGAGAAATCCTCACTGACTTGTTACTTCAGAAATATGAGTTAGTGGCTATATACTTGTGTGATCAAGCCTTCAGCTTCAGCTGTTGAAGAATATCTGTGAGAGCCATATACAAGAAATACAAACATACAGAAAGTCACTACTTCAAGTTTACTGAAATGAGAAAGAAACTGTCATTATTAATACCAATTGTGTATTTACATTGAATTAATTAATAACCATTTGGCAGCAAGATGGTGGGCAACCTTTGCATAGCACATTGTCTATTGCTTGGAAAGGAACTATAATGTTTTCAAACAGATTTTAAACAGCCTTTTCTGGTCAAGTTCAATGGGGTGTTGTTACTTAAAGGAATGACATTTGTCAGCTAGGAGTTCTTGTCCTGACATGGTGGGAGCATTTACCATTATATTATAAGAGTAGACCCAAAGAGTCCTGAAAAGTAGAAGATTCCCCTTTGAACTACAAATCACACAAAAATCTCTGAGTATTGAATTTAATTACTCTTTTCCATCTTAAATTACCCAGGACAAAGTTAGACAAAATTAGCAAAACTCTAAAGTTAATTTTGGACCAGTTTTATTTCAACTTGGATTAGATTAAGTTTTAAAAGGAAGCTGTGTAAAGCACAACATTTTTCACTGATTAAATCAAGGGAAAATGAGTGGAGTAATACATAGAAAAATGTCATCCTAGCACTGTGTCTAAATTTCCGCATCCCTCTTGCAATAAATTTTCTCTGTGTGAAAGTAACCAAAACCACAATCACTGTATTTCTTCATCTTCTTTTTTTCTTGCGGGGGGATGTAGGGGATGGGAGGGGGAAGAGGCAAAGGATATCTCTTACTTATCTCTACTTTTTCATTTGGATGGAAAGATGTTTGAGAGGTAGGGAGCAGAAAGCCTCACCACACCAAAGAGTTGGTGTCAGCAAAAAGCACCTGGACAGTCTGAGAACAGGCAGTGTTAAACAAGCCAAGGGCACTGGTGTGTGCATCTTCTACTGCTCAGTACCAATTCACATGAAAAAAGTGTCTGAGAAGGGGCTGACTTTGTGTCAGGAGAATCTTCACTGTGTCTTGAAGTCTATTTCCTTTCAGATAATTTTATGTGTCATGAAGGATAGTTTTTAATCTTGGTTTAGCCTCTGAACCTTATATTCTGGTGATGCTGGAAGGATTAGAGTCCTTTTTTCTACTATAAAGGAGAGGTGTTTGTGTGCCTTGTTGTGGGCAGTTGGGAATGCAGGGGCATGGGTGAGACCCACTGCTTTTAAAACACTGAAAACTTCATAAATCAAAAAATAAAATATTAGAGAAAAATCTTTGCATTCTGCTTTGTCTTTTCAAACTGAGAACAGAAAAAACTGAGAAAACTGTTGCTTGTCCTTTAAAAGCAGGTTAATTAACAGGGCAATTTAAGGAAAGAGAATAGAAATCAGGTATTGTGGCAACTGGTGGTTTTGCAAAGGTTTGTAATTAAAGTATGAAACAAAACATTCATCTTTGTTAAATATAGCCTCACATTTTTCAGTTCCAGACTAAATTTAAATATATATCACATTTTGGTGAATTTTAACATGGTCTTTTTTTTAATTGATTTACTATGGATTCTTTTAACCTAAACAAGATAATAAAGCATAGAAAAAATTCTTTAGGCAACTTTGTGTAGTTTCTTGCTTAACAATGACCCTTATTTATTTTCTAGGAGCTCAAAAGTTGTTTCTCCCTAGCTCAGATGAAAATACCCATATATTATTCCCATGTTAATTATGTTCAGAAAAGGAAACTTCCTTAATCTTTCTGCCACAACAGGGTTTTCTGGAGGTTTACTTTGAGAAAAAGCTCATATCCTTTCATTCATCCATGAGGTTTATGCTCCTTCATGACATGTTGATCTAACCACTTCAGCTGGGACAGCTGAATGCTGTGGTCTGTTTTTTTTTTTTTTTTTGTTCTGAGGCAGTAAGCTAAAATTACATGAAGGAGTGGTAATGTGGTTAAGTTAAGAAAAGTAGCACTGGGAGAGGCTGGTTGCTTGTTTGAAATGTTCCTCTAAGCACAAGCTGAAAATGGGAATTGGTTTCTGCTGCATGAAAGGGGAACAATGATCATGGATAGACAGCAATGAGCATTTTCAGTATATGTGGTTATGTCCTGATACCTCTGAAAGAGCAGAATTGGGTTAGATATTTGAATTTGGTACAGGGAGATTGAGTCCTCATATTCAGATTATAATTATTTGTAAATATTTATAGATTACACATCCTACAAATATGTTAGTAATGAAAAATGAGATAGGATGATAGCTTTTTGTATAAAAAACAACCATAACTCTATTCTTTTAATAACTTTTAATAACTCTATTCTTTTAAAAAGTACTATTTTCCAGGGGCCAGTCAAACTCCTAAGAAGCTGTGTGTATATGTGTGTTTAAGTATTTGTTTAGGATATGTGTATATATTCACATTATACCTCCCTATCCTCCACCTTTAACCACTGTTTTAACATTTAAGAAAGGTATTCCTTTTTTTTGTTTGTTTGTTTGTTTTTTTCCCAAAGGCTACAAGCAACAAATGCAATTTCTGAAGTTAATATTGATTTGAGAATCTACCTTTGCCCTTGCAGCAGCACTTTGGTAGTATATCTGAATGCAAGAAAAATACTGTTTCCCCTTTCTTTTTATCGTTATAAATAACTTCATATTCAGCAGTTTGGTAACATTTTTAACCCTGAAACTACAACATTTTCTAGTGATGGCTTTATGTAAAATACAGTGGGTATTTCCCTATAACACTGCCAACGATTTTTCCACTTTGCCATTTCATACCTGAGCCTGTTTCCCAGGCAGTAGCAGTAGACCACAGCTCTGCTGGTGAATTTGAAAGCTGCACTGAGCTATATATTCACCAGAGGACTGCTCTGTTAATTAAACTTCTTTGAGCTATGTTCTGAGGGATATGTGTGAAACTTGATGGAGCAAGGTAGAAAGGTATTAACAGCAACCAGTAATGTTCATCGGGCACATAGCCAGACATGTCAATGTCAGCTATCTTGTTTTGATTGCATTCTACTCCTTTTTAAAAACAAGAACTGTGTTTTTTTTAAAATTACAGAGTCTAGTAGCACTGTTAAGTGGATTTTCCACATTTGCATCCAAGGGGTGATACCTCAAATTCTCCTTCCCATCTAGAGAAGGGGGGTGTATTTCAAAAAAGCATAGCTTACATCTTCATCCTGCTTTCATATTCTGTACCTTGATGATTTGAATTCCTGAAGTTACTAAATTTAGTATTGCCTTTGCTATGCAAAAGTGAAGAAAGTACTCTTCTTATCTGCTAATTTCTTCATAGTACTGCCATATCACCACGGAAATAGTTAATTAGGTTGTCAGAGGAAACCTTATTTTTGTATTGGTCATGCAGGCATGATATCTCAGAACTTCCCTGCAATACCTGTGTTAGGTAAGTTATCGCAGAATGAAATGAGTTAGATTCAAGAGGGATTTTGGTTTTTGATAGAGACATTTTTGTAAGTTAGTAACTTCAAATTTAGATCTGCTGCTAATGTTGATTTACAACAGCTCTAAAGATTTTCGGTAAGAGGAAGCACAAATACACCCAATTAAAATCTCTATAAGTAAATTTAATGCTATAATTTACTTGAAAGTTTGTCACAAATTTAAACACTAATTGTATAATTTATGAACAGTAGGAAGAAGATGTTTTGAAATTTAAAATAAAACAGACTAAATATATCTAAATAAATTTAATATGCAGCAGAAAAGCACTGGATGGCACCATTATTAATATAAATACATTTTCATTTTGAAGTTTTATTATCAAAGATATGCAACCACTTTATAGCATCACTGACTTAAAGATACCTGTGAGAAAGGCACGTTTCATAAACCCTTGTATGAACACTCTGCGTTTTAGGAATAGAAACATTGAAACATCAGCTGGCAGGAAAGAAGACTGACCTGGTGGACCTGCAAGCTTTTCACAAGAACTCAAGGGAAAAAAGAGGGTGTATCACATTTGGAAAAAGGGGCATATGACTCAGGAAATATTTAAGGATGTCATTAGGTCATGCAGAAAGAAAATTAGAGGCAAAATCTCAGTTAGAACTGAATCTGATCACTTATGTAAAGGATAATAAAAAGTGTTTTTATAAATACAAAAATTAATTTAAAAAGAGAAGTGCAGTGAAAATCTCTTTCTTTATTGGTTGTTGGGGGGAATATAGTTACCAAAGATGAGGAGAAGACTGAGGTACTTTATGCCTTCTTTGCCTCACTGTTCTGCAGTAAGAGTGGTTATTCTCAGGGCAGCTGGCCTCCTGAGCTTGTAGACAGGGAGCAGAATGAACCCAGGAGGAGGTAGTTAGTGACCTGTGTGCCACTTAGATGCTCACAAATCTATGATAGCAGATAGGATTCATCCTGGGGTGGTGGAAGAGCTCAAGCTGCTTTCCATCACTTATCATCAGTCCTGGCTAAATCAGGAGGTCCCAGATGACTGAAAGATGCCCAGTGTGACATTCATCCATGAGAAGGGCTGGAAGGAGTTTTCAAACTTCCAAAGAAACATTCCAACCTCAAGGCTGGCCTGGATGAAACATTATTATGACTAAAGTCCACTTTCTTGTAGCCCTATAAACAGCATAGTAGAGTAAGTAGTAGAGTGAAACTCACCAACAAACTTTGTTGTGCTGTTGCTTTTACAGTAAAGGTGTTTTTGTTGATAAGTTTTCCAATGATTCTTTAAGTGCTCTTAAAGCACTCATTCACGTCTCAAGTCTCTGAAAGTAGGTTGTAGCCAAGTGGGGATCAGCTTCTTCTGCCAGGCAGCTAGGGAAAGGACAAGGGGGCATAGCCTTAAGTTGTGCCAGGGGAGGTTTAGGTAGGACATTAGGAAGAAATTCTTCATAGAAAGGGTGCTTAGACTTTGGAATGGGCTGCCCAGGGAGATGATGAGGCCGCTGTTCACAGGGGTGTTTAAGAAAAGATCAGCACTCAGTGCATTGGTCCAGTTAACATGGTGATGTTTGGTCATAGGTTGAACTTGATCTCAGAGGTCTTTTCCAGCCTGACTGAGTCTGTGATTCTGTCATGCTGTAACTGTCTTTTGCAGGAAAATGCTGGGTGCCAGACATAACTATAGAGGGAGCTGCCTGACTCACAGTCCTGTGCCCTAATCACATGAGGTTGCAGCTTAATTAATCAACAGTTTGGCAAGTACTTTTGTAAAGGAATGAGTGAAAAAGATGATACATTTAATCAGCCACAACAGGAGATAGGGAGAGCTTACCATGTGAGCTACAGAAATGGCACATCTTCTCTGGATCTGACTAGTTAGACATTTATTCTCTGCAGGGGGAGTGTGCCAATTTTGGTGGTGTATCTAGGGAGACTAGAGGGCTTTCCACCTAATGGTTACTAAATCATACAGATTAGCCCTAAGTGGAAACACATACATGAACACAAGTTTGCTAAATATATAAACAGTCATTTCTAGGGTACTTTTATATCATGGTATCGAATACTGTGATCTTAAATATGTTAAGAAGCACTAGAAATAAATTTTGTCACTGCTGCAAGGAGGTGGTTGCATCAACACAGGGAGCTAAATGAATTATCATAATTAGGGGGTAACAGAAGGGAATTTTGCAATACCAAGGATTCGGGAATTACTGTCTCAGGAGATTGCAAAGAACATTTTAGATTTTTTTTGCTTAACGAGGTCAGGCATGAGCTTTTCGCTCTGTGATACTGGCACAAGGAATTTTGTTTCATAGTTGAGAGTTTTATCAGAGTTTAAGAACATGGAAATTTCCCATTAAATTTTGTCATTGTACATTGTTCATGGAAAAATAAGGATTTCCAGGGCTATTGTGCCAATTTTGTTAGTGTAAATTGCTAGCCTTCTCAACATAACAGAAAAAAATTGCAGTTATTTGAAAGATATTTCTGCTAGAGGAAAAAAACCCAGCATGTAGCCATTATTTATTTGTTTCATTTGTTATTTTTATATTCACATGTTTTTTATCTGTGGCTTCAATGGGCTACAATCCATGGTATGCAACCCTATCAAAACAAAACAAAGTTCCATCAGGGATGAAATAGATACATTTTCTCCAGGTTAATTTAATAGATTAATGTTTCACACAATAAGAAAGCCAAGACTGCAGATGACTTGTTTTTGGTTTAGGACTTCAGGGAACAGATGGGAAAGTGGCAGCATTAATGTACCTTAATGGATCCACAGGACCGTGTTTATGTTTTGGCTTCTGTTCAGAATTTCTTTTTTTTCCTCTTTCTTTCTTTCTTTTCTCTCTCTCTCTCTTTTTTTTTTTTTTTAATTTTTTTTTGTTGCAGTGGCTGTGCTCACTTTAGAATCTTTTCAGAATCTTTTCCCCTTCATTTTTCTACTGCACTTTTGATCCTACCTTTGTTGTCGTGATTACAGGTTTCAGACTTAGAAAGCATGGACAGTCTCTAGCTCTTTTTCCTAAGTGAGTACCATATGGGAACATGCTGAAGGGAATAGACAGAAAAGTGCCCTCTTGGCCTCTGCTCAAGGAATTGGGGGTATTGGGGAGTAGAGGAGGAGAGTCTGCAGGGCTCAGCTCATGTGCTCTTCCTAACCAGCATCTCCTATTGCTGCTGTTGGAGACGGAGGTTTGAGACAGATGGACCTGACCAGAACTGACCTTCTGACCTCGTAGTGAGTTTCTTGTGGTCCTCAGTTCACAGAATGAGTTTTTATGAACTCTTATTTACTTATTATTTAAAGTACTCTTACTATTCACTCTTGTTTGCAGTCAGTCCACATGGTGCACAGTAAGGCTTGGCTTACTTTTAAACACAACATCAAAAAATCTCTGGGCTGCTACTGAGAATGCTGTCTTTTTGTATATGTCTTCTGCATGTTATTTGCAGCAAAGCTTTCTTCTATTTCTTGCAAACAGCAGTTTTGTTATTTCTCTCCAGTTGTTTTGCTCTCTGACATTTTGTTCGGTCCTGCCTTCTACTGAACTGGAAAACAAAAGAAAAATCAGGTGAAACTTTGAAAGAAAGAAATATATAATTTATTAAATATAGTTCAGCATGAATCAAATAAGGACAAAGAAGTACATAAAAAAATATAGGTACTGACTGGTAAACTGGGAGTGTTTTGTCCGCCTCAAAATCTTACTGTTTGATTACAGGTTTTTAATACATAAAAACATATTTCTTGTACAATCATGCTAAGCATACATGTCTCAGAAAAGATTTAATGATGAAGATATGTGGATACATCCGGATTGCAGCAAAGACAGAGTTTTATTTAGTCATCTGAGTCTTTACTCAGCAACCAAATTGGCATGTCAAATCTGGCATTTGCTTGCATAAAAGAGATAAACAAAATGCTGAATAAACCTCATTTTCCTGGGAAATTACTGGTATTGCAACAAACAAAAAGTCTTTCACATGCAGAATGCAAGGCCACGAGTTTTCCTGGGTGACCAATTGTGCCCAAAGTGTGTCTCACTCTTTCTCAAAACAAGAGCTATAAATAGGCAGGCATTTTGTGCCATTTTAATGCTGAGTATTACACATTCCAGCAACTTCAGTTTTTCAGCTGGTTATTTTTATTTTCCTTTGTTGTGACTGAGCAAGTGAGCCCAGCCTACTGAAATGCCACCCACTCCTTGAAAGAAAAATCTAGGACTAACCTGAAAGGTCAGGAAAGGGCTCTATCTGGAAATATGCTTGAAATAAAGAGGAGAGAGTGCAGAAAACTAAGTGAGAATGATGATCTGAATATAGTGAGTATTTTGTTTAAAAACAGTGGTGAACTTTTGTCTGAAAACCTCTGACTTTACTGGTATTATTACAAATCCCAGTCCCCAGCAAGGAACGTCAGGAGGGTTGAAGGGGTTTTTGTAGCAAGTCAGATGGCTGCCTGAAAAACGTTACTTCTCTTTTCATTTTTAATTTTTATTTTAATATGGTTCCCCATTGTTTCTATACCCTGGGATCTGGCACTCAGAAAGCCAGTCATTTCCTCTGAACACTATTAGAAAACGCCAGGAATGATATGGAACAATAATGTTCCTTAAAAAGAGTTTCAGTTCATGGGAGAATTACTGCAATATGAAGACTTGTTTATAACATATTACAGTGACTTCCTCACCCTATTATCATTAGCAATACAGCCCTAAAACTTGCAATCACCATCCTGCCAATGAAAAATTCCCAAATCTGCATTCATGTCTGCAATGGTTTCCTGGATGCCCTCTGTGTTAGCAGATCTTGGTGCAATGCAAAGCCTTTAGTTCACCTGACTGCTGAAACCTGTGCTGGACCTGAGCTCTGGTGTCCACCTGGGCCTTGTGCTGCCCATTTAGGCAGCTGGAATATGTCTGCTTGAGAATCTCACATCCCTTGATGCCGGTCCATGACAAAGGGTTGTTCCTGTTTTAGAGAAAACCACCGGCAGAGCCATCAGCTTAATCTTAGACACTTAGATAATTGTAGATGTGTAGAAACAGAAAGTCAGAAAAGCTGAATCATGCTGGGGCAGCTATGAATGCAACCATGAAACTGTGAGTTTTTGGAGGGTGCACATGATGCACTGAGGGTGCACGTGATGTTTTTATGGTTTAGTTACCGGCTGTTTTGTCCAATCTGATCTGTGAGAGTATTCTAGAGGATAAATACTTAGCAAAGCTGACCTTGAGCTAACAATAAATAGAATGGATTTACTGTCATTCTTCTGAGGATTTGAAAGTTTAGTAACAAATTATAAAAAACTCCTGTTCGCGGGAAACATTGCCTATGTGGGATCATAACTATTCCATAAACTGGCAGACTGTGATCCTTGTGGTCTCATATTGATGTCACTGCAGTTTTATTCTGGGCTAAACTTCTCTGACCAAAATAGAAGTACTCCTTATTTATGTCACTGCAAACAATGTTAACACAAATGTTTGATCAAAGCAACTGCTCCAGCTTATAATGGCTGGGTTAGGATGAGCACTAGGAGTTGTGACTCTGAGGTTTTGCACTACCCAGGAAAAGGCTCATTTGCACAAAACTTTGTCCCCCTAAACTTCTGCTGCAGTTTTGGTCCTTTGTTAGACCACCCTCCTAGCCCCTTGGGCCTCTGCCATCTCTCCAGTGATTCTTTGAGCCCCATAGACAAAGTTACAGATTGATTCTGTCATTTTAGTTCTTAATTTTCTCTCTGTGTATTGTTTTGGTTCTTAATTCTCTCTCTGTGGTGAATTTTATTCAGGACTATTCTCTTCAGGCGAATAGGAAAAGGTCAGTTTGGGGACCCCCAAAGAACATCAAAGTGGTAGTGAGTATACAGCAAACAATACAGGACACTGAACATGAGGACTTAAACAGAGGAAAAGGCTTGAACATGACTGCATTTCCTGTGCTGCAGCCTGCACTCTTAGTAATGGGTGTCTATGGGAGCCAATTTTTCCTTCATAAGCTGATGAAAACGGGTATTTGTGCTTGCAGCAGCTAGGAGGGCAGCCATCCAAATGTGGTCTGCTCTATGGCACACACAGGGCAGCACTCTCTGCAGTGGCAGCAATACTTGGTGCTGCAGAACCTTTTATAATTTGCCCTTTACTAATCAACCTAACTTGTATTCCCACTGTTTGTCTGAGAACTGTATTCTCATTTAGACTGCAAAATTATTGCAGCCTATGTACTGAAAATAAGTTGAAAATGGTATTCTTTATCTTAAGGATAAAAAACATAATTAAAATAATATTTTCATGATCCTGGATAGCTACTGAGATCTTCTTCCTTTGCAATTCCTTGCACCAGCCAAGAGGGATTGTCTTCATCAAATCACTCAATAAAATGACTTTCTGTCACAGAAACCTATGCACCTGACTTTGTGGAGAGGATCAAAGAGATTTCTTACTGCAAACGGTGTGCTGATTCTATTGGAACAAAGCGTAATTATGATACATATGTGCCATTTTAAGTTGCAAGCAATCCCCTAAAGGGCTTTATAGTGTTCTGCTTCACTATGCAACAAAGGTGCAAAGAGGGAGGCACAGGCCCCAAAACTGGTATATAGTCCCCAGCTTTGGCTCTCCAACTGCTGCAAATTATTAATTTTGTGTTACTGTTTTCTGGTACGATACTACTAACATACTTTTAGGAAAGGGTTGGAGTAGTAACACTTAGCATATTTATGAAAAAAACTCCACAAGACCGAAGCATGCCCTTTCACCTGGACTGTACAACTAGAAAACAGAGAAGGCAGCATAAGAAATGTTCAGCACAAGGACAGGAAAAGCCTGTCCAACTCAACATGCCTGGTATTTTCTTTCTGCCCTTGTTTATCTGAAACTCACTTCCCTTCTTTTTTTCTCTCTGCTCCTCTAACTCATTCTGAACTTGTCTTTAATTTCCAGCACTTTTTTCCATTAGCACTACATAAAGTCTTGGCATAAAGTAGTTGTGATGGCAACATTTCCCACTTTCTTCTAAGTTTTGAACTTGGGGAAGCTCTAATCTCTTTGCCTGTAGTTTCAAAGGCCAGTGCAGACAGTGAGCACACAGCTTTTGTCTGACAGCTGTGTATGCTTTACAACTTTGCTGAGTTTTAAAATTCTTGTGCCAATTTAGATTAGCCTGAAAACTGCTCTCATAAACTTTTAGATAACTGCAGTGGCTGCGGCCATGCTTTTTGACTAGTTTGGAATGGAGATGTCGCATCGGTCTTTCTTTTCCCATTTAATCTCTGCCAGGACAAGGGAATATTGGAAGAAATCTGTCATTTCCCCTAGTCCATTTGTTTTTAATCAACTTGGAACCATCTCTCATATTGCATGAGGCAGGTAAATTTGTGGTAGTTGTAACAGACAAAGTGGATATACTGCTTCAAAAACTGTGCCCATTGATTTATAAAAGTCCCGTTCAAACTACACGTCTCAAAAGCTTCAGAATGTTTAAAGCTTATACTTCAACTAACCCTGCCATATGTAACAATCTCTTTTCTTCCTTAAAAATAGCTATACATCATTCTCTTTTGTTCTTTGAGAGACAATTTTTATTCCACTCTACCTCTTAGTCTTTGTTCTATACCTTTTATCCAGTAATCTTTGATGTGGAGCAATGCTAAGTATCCTCTGAAAACCTAATTAAATTAGAATTCCCTTTATCTATCATGGCAGTAATATCTTCAAAGAATTCTAACAAGTTAGTAAAGGTTGAATTCTCTTGCTTCAGAATAGTCCAAGTATTTTGAGATGTCATCCCCCTAACAGAGAGCTCTTTTAAATAGCTTTCAATAAATTCTTAAAACAGTCTTCAAAAGTTACTGAATCCCCATTTCATCCTGTCTCTCCCATTTAACATTTTTGATGATTGACCTCAAATTATGTATCTTTGTTGTTTTATACAAGGATCTAAATGTAAGATAGTGAACTTCGTATAAAACATAAAGTAAAATATATGTTCAAAAGTTCTCATTCTCTTTCTCCTCTTATCTACTAATGCTCATGCACATTGTTTTGATTAAATGAAATTATACCAACCAATTACATTATATACCTAACAGAATATATTCTTTCCTCTTTGACTTTGAAGAATGATTGCTAGTGAGAACAGTTTGTTTTGTATTTCCTCTGCAAAGAATGAAAACATAATAAAGACTTCATAGTTCTATTGTATTTAAATCCATATTAACTTTTCACTTTTCAAAATTCTAGTCAATATGTAAATTATATACATATATGGAACAAGAACATTTGGATTCATATAGGGTCTTAGTATTGAAAGCTATCCTATCACTTATGATGGATTAGCTTTAAAGTAATTAAAAAAATAATTTCCAGGGTCTGGTTTTCGGGTTTTTTTCCCCCTTAATGTTCTGGAAATCCCAGCTTGCCAGCTCCTGTTCCACCTGCATAGCCATAAGCATACCTTAAGCTTACACTGGAATAATTTAATTTTCCTTAGTAATTTCACTGCTTGCAAAGTACCTATTCAACTCTTGTCTTTCCTGAGCTGAAGGGCTGCCAGGTCCCTCCCACCGTGTAGGGAGTGACCTTTCAGTTCCTTTCCACACACACAGAGCCTCTGGGCCTCCACTAGCACTGAGTTAACCAGATGCTTTTGCAGCCCTGCAAATCATGGGTGATGAGCCCAACTTAAACAGCAGTGCCCAAGGAGAGGGAGCCCCTCATCAGGATCCCTATCCCAGGGCTTGAAGGAGCCCTGTTCCCTCCTCTGCTGTGCCAAGATACAGAGTTTGCAGTGGCCTCTGTGGCTGGTGGCATCGGTGCTATAAGCATTTAGTTTTAGACAGGGACTTCAGTGGTGCTCTTGTTTAATAGTACTTTCTAGGTATTTGCATGAGCTAAACAAAACTTATGAAAAATCTGGGGTATATTGAACTGGAACCCCACTTTTTCCTGTTCTGTTTAGGTGGGATATCCTTTTTGGCAGGTTTACAAGCATGTGTCAGACAACTGTTTTACAGCAAAAACATTTTGCTACAGTTATGGGTTGATAGAATGACTGATTGTCATTTAAGAGGCCCTTTGTTCTGAATCCTCATATGTTTGCTCATGTGCTTGCAGACTGAGATTCATTTCTCAATGAAATTGAATTCATATGTTCTGGAGAAAAAAACTCCATCCCCTCATTCTTGAACTATGAGGTCTTTTTCTTTCCCCCCAGGACTGATTTTCATAGTCCTGTAAAGTCTGAAATGATAATTTTATAACTGCAGTGAGCACAGAAGAAGTGAAGCTCAGCCCCAGGAAGCAGGTAACTGCCTGGACTACCTGTGGAGAGCTGTGCTGAGACACCCGTGTCAACTTTGAGAGAGGTGCCTTGGGCACAGAAAGCATCCCTGTTGCTGCTTCATAGAGGGGACTCCCTGCTCTCATTCCTCTTAACACAGACCTCAGACACAGACATTAGTTAATAGCAGCCTGCTGAGGCAGTGAAATGCTGTACCTATAAGAATTGCCTGCAGTCACAAGCTGAAACAGAGCCAGGAGCTCAACCCAGCCTGGAGTTCCAGTCTAGTGCCTTTTACCACTTCCTTCTCTCACATGACTATTTACATTACTGACCTTTGGAAGAAAACAACAACCTCCAACTAGATATTTATATATGCTCATATTTGAACACAGGATTCCTGCTTTTGAAACATCTTTAAAACCTCTGCAGTCCAAAGGTCTCAGCAAAGCCCAGTCTATCCGAGGGAAAGCACACACTGAAATTGAAATTTGAATTCTCCTAACATTTATATAGAGATATAACCAGCCTGATAGATCCTGTTTCACCACATTATTTCCCTTTGGCACAGAATAAAAGAATCTGGGGATAGTTGCTTGTTTGCTTCTAGGAAAAGTGAAGTAGCAAAGTGCTAAGGTAATCGTTTAGCTCTTACAGGGATTTCAGTGGCATGGTCTAGACTGCTGTCTACTGCAGACTTCAAGCTAACCATCCTTGAGAGGAGAGCATTTCCAAAGCTCAACAATGGTCTCACCTGCCTCAGTTTCAGATAAACGTATGGTGAACAAAGTATTTACTTGTGGAATGTAAAAGCTCTATTACTTTGTTGTTCTCGTCCTACAAAAAAGAATTTTAAAAATAAATTAATTATTAAATTAGTTATAAAATTTTGCATTTGTTGACTTTATTTACTTAAAATTGAAAATTTTAACTCACTTTTACTACTTGCAGAGCCCCTGTGGATA
Organism: Toxostoma redivivum; assembly: GCA_013397375.1. NCBI lineage: Eukaryota > Metazoa > Chordata > Aves > Passeriformes > Mimidae > Toxostoma > Toxostoma redivivum. The sequence continues at coordinate 1,841,529 of VXBI01003752.1, forward strand.
TCAAAGCGTGTGAAGTGGTTCAGCTAGGCTCTGCCCAGCTCTCTGGAAGGCATGCTGTCCCCCTTTGCTGTGCAAATGCTACCCGAGCCCAGTCCTGGATCACCAGCCTCCACCACCAAAGACATGATTTTGGCTTGGAGAGCACACCACAGATGCAATGAACAAATGCAGCATATCAGTCCCTCAGTTTCTAGATAACCTTGGGGGTCATTAGAAGTCACTGTAATTCAAAGCAACCCTTACGTCCTCTTAGAAAGTGAAACTGCTGTAAAAGCAGAAGAGTGCCATGTAAGTGCTAAAATTAAAAATATGCAAGAATAAGAATGACTGATCTCTAAGTTTTCAGAGCTAATTCATCTAGAAGTATCATTTCATCACAACAATAGGATATGTTGCCCTTTTACAGTAGTATCTAGCATAAATTAAACTCGAAAAAGTCAACTAAATCTGAAATTAGGGGACTATTTGGATTACCTGCCTCCAAAAAGCTTTCTAAGGGAATTCCTTACATGTCTGTGTTATCAGTTAGCATGCAACATGAACTGATACAGGAATATATGTAAAATACAAATACTGTACATTGAGGTTCCTGCATTCTAATGAATGGTACAATAGTATGGAAAGAAAAGGAGGTTTTTCTTATATTTGAAAGAAGTCCAAATGCATTGATGATCTTTGTGTTCATATACAGACAGCGAAGTCAAAACACAGCTGTGAGGTCTAATTTTAGGGGCCACTAACCTTGATCATGCTCTTTTAATAATCCTCCTATTTGGGAATTCAAAGATTTGAGGAGGGTGTAGCCTTGACGGTTTTAACTGTCCTTGAAACCAATATTCACAATGTGTCATCTGATTTTAGAAACAATATTATCAGAATGCATCAGATTGTGGCTTGACCATAGGATGCCCTGGAAGCTGAAATGCCATTTTAAATATAAACAACACAGAGGGTTCCACCAGAATGTTTCAGCTAAAAGAGATGTGCAAGGAGTCTAATATCACATTCCTGTGTCAATTATAATATAGGTAATGAAAAGAAATAAAAGTCCTTCACTCTTTAAGTCTTCCACCAAATTACCTCTCATAACAACTCTGAAGAGGAACTTTGTTAGGGTTTTCTGGTAAATAAATGGGGAATTACTGAAAAGTCCTGAAATGAACCTTATTCTTGAATCTTTCTCTTTTTTTTCAGCATTCCAGGTTGAATCTTAGCAAACTAAAGCTTTTATACATTTTGGAGCCCTGCTGGTTTTGCAAAGCTGAAGAATTTGCTACTTCCAAATGTATTATTCATTTGAAAACTTCTTACATGACAGCTGATATTCAATAAGCAGGAAAATTATATAAATAATGACTATTAATGTAATTTTATTCAGTTAGAGAAATTTGTGATTTTTAAAATGAATGAAAGGAAACAAGACTATGCATCTATTAAAACATAAAGACTACAGGATATTCTACTCCTGTCCTTCAGTGAGAGAGCAGCTCAACAGCAGCATTTGAACGATGCCCTGCACAACAGATCTGACATTGCCAGAAGAACAATCCCAGTGTACAGCATTTCTGCAGAAGGGAATAGAACTAAGCTGAGCCTGGATGAGTTAAAACTGTGCCCATCATATACAGTATTCTCTGTTGCTGTTAAGGATCCATTGCCTGATAATATCGGTAGATTTTAGGTTTGCTTGTGATGGCACAGATGAATGATATCCCTGGATGGCATTAAAGGAAAGTTCCAGAGCAAAATCTACTCCCTATCATTTTTCTACCTTATGACCACAGCTCTGTACAGTCCCTCCCACATAACTACTCAGTAGTATTTCAAAATCAGAATGATTCCCTACATTCCTGGTTAGCACATTCAGAGGTTAAACATAAACCAGAAACTAACACTGATTATCATTAAGCATTCCTGTGCCAAATACCTTGCTGAAGTAAAATGATAAAAGTTCAGCACGTAATTCTTGGCAGGTATGGCTGATAATTTTTTTTTATGCTTCTATTAATATTCTTGGTTTACTATGGTCTCACAATTACTTTTATTTGTCTATATAAATCCACTTTGTTTAGTCTTGCAAGCTATTATTTCTGATTCTGTACAGTATCACACACCAAAAACAGGCTGCTCATTATTATATATTGTTATTGTTATGAACTACTGTGGAGCTAAGGTGGTATCGTGTGAATTGGCAAAGTGCTATGAGAAATCTAACTCTAAAAGGCAACTGTGGGAAATGAGCACCTATTTGCTGACAATTTTTTCACACTTAACCTGAATGTGCACAAGGTCTATGGGATGGACTGTGATTTGGTTTCTACATCCTACCTAGTCTTGTATTTATTAGCACATACTGTTCCCCTCCAATTGTCAAAGATTTTTTCACTGATCATGTTCTTCAGTATGTAGGAAAGCTTTTTCCTTGCTACTCTCTACCAGGAGCTCCAGGCAATCTAGAAAAGGATGGAAAGAAATGAAAAGTTCAGAGGCCCCAGACTGTGCATCTACAGGCCATGGAGTGAACAGACTTTCAATTGGTGCATCACTGATATCACTGATACAGTATTTTAAACTCTGTTGTTCTCAAAAAGCACTTGTTCCTGATAGGGCAAATTAATGAAGTTTTCTGAACTTAGTTGAAAATGGAATCAGAAATAAAGCCACAAACCTAAAAAACATTAACTTAAGCCTGTGGGAATATTTAGGACGCATATGAAATTATATAAGATCAATCTTATGTGTTATATCTTTGCTGGTTTTGGTCTTCTCCATACCCTGATGCATTCATAGAGATTACAGGCTTAGTGATGGGAAGGTGTATCAGTCTCTAGAACACTTACAGATTTGATTATACTCCTCCAGAACTCAGAAGTGACATATATTACCCCATGCCTTCTTGCACGAAATTTGATAAAAACTGAAAATAGTGTCAGCGCATAAAGTACTTGGAAGTGCAATTGAACTTATTTTTTCTTGCTTGATAAGTAAAGTGTTACCACAGATTCATTACACAATGGGTTCTGCTTGTGCAATAAAACCCACCACCCTATCCTTCCACTTTAAGCCAGCAAGGATTGGCAGATATAACTTCCAAGAAAGGCTGCCAGACGCAGGCAGAAAAAGTCGTGGAAAAAAAGGAATTTCTCTTTTTTTTTTCCTTCTAAGGGGAGAATTCACATAATTGGGATTGCCTTTGTTTACTGACACTGGAATAGATTTTTGTACAGGCCCACTTTAAATAGTAAGAGGGCAAACATTAGAAAAATGCTAGAAATTGTGAAGTAAATAAAGTTATGGAATCCACTTGAGTATTTGAAATAGCTTTAAAAATTTGACTGTAACCCTGAAATCTGATTGTCTACAAAAGGGGATAATTCAGATCCTGTTTAAAGATAAAAATACTGTGATACATAGCCTTTTCTGCATTAGGTCAAAAAGACTGCAAAGGTGTGAAAGACTGGGAAACAAAAGTGTTTTCATAGATATATTTTCTTTAAAATACCTTCAAAACCTCTGTTTTTCAAGTTCCTTATAAAAATAGCCAGCCTAAAAAAAAAATAAGAAAAAAGAAACTGTGCTTAGATAGTTCTTTCATAAGCAAGAGGAAACGAATCATGGCATAACAGGGATTTTTCATCTCACCTTTCTCACCAAAATAATTCTGGTTTAAGAACTGAGCTGAAGCATTAAAAAAACAGATGATCTCTCCTCTTCTTCCTAAGAGCTTTCTTTTTTTTTTTTTTCTATTCTTCCAACTTAAGAGACTCTCTTTATCTCCCCATAAGATCAAATTAGAAATACTTCTTCTCCAAGGATTTTGTGTTCTTCTTCTTCTTGATGATGTTTTCAAGCGTCCCAATGAAAGCCGAATTTCCTTGCCACAGAGAAATCCTCCAAAACACCACTAGAAAAGTCTGTAACTGAGATAAAAACTTCCTTTTAAGGATTTTGGACTTTTTGGTAAACTCTCCTCTAAGTCAACCAAAACAGTTCACTTTCCTCCTCGGATGTATTTCAGCATTACTTGTTTCTTTCGTCTACTATTTTTCCCTCAGAAGAGGGAACATTCATGTCTACTTTGCTCTTTTCCACGTGTTTCACTGTGAGTGTCTTAAGTTCCCATCAATCTTACCAGATTTCATCATAGAGTTTGAGTAGGTTAGAATTTGTTCTTGGAGATATAATAATAAAAGAATTCTTTTGTAATCTGAAGCTCTTAGTTTATGCACCCTTGCTACATATCTACAGAAATTTAGAGAATAGTAGCACTAATTTTGGAAGATTTTCTGACTACATTTAAAGACCAAAATTATGGGAAATACATTTGGCCATGGGCCAAAGCATTTTTCTTTGTTCAGGAATGTACTCTGTCCTTGTCTACTTGTTCATTGCTTGCTGTAGTGTGAAAAATTAATCTTTAAGCCTTTGGACTATACAAATCACTGTTTATGGACTGCCAGTGTTTATTATTCTTCCCACCAAAATCCCTATTCAGAACAAGAATGAAGAAATATGTTTTGACCTCTATTTAATGAAATATAAATTTGCCTAACTATTTAAATCCTGTTCTCATTTAGCTGTGAGTAGGTCCAGAATAACTTAGTTCATGCATCATGCAGTATGACAAATCAGCTGCATGATGCATGAAAAAAATGCTGAAGAATTTCATCAAGAAAAGGTGCTTTAGCTTAGAAAGTTGTTGAGTTTCAAACACAGCTACTGGGACACAAGAGGAGTAGCAGATGTGGCTCTAATACTGATTTTGTCTGAGAGGAGCAGTCATTAGACACCAGCCTCTTCCTGTGATACGGACTTGGGTTTTCCACAAAACACCTGTCTGGCAACTGCTGGCTGTGGGCCGAAATACCTGTGACAAATACAAGCATCTATTTATGAGCAGCTGCTAATCCTCTGTCACATAGAGATGATACGAGATGTGAATGGAAGAAATTAATCTTGTAACAGAAGATTCCAATATTAGAAGACAGCTTATCGAGCATGGAGTATGTTCTTAAACTTTTCTTGTTACTACTAAGAAAAATGAATTTAATTTATTGCTAAAAAGTTCTAATTATTTTTCTTCAAATAAGACTTTATGTTGATTACATTTTTTTTGATGGAATTCATGATTCCTTTATTTAATGGTTTTTTTTTTGTTCTAAATGACCTTATTAAGACCATGCAATTTAACCTAGTTAAATCTAGTTCTAATTTAATCTAGTTCAGATCACAAGAGCAGAAATCCATCTGTTCACCTACTTTACATGTGAAACTGTTATATAACCTAGTTTTGCATGAAATATTAAGCTTAATATACTTTTCAACATCCCTGGGCTAAAAAGAAAGTGGAGCTTCTACTAAAACCACAAAATAGTTGATCTGAACATAATAAATGCTTAAGTTTGATATGCTATGTTTTATAGAGGACAGAAGTAGACATGTATGGTTTAAAGACATGAAAGCATGATGTTTTCCATTTGTAATAGTAACAAATGGTCAATTTCTGCTGTCCTGCTGCTTATAACTCTGTGGGCAGATGGCTCTCAGAGTAGGAGAGATCAATCAAACAATGTCAAACTCAACTAAAGTTGTTATATGAATAATCTATAAAATGAGGACAGTTAAATATAGTGCCTAAAATGAAAATGTAAATTGACGTAACAATATTACTGTTCTGTGCTAAGATATCTGGCATTTAACAGGATCCATATTTCAAACTTAGCTTACCCATCTTATAAAAAAATAGAAATGACAGGCCTTTTCAGCTTTTATTCTTTCCTACTGTAATTAATCTTATTTTGTAATTGTCAGACCATTCTGAAAGAATTAAGTCAGGTTGCTCTGGGACCAGAAGTGATTTGCATTGCTAACTTGCACAAAATGATCTTTGTTGGTTTTAAGAATAGTTTTCTGAATGTATCTTCAGCAAATATAGCTTTTTACCAAATTTTGGTGAATGAGATAACAGAATGACAACCTATTCCAGATGTGATGAAAGGACCAAAGGCCGTAGCAAAGCCAAATACACTGGATGAGAAACCCTTGTCACTAAGAAGGAAAAATTCAAGTGTAAACCATTTCCATTCTTTAACTCATATTGCTATTTTAAGTACTGGCAACTCTGGAGTGGACAAGGTCATTTTAGAAAGGGAATAGCAGCTGCTAATTTGAGAGTTAGAAAGACAACCAAAGGTATTTATGGTAGTTGTAATAGTATGAAGAATGACCTCCACAAAATCTCAAGAATCTGCAGGGAAGCACTCCTGTAAAACTACTCTAATTATTAACAAAGCTTCAATTACATCCCACACCACATGCCAACAGTTGTCTGTGGTTACCATACTAAAGATCCTTGGTGATCCTACGTGGATGTAGCATAATTCTCATTCTCTGTACCCCAGTTGTCTGAACTTATGTATTGCTAATATTCTTATGATACCACTATAAGTATTTCAAACATAGAAGTTTTTTGTCAGACATGAATGAGGATATGTCTGTTTGATCAGATCAGAAATGTAGTGAGCTGTCCAGGAAAACAGAGGCAAGTATAGTATTTTGGTGAACTTAATGCAAGAACTTTCAACTGCAGCTTGAATTCATTATTTTAACCTGCACTTGCTTCTCTGCCATCCATTGTCACCTACATGCCTCTATATCCATATATAGAATTTGCTTCTGAAAAAAATATCTTGCCTTGTTCTTGGGCTGCATATTATAATAATATATCACATTTTAATTTGTGGTTACAATATCCTGAAAATCAGATAGACCTATCCTGCAGAAACCAGAGTGGCCAGTTGAGAACCTGTCATGGCTACTGAGGGTGCTAACATTGTGCACAGAAGCCAAAAGATAAAGCATGGATTTAAATAAGGTTTCAGAAGAAGTTAGCCTCATGAAGACATGGAAAACTTTGGACAGGAGGGGAGTGGAAGCAAATAGACCAACTTTTACAAAAGGAGAGTTCGAGATGACAACATGTGTCTTCTTGAATATAGTAGCTGTACTCCCAAAGATTCCCTTAAGGAAAGGCAAGATACCTTTTGCTTTCAGGATGGTGGTTGGTTTTAAATGAAAACAAAAGGGTGCTAGAGATTTGTGAGTGCCATCTGTGTGAAGCAGAAATACTCAAAACTGCATGAGGATCCCGATAAGAATGGGTGAAGGGTTTTTCTGGGGAGCCTGTGCTGGACTCAGTGTCAGGTGTTTGTCTCAAGGGCCTATTTGTCAGAGGAGATGGTCAGCAAGCTTCCACAATTTAAAAACAAGAAGACACACAAAAAAAGGAAAAGCCTGATGCTCAATGGTTTAATATGAAGATTTTCACTGAATTAATTTTGATAAGAAATGAACCTGGGCCAACTCTAATGTCAATTCATTACACTAAATGGATGATGTGATGTCTGCCTTCGTTCACTTCTGTGTTCCATTCAGGTACACTTTGCATTTCTATAGATTTTTCAAATGCTGCAAAGCCTTTTTGTTAAAAGCAAATGACCTCTCTATAGCCTGTAAAGTAAGCATTTTATCCCTATTTTATGGAAATCTGATGTGCTGACTGATTAGTTGACTGACCTGGTAAGATACCCAACAGAGCTGTGGCAGAACTGGAAGCAGAGAATTGATCTTTTCCTATGGCTTATTACCCTGTGCCTTCTTATGACAGAAGGTCAAACTATTTAGCTTTCTCTCCCATCAGTTCCTGTCCTTTGTACATATATCTTGGCCTCGAAAATCTGTCTCAATAACTTCAGATCCGTCTTTCTGCATCTTTTCTAAGGATTCTCAGAATTTCTCAGCAATTCTAGCTGCCCTCTTTACTCCATTGTGGTCTGTGAGGTATGTGCCATAGCTCAGCCAGCAGCTTATGCTCCATCTGGCACATCAAGAGGCAGAACATGAAGGCTAATGAGTTTACTTTTGTACAGAAAGACTGCTAACTGGGTTTCTCTTCTCTAGTCCTGTAACAGTTTTTGTGAAACTTGTATTAATCTAACTGTCTTTAAAATTTTCCTTCTTCCATCGTACCTCTTTACATTGCCTAATTAGGTCAAATACATTGGGGGAGGGGGCAGGCTTGACATAAAAGATACAATTGCAATATACATTGCCTCTAAAAAAATTACGTAAAACCAAACCTAATCTAAATCAAGTACAAACACCATATTGAAGAATAAATTGCACTGAAAAAGTAGAAATAAACTTCTGTGGGATTATTCCTAGAACAACTTACTAGTGAGCTTCTCTCACATTCTTTTGAACTTCTGGTAATTGTGAATATCTGAGGTGAGGAATGAGACTTCACAGTGAAGGCATAAATCCTTGGGTCTTGTTTTTCCAGTCAGAGGAGAAACTGCTGAGAGGAAATATTCTGTACGGCAACTGATCTATGAAGCTGAGCTAGATCGTTCAGTCTTTCACCCCTAATTGTTTTATGGATCCATTACATATAAGGACTTGTCCTAGCCAATATTTGGTGAAGGAAAAGGCCACTGCTTGACAAATGGCCTTTTGGTTCCTGTTCTGTCTGGGCCTCCTTATCCCCCTTTGTTTCCCTGTCTGGCATTAGCCTTCTGTTTGGCTGAGTTACAGGTGGGTAGTGTTATTACACCAGGAGTGCTTGGCTTGTGTAACTACATTTCTGTCAGTATTCATCATCACACACACTTTTTCCCTTTCAGTGGATTCCTAATTAGAGTCTGAAAGCTGTTTCAAGGCCCCAGTTCTTCTTTCAAATACATAAATGTAAGACCAGGGCAGCAAATAGAATAATATAGATTTAGGCCAGTGAGATAAAAGTCTAACCTACATTTCTACTAAGGAATATGTTTTCAGCTATTTGGGAAAATAAATAACTTGAAGTATTTGTTGTGTTAATAACTTGATGAGAAAATGGCAGTTTCCTTGAGGAGGGTGATTTTTATTATGCTTTATTCCCATGGAGAATGTGTGGTTGTGATGAACACTTGCTGTGAGAAGGCTGCAGGCAGTGTTACTGGATGTAGGGTCCAGCTTAGCTGTCTGTGGCCAGCATGGGTTAAATAACCTTTGAGGCTATAGCAAGGGAAAACAGTGAGGACAAGCTCACTGTGGCTGGTGACAGGATTGTCCAGAGGCACAAGGTATTTTAGGGCCTCTATTGCCCCTTGTGCAGATAATGTCAAGTACAGAAGATTGATAAGGGCATTTCTTGCAGGAATGTGGTGTCTCCTATCTCAGGAACAGAGAGCTAAACTGAAGATCTGTTCACACTTGAGCAAGCACGCTGGAGTGAGCACGCTAGCATTCAGGGAATTGCTTTAGCAGAACATAAAACCAAAAAATCCCCAACAAGACTTCTAGCAGCCTACTCCAAACGGAATCTGGCATACAGATAATGTAGTGAGGGAGTATTTTTTTTCACTAGGAGACACTTCATATTTACAGATTCACCCTGAATGAGTCTGCTGAGGGTTGGAGATGTTCACATAATCTGCTATAAACAGAGTAAATGAAGAGCTTAGTCCTTTCAGACTGACTAGGAGCCACAAGCTTGTCCAACATTATTGTTCTCATTCTTAAAGTAGTCTCAGCTGGTTTTCTTTAACAAAATTGATCCAGAACAATCTTAGGGGATTTTGATTATTTTGGGTTAAAAATGAAGGATTCATACTCTCTCTATCATGCAAACGATCATAAGAACTTTGCCTGGCAAAGCCTTATAGGGAAATAAATTCTGAAAATGACATCTCTTTTCCTTAGGTCAGAGTGAATGGAGCTCTTAATTCCCAGCACGTTGCTATTTTTCTGTTGCTTAATTTAATCCTTCAGTTATAATTCCCAATTTGGTTTGAATGTGACAGTTTATTTTGTTACAGGACATCTGAAGTTCATAGTAGTTTTGTCATTGAATTCAACATGCAAATGTGGGATTAGGGCAGTAGAGCAGGAAGGAGATGCACAGTTTACTGCCAAACCAAGGCATAACTCTTTTAAGTCAAATATAAATGCTTAGCTCTTTGATTTTATTTTTCCTGGATCTGTTGTCTGGCCAAAAGGATCAGATTTAGCCCAATGCTGTGTTTGCTCTAACTTCTGATAGCTAGAAAGATCATAACAGAGGAATCACTTGTTGATAAAGAAGAGAAGGTAGAAAAGCAACTAATGTGTTTACAAACATGGTTGATGGTTTTTTTGAGAAACCTATGAAATAGGGTGTTAATTCATACAGAATAGTTATTTTAATTTCCAGAAGCCCAGATATAATTAGTGTGTGTATGTCACTCTGGTTGGTACGTCTCTTTACCATCTTAGAGCAATTACTTATGGCTGCTGTGAAAAAACATACTGTCATGTGGAATCTTACAGCAGTATCTGTCGGTATCAATTAAATTTTAATATGGCATTAGCAAACCCGGGCATATGAAAAACACAGAATGTTGAGATTTCCAAACTACTGGAGAGTTTTCCAGGACTGGATCCTGATTAAGTGATTCATGACCTCATTTACAGGAACCAATTGATCCCAGAGTACAATATGCTGAATAGCACATTCCTGAAAGGAATTTGCTGATATATTAACAAACAGTGATCCTAAGCTGTCCTGCTTTAAATTTGATCAAGCACTTGATATCCTAGCAACATGTAAAAGGGAGGCTGAGTCCTGAGAAGAAAATGAGTGTAATCATTTGTGGAACAGCAGTGGCATTTTTACTAAGAAAGCCATCTGATGTGGCAGGGTGTTTTCAAAAGTTTTCTTGCAGACAGATGTTCAAGCCCTGATTTTTCTGCAAACTTGCAGGAGGAGGCATAGGCACTTTGGGAAGTAGATTTGTTCACAAAATCACTTCTGTTTGATGTATCCTTCACACATGGATAACAAACAAGATAATCAAGCCAATGATCACAGCTGTTAAAAAACAACTGTGTCAGGAAGAAAAGCATGTGCTAGGAATTTCCCACAGAGATGCTCTGAATAATAGAGTTACATTGCTGTCCATCATGTAGATGCCTTTTCACTCTCGTCAAAATTCTACACACAATATAAAGCTACTCCGTGTAAAATCTATATGTAAAAAACAGTTTAGATTTGTAGGCTATTTAAGGAAAATTGTATAAAATTCAGCACCTTCTCATCACAGAAGTGGTAACAGAAAGGTAGCTTTAATAAGAGTTTACAAACTAGAAGCTTTCTATAAAAAAGTAGAGATTCTTAACTAGTATAGCTATGCATTGATTTTGAGCTGCCAGGATGAAAAATTTCTAGAGATCACAACTTGAGGATGGATTTCCAAGAGCTTTTCGCCCATATGACTCAGTTGAATACTCAGCTTCTTTGATAAACTGGTGTTGATTGCAGAAAATTTCAGCCAAGGTTCATTCTTCATTAAATTACAAACCAGAGAGTTTATATTTCCTTTTCCTGCTTTTTCTGTGTTTACAGTTGCAGTCGTTTTGGAAATTGGTTGTCAATGTTACTATCCACAAAATTATAAAATGGGTTTTAGCATGTAGTTTTTGAAATGCATTGAAAAACAGGTAGAGTATCAACTAGTTTCCTCCCAACATGAGTGCAAACAGAAAGCTTCATAAGTTTCAGAAAGTGATGGCCATATGAAAAACACTGATTTTCTAATGGCAATAAAATGTTACAAGAGATGTCTGGTTTCTGGCAATAAATTGATTGTTGTCCATAGCAAATTCTAACTATTATGATCCCTCAGTGTTTCTAAGAAGTTTCTATCCTGGATTTAGATTTTTGTACTGTTCAGAATTTGTTGGACATGTTAAACTTTAAGTCTTAGTTGAACTCTCAAGCAATTATCTTTCTTAAGTACTCTACCTAAGGGTATGGCAAAAAATATCCTCCTGATCTTCATAGGTCAAATCCTTATATACTTTTAATTAGTTTATTCAATCTGATTTGATACTTTTAAAGTCATTGCATTCATTTAGGTAGTTACAGTGCACAGAACATAATAGGTTAATCAGGTAAATATTTTACCTCTTCAGTGAGGAAATGACTGATCCTCTTTCAGCAAAACAATGCTGGATGCATTTCAAAATACTTTTTCACAAGCTATGATGGAGCTAGATCCAGTCAAATGGAGCTAAATAGAACTAAAGGAAGAAGAAAAATTCTACAGTTGCAAGTTTCTCAGTTTCCTGCTCCAGAGCTAAAAAGAAAGTAATCCTTGACACTAAACTTTCTGTAGATTGCAACTGTTTCTGACACCCAGCACATTTAGTTCATGTTTCCTTGCAGCCATTTGGTGGGATTTGGTTTAAATTTTATCTTTAACATAAGTACATCTGGGAGTGTCTCTGGATTTCTATGATACCCTGAATGTTTGGATGGCAGATTTTGGGCAGGGTGAAACCCTACTCCTTTCCAGCCTAGGGAGGATGGACACACATACAGGATCCATATGGTTATGGAAGCAGGATTGCATATTTTCTGTGGAGCATGCCTACTTGTGCAGTATAAACACAATTTCTGAGACTTCAGCCCATGAAACAAGTACATCTTCAGTTTTAAGACCACTTATATTTAGAATAGGGCTTTAAAAATTGTTTAGAAATGCAGATAAAAATCAAATAGAAACATAAATAGAAACATAAATAAATGTATGATATTTATAGCATTAAACAATAAATCACTTGGGATAGCTACCTTCTTTGAAGTAAAGGAATATTCTGTGAGAAAAATCATGCTAGCAGAAATATACACACTTTGTTAAATATTGGAGCTGAAGCTACACAGGTGCTCAGACCAGTGCTGAATATGGGTGTATTTTAAAAATATGATCTGTCTCAGATAAGAGTAGAGGTAATGAAGTCCTGAAACATATTATATATAATGTTTGTAATGAAACACAACAACATTAATGATGTATTAGGTAGTTGTGCAACCATTCAAATATATTCATAATGAGTTGAAAAATAGCAACCTTTTTGTCAAAGTTGTTTCCCATTTTCTCCTTTGCAAAAAGCCAGGTTTGTTTACAGACTGTGATTACACTGAGTAGAGTGGTGTTAAAAGGAAGCTTGTTTAACTCAACTTTTAACTCAAGCCTGTGGAATCAGCAGAAATAGGAAACCATAATTTGAAAACAAAATCTATGCAATTCTACCTGTGTTCTCCAGGTAGGACATACTAGGATTTATGCTATCTTATTCTGCACTCTAAACCAACATATATGTTTTAAGCTAGTTGTCCATGTTGTCCATTTCTCCAAGTCACTGATGAGAAAAGTACACCCAAAAGGGCAATTTTTACCACCTGAAACAAAGGTCTCTAAATTAACAAAATTTCCTTTGAATGGGTTAGGAAATGAGCCACAGTATCACCCTGCATTTTTTCAGATGGGCAAAATATAAATTTTCCAGACATTCATTCTTACAATTATTGCTGAAGAAAGAGAGCAATGGTGATTCAGAGTGAAATACAAAATATTAATTGCAGAACGATGTGATTTAAAATTAATACAAAAGTGCAATGCTATGTGATTCTCAGAAAATTATCTTTTTTCTATGGAGAAAATATAGAAACCGAAAATGAAATTTATAACATGTTCCAGGCGTAAAAGTAATAAGATTACATGTAACTACTCAAATATTCATTTTTAGTAATATCACTTTCTAAACAGTAGATGTAATTACATTCCAACTCTTGAGCTGTTAACCTTCTGCTCTGGTAAGATGGTTAAAACTGAATTTACTGTATGTGCCAAAAAACCATGTTCTTTATGCAGAGATTTTATTTTGCATATTTTGCTATTTTCTAAATTCTAAAATGTAATTTATTCCAGTAATCCTTTTCCAACAAAAAAAAAAAATCCTCTAATCATCAGAATAGAGGCAAATTGTGATAAAAGGTGAGAGCAAAGAACTTTATGAATGAGAAGACAGAAGAACTCTCATCTTGAGTTAGTTGCTGATTACATTTGCAAAGACAAAATGAGTGATTTGAATGATGCACACAGATTATAATAATACTTATCAGTTTAAAAATTATCTCAGATTTCCTGTGGCACTACATAAAATCCAGAGGGAGAATTCTCTTCAGTAAATCTATATAGAGTGTGAGAATATAAAAAAAAATCTTGTTTGTTTCAGATATTATTCAAGTATTTAGCATTTGAAAAGTACATTTGGTATTATCAGTATAATTATTACTAGACCCAAAATACACTAAAAAGCAATCATGCAAAACTTGAAGTTTGCACACAATTAAGTTAGCAGACAATGAAGTTATAACAAAGAAGGTACAACATGCCTTAGGAACTGTAGAGACAGACAGAAGCATTGAGACAGATTTTCAATGGGAAAGAGAAAAGCAAGAAGCAAAAAATCAGTTTAACAAATCAGTCTACCATAGTCTTATCGTTTAGAGACATATTTTGAGCAATGAGAGGTTAAGTGGAGATAAAACTACAAGCAATAGGTGATATATCTGAGAATTCTCAGGCAACTGCTGATGGAAGCAGAAAAGGTAAAACTGCAGTTCTGCAAGGCACAGATAAGGCAATAAGAGAATGCAGTCCCTGCCAGGAAAATCACTGCAGGCACCAGCACTGCCATGACCCCCAGGCACAGAATTATTCAGGAGACCAAAATCACCAATATTGCCAAGTCTGTGGGAACTAAATTTTCACAACTCAATGAGTATGATAAGAAATGCATTGGCACAACTTTAATCAGACAAAGGAGTTTAGGTAAACATCTATAAAATGAACTGTCTTTGATACAAATAAACTCTGCATTTCCAGAAATCTGAGCTTAGACTCTACTGACTGATCCAGTCTTACTTTTTGAACAGTTCATAAAAGTGACAGAGCACCACCACTGACAAATCTGATTACTAAGTGCCTGCCTCCAGATTCCCAAGGGCTTATTGAACATGACATGTGCTACATGCAAAAACATTTTGCCACATTTACTATAGCACAGACAGACTTCAGAAAGCGTGGTATGATTTGTTAGTTGTCTGACATTGGCCAGGCGGATTTTCCAGTAGGACACAAAATACTTGCTATGTTCAAAAATACCAACAGCAATAGCAACAGATCTAAAAGGAATTTTGATCACCTGCTTCATCCCTTTGCTGTGGTATTGAACCTAAGACTTCTCTCTTGTAGAAGCAAGAGAAAGCATAGATTCCTAAGTCTTGCAGAGAATAATATATTTTCTAGATCCTGGTTTGGTCTTTCTCACTCCTGTTTTCCTTTCATGAATATAACACAGTTCATCTCTGTTCAGTTTGGGCTCCATGTGAGCCACAGGGCCTTTTTCACCTTGAATTCTTTTACATGTCTCTATTTGTGTAACTAGGCAGACCTCTTGCAATGTGATTTCCTTATTGAAAAATATAATAATAACATTTCGAACTTTATTTTGTCTTCTAGCTTGCTTAATTTGAAAAATATCTTTCTCTACTGTCCAGGCTATTAAACTAATTATGTAATATTGCCAGATCCATGGCAAATTACTGTGTCTTTTTGATTGCTATGGTATTTATCCTAATTTGTACACAATTATCCTTTTTTGTATATTAATCATAAGGTCTCAAACAAAGAAAGTTGTTAACAGAAAGGCCTGGTATAGTTTAAGAACCTTCAGAATAAACTCCTTTCACTATAAAATAAATCCTCATCCACCTCTGGATAAAACTAGGCTGTGTAAGGGGTCATTAAAATTAAAAGAGAGACACCCAGAGGACAAAAATAAGGAGTGATTTTTAGTGGTCTTTTCTTTTCTTGTTGGGGATTTTTTTTCTGATGTACACTAGCTTTGTCCCATTTTACAGTTCAACAGTTTTTGTATAATTCACTTCTCTTTCTTTATAAAGGCCTCAATGTGAACATTTGTGTTGATGGGCTTTGTTGGTGTGAGAAAACTTAGAAGTATAAAGACAACACAATCTATAATGAGTGCAGCAATAGCATGAATAAAGATTAAAAAACAAATTTGGAAGAAATCCTAGTGAATGCATATGCTAACATCTTCATCAAGGAGTCAGTTGCTCTTTGAACAGGCTTCTCCATAAATTTCCTACTCCAGAATTCAGAAAGGTAGAATAAGAAACCTCTAATCCAAACTAGATGCAGAATGTATGGCAACAGGGCCCTGAGGTTGTCAGCATTGCTCTCGGAATAACTAAAAATACCTTCTTAAAAATCAGTAAGCCTTGTTCTTTATGCTTGTTAACCTGACCAGATCAAGCTGAATGGGGCTTTGGCAGCCTGGTCTAGTGGAAGGTGTTAGTGCCCATGGCAGAGGGTTGGAGCTAGATAATCTTTAAGGTCCTTTTCAACCCAAACCATTCTGTGATTCTCTGATTCTGTGATTAGACAGAATGCTAGTAGAGTGTGGAAAAACAAATACCATATATTTGCGTATAATCCAAATAAAAAATTAACAAAAAAGTTGATCTGTAAAGCTGATGCAGCTTACATTCCTTCTGGCTTTGCAAGGAAATGTGTCTTTAAGCTTCTGTTTAAAGCATCCCTTTTAGTAATTGCTGCTGATACACATCTGCAATACAAATCAAAATATTTAATCTCATGAAATGGTATAGCCAGATAGATAGATGAGAACCCTGTTACAGTATTATCTCAGCAAGTAAGTAATGACAGTATAAAGCTTTATTTGTAACAAGTACAAGTTTCTGGAATAAGCCTTTCCATGTAACTACACACAGTGTGTAGTGTTTTGTGTGATTACAGACCTAAGAAATAAAAGAAGTTGTATTTAGTGTTCACATATAGAGGAATCCAACCTGGTGTTTAGTTATCCTAGGAAAAATTCTAGCAAATAATATGCAATATAAGAAAAACATTCAGGATTTATTTCTGACAACAACATTATTCTCAATATAACGCTAATAATTCAGATAATACTGAAAAATTAAGAAAAATAACATCTCTTTAGATGGAGTTTCTGATTTATTTCAGAGAGCAGTGGCATCCAGTCTTCTGCTATGTCCATTATTAGAAGCCAAGAACATATATTTGGGAAAAAAAAAGTTTTTTCCTGAGCTGGCCCTACTCATTAATTGGAATGAAATAGCTTTGAAAATTTTAATTCTACCATTTTTCATAGTTTACAAGTAAAGATATGTCTATCATTGACATTTTCTAGTTATTTTCAAGGAATGGATCAATAACTATTCAGGCCACTTACTTTTTTTCTGACTAACACCTCTTAGACTGGGTTTTATTTCCAGCACAACAATATAGTTCAAGCCTCCAAATCTCTCTAAACATCAGATATAACCACTCAGAAGATGCCCTACCTTTGGAACTACGGATGCATGGATAGAAGGGGAAAAGCTGCTTTAAAAGTATTTATGTCCTGAAATTTGGCAAAGCTTCTTCTGGGTTTGATGTGATGATGTCCTGTGGATTGGAATTTGAGATGCCATGCAGACAAGAGAGTAAATGTGGGCCAAAATCTTGGGGCCCACAAAATTTCAAAGTTCTCTTATGAAGTGCTATTGTGGTGAAGGTAGTTAAGGACATGGTTATGCCTGTATGAAGTCAGAGTGGCTGTTGAACAGCTGAATTATCTCCTGGTCTCATGTATGAGTGGTGGGAAAGTCAAGTCCTGGTGCTCTTTGTTGGGGAAACAATCAGAAAACTGTGCCTTGTTAGGTGAGGTTGTACAGTTGACAAAACTGAAAGACAACCATGAAATTCACAAACGCAGTAGGGAGTGAGTAATTATTTATATTCTCAATATTTGTCTCAACAGGCTGATCCTACTTAATCCCTTCCAGTGTTATTCTTGATTTAGAACAGAGGATAGAGTCATTCAAGAAGAATAAGAATGCCATCAGTAGAGAAAGTAGCTGCAATCCAAGGATAGACTTTTTTCCCCTAAGTCATCTGTTAATCTTAAATTCTTCGTCAAAAAAAAATATATAAACAATATTAAAATGAATAATTACTTACAGAGCTATGAAGTGTTGTCAGTTTTATAATTCAATAATATTCTTTAATATAGAAGGGGAAAACTGCTTATAAAGAAAAAACCTGAAAATGCTCCATTATCTAAACTTTTGGTGCTAGAAACAGTATTTATTGCTATGATGCTTAACATAATATTTGTTTACTGCAAAGTTTCTAGAACCAATGATTCTTCATGCATTCTAAGGGTTTTGCAGAAGGCTGACTTTGGAATCTAGAAATTATTTCTATTTTTAGTTGTCAAATTTATCCTGGTTGATATAAGTGAACCTAGACTTCAGAGGTCTGCAAAAGAGATTAACTGTAACAAGCACATTAAGGGGTCTACTGGAGGTTTTTCAGATGTCTGCAAATATAAGCTCTCTCAGATGAATAATATTAAAATACATAAATCTGTCTGTCTAGCTGTCTTCAAGAGACATAACTGCAGACAAATCACCATAACTAGCACAGCAGAGTATCTCTTTATACCTGTATACGTCCTTTGGCACTGAACCTGTCACTTTTCTTCACTTTAGTGTCCTGTTCTCGTAGCTGATGCAAATATGATCATATTCTAAAAATTAGTGTTGCAAGTTTGTGCTGTGGCTGCTATTTAACAGTTTATACTTAATGAGGCTAGTAAGCCAACTTCCCTGTTTTCCTTAGACAAAGTCACTGAAGTAGCCTGCAGCAGAAGTTCTTTGTGTAAATCCACTGGTAATCACTTTGGAGCAGAAAAACAATGAGCCAAAAACAAGCCTCTTTACATCTTTATGCAAACACTGTGGATTGCACAGTAGTGGATCACACAAATGCAACTTTGGAGAATAATTTATAAGTGTCTTCTCCTTGCTTTCAGCAAAACCATTATCCAATCCCATTACTGCAAACGGTCTGCTAGTGATCAAAAATAATGATCCAGTTCAATTTACTGTCTAACCAAATGAGTCCCTTTAATTAGAAAGGCATTAACATTCCTAATTCTAATATTATTGGTAGATTTGGTCTGCAACTTTCTGGTAGTTCCCCACACTTACTGATTTTGCATTTTATGTTTCTACTCTGCAGGCTGGAGTTTACACTCACAAATAATTGCACACAATTCCTTGGACATAGAATGAAGAAGTTTTGAACTTTTATTACATTGAGGTGGCTTTGGATTCCCTTTGGAATCTGCATGGTTATTTTATGAAGATCCTTAATGCTTAACAAGCACTACAGGAAATTTCAGTTAAATGAAGTTATTCTGGTGAAGGATAAGAGAAGGGCAAAACAAAGCTGTTTTAGCAGCTTGTGTTTTATGAGAAACAGAGGTAAGGGAGAAACCACCCACACGTTCCAGGATGACAGAAGTAGTAAGAGAGTGTGTTCCCTTTGAGCTTTCCAGTGCTATGATAATCAACAGAGCTAATAAAATGCAGCACTTCATGGGCATTTGGCAGTGTGAGCCTTCAGAAGGACATAAAATTATTGCCAAAAAAGAATCTTAAAACCTTGGTTTTAAAACAAATATCCTGCCTACTTTCTCTAGCAGCACTAAATTGATCCTGAAGTTGTTTGTGTAATCTGCCTATCTCCCTTTATCTGGATTAGATAAAAGAAATGAGGTTATTGTATCATTGATCAAAACAGTGTATTAATGGCCTCCTTCTGGATTGGGCCAAAGATACTGTCTACATTTGATTTACTAGAAAGCCTGCAGTGTTTATGAATCCTGAGTAAGTACAAATGTGTGATACAGAGTCAGCAGCAACACACAGACTGCTGCAAACAACAGATGTTAATATTCAGTGTGAGTTGTTAAGGTTAGTCAGTCCAGCACAGCAGCCAAAGTTGTTGCTGAGATTCTCTCTCTCCCTCTGAATGTACTCCTAACCATTGAGAAAAATACTCTCACACACACTATTGCTATAAAATTATGAGAACCCCCAATGCAAAATCTTTACTTTCTTGCTTTCCCTCCCAGGGAACTGCTCTATTCATTACCTGGACTTAATCTACTCCCTGCAGACTGAGCAGGCAACTAACTTTGCCAAAACAAATGTTTGTACAGGGCTTCTCTAAATTGTGGCATTCGGCTATTGTTAGGAATGCAGAGAGTTTATTTGGGTTAAAAATCCCACATTTTGGAGAGTGGAAAGCTATATAAAATAAAATTCCTTGCACTTCTAGTACTTTAAAGAAAATGCTTATGTTTACCAATTGACAAGTCCAAAAAAGATACAAAAAAGGCATCTTAATAGTAAGTGTCATTGTATTATTAAGCTTTTAGGGCAGGGATCAATAAATCTTCACAGGTCTCTGCACACTTCAATATCTGACTGTTTGTAAGGGGCAAGTCTTGTAGAATGGCTGCAGAAACCCTATGAGAGATTCCCCTTTTTTTACTTCTCCACAATCTGAGACCCCGCTGCCTGGCTCCCCTCCTGATGTGTCTGTCAGGTCCTGGGGTCTGATCACAGAATCACAGAATATGCTGAGCTGGAAGAGACCTTAGAGCAGCTCTACTCATCTGCAGGTCTTTGCTGCTCCCTTTTATTGCTGGAGCCTGATCCTTAACACCTATGAAGAAAAAAGGGATTTTGGCCACAAAGTACAGCCAGCTCTATCCCTGGCCCATGCACAGAGAGGCACAACAGTGTTAAGAATAACACAGTAGGATTCAAGCCTGAAATGTTGTTTAAAATCATAGTCAGAGAATTGCAAGAAGGATGTTCTAGAAAGAAACTAGAAACAAAACATTTTATTTATCAGCCAAACATATCCTAGTTATGAATTCTTTCAAGTTATTTCCTCTTGGCCAGCCTAGTTCAGCTGGAGGGCTGCTGCAGACTGGAGGCACCACAACTACAACTGCACACTCCAGCTGAATGCTTCAGGAAAGCAGAAACACAGGATAGTTATTCTACATTCTTAAAGCCAAGGTAATTAAACTGTGAGGTGGAATTGTAACAGCTCAAGTCAGATTTCCTGGATAAAAATGAAAAATACCCCACCAAAGCTGTGACCTAGAGCTGCATTTCCTTTGTAAACTTGTTTAAAAATGTCAGATAAGCATAAAATTTGGCTGTGTAAAAGAAGGAACAATAAATATAAGTAAGTAAGTAAGTAAAAAGTGTATAATGGCAGATTGATCAGAGAGGAGATTGATTGGTACAAATGTTGGATAATAGCATGAACTTTCCATGTTTTAAAGAAATGCACTGCCAATTTTCCCCTGCAAGTTCTTTCTGGCAGGAAACCACTAGAGTTTAGAGAGGTAATGAAAAAAATATGCGTGACCTGTGCAACCTATATAGATTCAGGCCACCTCAATGAAAGAAGACTCTGAAGTTTTAATCAGAAATATAAAATATTGAAGAAAAGGATGAGGAATTTCTTAACCCAGAAATTGGAAAGGCTCTTACAGCAGGCCCATCTTGAGACTTGGGTTTCTCAGCACAAGGGAAACCAGGATAACTCCGCTTGTGATGGCCAGGACAGGAAGAGAATGATCAAAAGAGAAAGAAGAGGGAGAGAGAAAACAATGCCAGTCCAAAGCTGGCCTGACAGCCTTCAGAGCAGAATTGTTTCCTATAACAATTAAAAAGTAGACTGGCCATGAATGTATACCAGTTTATCCAGGGCTGAAGAAGTCTGTGGATTGGGAAGGTAATCATCCCACTTCATCTTTTCCATTATCCTTTTCTTCTGGCATTAAGGATATCAGAGAATCACAGAATATCTGAGGTGGGAATGGGCATCTGAAGTCCATTTGGTGCAACCTCTCCTGCTCAAGCACAGCCACCCAGAGCCAGTTGCCCAGAGGGGTTTTGAATATCTCTAGGGATGGAGACTCTCACAGTGAAGAAGTGTTTCCTGATTTTCAGAGGGACTGTCCTGTGTTGCAGGTTGTACCCATTGTCTCTGGCTCTGTCGCTGGACACAACTGAAGAGCTTTGGTTCTGTCCTCTTTGCATCCTCTCCTGAGGTGTTTGTACACATCAGTAAGGCCCCCTTGAGCCTTCTCCTACCCAGGCTGAAGGGTCCCTGCTCTCTCAGCCTTTCCTCACACATGAGGTGCTGGAGACCCTTAATTACCTTTGATGCCCTTTGCTGGACTGTGTCCATGTGTGTCACACACTGAGGAGCCCAGACCTGGACACTGCACCCTAGGGAGGGACCTCACCTGTGCTGAGCAGAAGGAAAGGATCACCTCCACCAAACTGCTGGCAACACTTTGTCTGGTGCAGCCCAGGATGGCCTTCTTTCCAGCAAGGACACATTGCTGGATCATGGTCAACTGGGTGTCCAACTCCAGGGCCTTTTCTGCAAAGATTCTTCTCAGCAGGGTGGCCCCCAGCATCTCCTGCTGCCTCAGGCTGTTCTATCCCAGGTGAAGGACTTGGCAATTCCCCTTCTTGCACTTCAGAGGTTATATCCTGGGATAGAAAAGAATCTGATCTATTATTTTTCCTATGATTGGAAACTTTACTTTTCGAAAGCTTTTAAAAATTTTATTTCATTAAAATATACAAACATATTAAAAATATACTATATTTTATGGGGGAATTTTATGCTATATTTATGGGAATTTTTTTTCCTAACTCTTAGATACCATAAAGGTGTTCAAATTTATTTTGTTTACATCTATTTTCTTCTAATGTGGTGGGTCTTTTTTTTTTTT
>VXBI01003752.1:1864166-1972729 GCA_013397375.1 Toxostoma redivivum
TTTTTTAGGATAAATACAAACAAGACATTTAGTTCTGGTATGTATGAATATTGATCAACGACTTGGGGAACATTCACCTTTAGTGAAGCCACACTAGCTTTTCCCAGGTAGGCTGTATTTCTCAAGGTATCCACTAATTCTACACTTGGTTTGTACTTGTAGTAATTTTCTCAGTAAAGAAGGCAGACTTAGAGGTTTCTTGATCCCAAAGGAGCTTTAAAAAATATATCACATCTGTGATACCACAGATGCTACACTCCAGTCCTCAGGTGCCATGGGAACCTTAAAACAGAAGTTAGATGGTGCTGTTAGTAATTTAGCTGTTTCATCCTTGAGATCTCTTAGAGCTCTAGGGGACACATGATCTAGGTCTGGTGATGTTATAGTGTTTGTTTCATTGCTTTGTTCCATGTCCCTCCTGCAGCCACTTAATTTTCAGACAGGCCCTTTGGTGAGTCCACTACAAGAAGGTAAAAGAAGGGGAATTTGTCTTATTTCCACAGTGAATGTTAAGGCAAATAATTTGTGTAGAATACTATATATATACATATATATGGACCATATATATCTATATTTAGAATACAATATCCTGATGATCAGCTGTTCCTATCTACAGTCTGTGGTTTTCTTCTGATGACTGTGAAGGATTTAGTACTAGTTTTCATTTTATCTTTTTAGTATTAGCTTCAAATTCTGGTTTAGTCTGCATTGGTTTTCTTTTCATTTGATACGCCTGAATTTTTATTAACACCTTTGTTATATTAATTAGAACATGCATGATTTCAGTAATTTGAAAGACCTTTTTTTTTTAAGATGTTATTTCCAGCAAATACCTTTCCTTCCCTTTCTGTCTTATTTCATCCTTATTTAAACCTTTCCTATGGCAATACATTATGCAAATCACCTGTAAGAATTTAACTTTCTTAGCTCCTTCTTTCAACCTCCCTTTTCACTGGCTCCTTACTTTTACATCGCTCTGTTTCTTCACAACTCATAAAAAAGGGCATGAACTGGAAGATTTGTTTTGTGTTTTTGTGTGTGGAACCACCCTCTTTGGTGGTAGGGTGTATGAGGCCACAAATTATGCTCTTTTGCACCAATTTCTGTATGTTAAAACCACCCTCACTCAAAAGAAATGGACTGGATGACTTCTTGAGTGGTATTTGTATCAGTTGTGATGGAGAATGATGGTCTAGATATGATCTCCAGATCAGGAAGTCACTACCTAATTGCTGAAGCCCAGATGGAGTACCAGGGGAAATACTATCTTTTATGCATTCTCCATCTCATATATACCTCCCTAAGCATACCAATCACTGTCTAAGCCAGGGTATTGGAGCAAATGGCTTTTTTGGTCTAACTCCATATGCTCATTTTTATAAAAAATAAATCTGTTAAGAAGCAAATGCTTCATGGAGTGAGGTAAATTTCCGCAGAACTTGATTTCAGAGGAAAATAGCAGGAAAAGTTCTGGTGTTATTATATTCCTTTCTAGGGAACCTGGTGGCTTGATTACCTTTCTGAAGTGCCTGTACACAAATGCACACAGCATGAGGAATAAACAAGAAGAACTGAAAACCTATGTGCTGTTGTCAGCTGTCACAGGGCCAGGATCTCATTGCAATTACAGAGACAGGGTGGGACAGCTCACATGACTGGAATATTGTCATGGATGACTATGTACTTTTAGAAAGGACAAGTCAGAGAGGTGAGGTGGTGGAGTAGCTCCACCCTCCCTTTATGTGGAAGGGAGATTGGAATATATTGAGATCTACTTAGGGACAGACATATGATTTGAGGATTTATGGGTGAGAATTAAGGGACAGGCTAATATGGGTGACACTTGCAGTGACCATGAGATGGTGGAACTCAGGATCCTGGACAGGGGAAGCAAATCAATAAGCAGGACTAGAACCCTAAACTTCCAGAGAGCTAACTTTGCCTCTTCAAGGACCTGCTAAGAGGAATCCCATGGGTTATGGCTCTGGAAGAGAAAAGTGTGTCCAAGAGACATGACCAATATCTAAGAACCTTTCTCTAAGGTCAAGGCCAGTGTATCTTCATGATAAAGTAATCAGGCAAAAGGAGCAGGGGACCTACATGGATAAGCAGTATATCTCAATGGCAAGAAAGAAATCTATGGGATGTAGAAAAAAGGACAGGTCACATAGGAGGACTATGGGAGCATTGTCAAAATATGGGGGGATGCAATGAGGAAGGCCAAGACCCACCTGGAATTGCAACTGGCAAAGCACCTGAAGGACAACAAAAAAGGGATTCTACAAGTATATCAGCAGCAAAGGGAAGATTAGAGATAATGTTGAGGTACTGCTGAATCAGATGGGTGTCCTGGTAATGGAAGACACAGAGAAGGTGGAATTACTGAACACCTTCTTTGCCTCAGTCTTTCCTTCTGAGGATGACTCTCAGCAGTCCCGGACCTCAGAGGTAAGAGAAGAAGGCTGAAGAAAGAAAAACTTCCCCTTGGTTGTAGAGGGTTGTGCTAGAGATCAGCTAAGCAGACTTAACACCAATAAATCCATGAGCCCTGATGGGATGCACCCATGGGTGCTGAGGGAGCTGGCAGATGTTGTTGCTCTGTTGCTCTCCATCATCTTTGAAAAATCACAGAGAACAGGGGAGGTGTCTAAGGACTAGAGGAAGGCCAGTATTTCTTCCATCTTCAAGAAGGGCCAGAAGGAGGACAAGGGAAACTGCCGGCAAGTCAGCCTCAAATCCAGTCCTGGAAAGGAAATGGAACAAGTCATTCTGGAGATCACTACCAAGCATTTAGAAGAAGGCAATTAGGTGTAGTCAGCATGGATTCACCAGGGGGAGGTGAAGCTTGACCAATATGATAGCCTTCTCTCATGGCATGGCAGGATGGGACAATGAAGGAAGAGCAGTGGATGCTGTCTGCCTTGACTTCAGCAGGGTTTTGACACTGTCTCCCAGAATATCCTCATAGGTAAACTCAGGAAATGAATGGACAAGGTGAGGTGGATCAATGGCAGAGCTCAGAGGGTCAAGATCAGAGCTCAGAGGGTTGTGATCAGTGGAGCAGGATCCCACTGGAGGTCTGTAGTCAGTGGCATTCCCCAGGGATCAATACCGGGCCCCTTCTCATTCAAATTATTTATCAATGACTGGACAAAGGGATAGACTGTACCCTCAACAAGGCTGCTGATGATGCAAAACTGTGGGGAGTGGCTGATACACCAGAAGGCTGAGAGAAACAAAATAGGCAGAGAGAAACAAAATAAGGTTCAGCAATGGCAAGTGCAGGGTCCTACCACGTGGAGAGGAATAAGCCCAAGTACCAGCACAGGTTGGGGGCTCATCAACTTGGAAGTTTCTCTTATTCCAGAAGTATTTTTCATCCAGTCTCTTCCTTTCAGAAATGTGTCACTATGGTCAGCATCAGTCCTTTCAGAGCATCATAGATCTTGCAGTCTTGAAAAACTTTCACAAATCAAAACATTCAAAGCCTTGAAAATACAAACAGTCTCAAGAAATACAAAAAATATAAAGTCCTTCCTGACATATAAGAAGAAAATTGGTTATATGGAAACAAAAGGCTTCTGTGTATTGTTTTCTTGCAGCTTCTACTATAAAAAGCATCAGGGCAAAATCAGATGAAGAAATGCCAATTTAAAAGTAAGTTACAACCAGGATGCAACTTGAAATGCTTTGTCCTCTATTCTGGACTGCCCAGTCACATTTCACTAAGCTTGATCACAGCTTTATTTTACCTTTGTGTCTAAATTATGGTTCTTCCCTTGAAGGAGCCTGGTTAGCTTACCCAGCTTTCATCCTGTTAACAATGGATATTGAGGTCTTTTTGTTTGTTTGGAAAGGTATTTGATTATAAATCTCAACTGACTTTAAGGTCATCAATTTGAAGGATCACAGTTGTGATTGTGAGACATTTCTGAAGGTCTGCCCATTCAACCTGCTAGGCCACTAGGCATTCCTGTGAATTTGGGATGTCCTGTTTATTTGACCTATTGTGGAATGTAAAAACTCTTAATTACATAGTAAATTTTAACAATTAGCTATGGCATGCTTATCAATGTTTATTCCTAACTGCTTCAGAAGGTTTCTTGTTCTCCTTGCTGTTTTATTAGCCACAATGTTGTACTGACTTTAATAAATGTAAGTAAATAACAAAATTTATAAAGTTATTTTATATTTTTCAACATACGTATGTGAATCCTCATTAAGAGGAGTAGAAATTTGATTATTCTTAAACAGCAATATCTGTCTTGGAACAAGTTAGCATAACTGAGAGGAAAACTGAGTCTAAATTACAATGCAACATTTTAAAATTGAACTTTCAAAGTATATTAACTTTATGATGTCCTATAAGCAGTTATATTGCAGGAGAGGCTTATTACTTTTGCTGAAAGAGCTCACATCTTAATCTCCCAAGAAACAAGTATTATTGCTTGGCATGTATTGGGGGATTTGAGCATATCCCTGGTAGGAAACTCACTGTGTAGATTTAGTTTGTATAGACCTTTCCCCACAAGAGGGAAGATAATATAACTTATTTTAAAACCAGCCCTGTAGTAATGACTTGTGTGCCAGTATCCAAAATGACATGTCTGTTTCAGAATCCACAGTGCTGTTTCCCTCCTGCTGTCCAGCCTTACTTAAAAGGTAAGCTTTTTTCAAAGGAATCAATTTACTTTGGTAAAAATTGTCAGAAATACTGGATTTTCCCTTGCTTTTTGTCAGGATGTGAATTTTGCCTTCATAGCTTCCCACATTTTCTGTGAAGCCCTGAGCCAGCTCTGCCAGTCTGGCTATAAAGCTGTTACCCAGCTGTCAGCTTGTACAGTGATACTTTTAATAGCTCCAGTATCTCAGGCTAAGTCTGTGTAGGCTTCCAGGAGAGATGTGTGCTGCCTGGGATGTGCTCGAGTGCACAGCAGTTTCTCCTTGCTAGCCATCAACATTCTATTCACTTGATGGTTTCCCTTCTAGTCATGAAAGAAGAAAGTGCAACACTTCGAGCATCACCTCCATTTATTGGGGCCTAAGTCTTGCATCTTGCCTAATGATTAATCCTTACACTTTTTTTCTTTTTCTTCACTGTTTCCTTTTAGTGTGTCTCCTTCCTCTGCCCTTGCTCAAGTCTATACATTGCAGCACAGGAGGCCATGCTGCTACCTCCATAGCGTGGTCTCAAAGAAACAAAGATTTGACTTTTTGTCTCCCTTGGTTTTGGAATTGAAATTAGTGCTTCCAAGACTTTCCCTCCCATAGTAATGAATCATATCTTTTAAAAAAACTCTAAACCCCAAAAACCACTCAGTTTCTCACATGGCTGCAGTAAGAAGAGATTTAAAAAAAAGATAAAATAATTTTTAAAAAAGGCATAGAAGAATACTCATGTAAAAGTGGAAACACAGCTGCAATATATCAATAGTGGATTTCATGTTGGAAGAAAAAAATATTTTTGGAAAAAATGTAGAAAAATATCATTAAATTTGGATCATTTTTGAAAAGAAAAGTCTGTTGCAATATAATGGCCATTTACAATTGGGGAACTCTTTAAATGTTCTTTGCCTTTAGTTTTTTATTCCTTCTTCTACATTAAGGCAAGTTGTTTATGTCCCCAAAATACAATAATTTCTAATTGTAATAATTTCAACATGTACATAAACCCTAGAGAGTCACTGACAAAATATGTGCAGGAGTCTAATTTAACATCAAATTTCAGATGTAGAATATGAGTCTGCCAGCTCATTAAGTACACAGTTTGCTTGAAGTCTGGGATAACTTCATTGACCTTAACAATCCTATTAGCAGGTTTACCTTGATTTTAAACCCACCAATGTCTCATTAAAATAAATGACACTGACTATAAAGGCTTTTAACTCACAGCCCAGGCACATATTACATGATTAATCGTTAGTGGGTCAAGACCACAACATCCACTATCCGAAAACTTTATCACTTATGTACAATAAGACATATAATTAAGTATCATTATAGGTTCTTATATCTGGACCTACTTAAAAAAATACATATTCCTGCTTTGGAAGACTATTGAAATAATCTATTTAGCTTGTACAAAGAATATGTTTTCTTTTCTCATGTTGCACAAAATCTTTCCTTCATCAGACACTGACCAGGATTCCCCTCTCCTACATCCTTTCTTGGAGATTAATACATCTTTTATAGCTGCAACAGCTATGGAAGAAAAATACTATAATGATTTTAGAGGAAATGTACATTTGTTTCAGAACTTCCAGAACATATATTTCATACCTTGCAGTGTGAGTGCATTCACAGCTTTGAAATCTACAGCCTTTTAACGACTCTTTCTAGTCACTTATTGCAGTCATAAATTCTGTAACATTGGATGGAACATTTCTAAGTGGGCTGTTGAATAGGAACTCAATAGTTTAATGTGCTGTGCTCTTTACATAATGCACTGTGCTAACAATCAGATAGAATTTCCTAATTAAATGTGGTACAAGTTGTATAATGCAGGCATTAGTAAATCTGATGCAGGAGCAAGGCACGCTAAATTATAAATTACGATCACCGGAAATTGAAACATAACATGTGCAAGTTTAACAATCAAGAAACAGTCAATTAAATGTAGGCTTAATTTCCCTTTCAAACTCACAGAAAGTATGCAGGTAAAAAGTGTAGTATATTTTTATCATAATACGTGCCTTTTAATCTGATACTTCCCAGCTGAGCTTAGTCATTGTCAAGGTCTTTAACTATGGATAGGGCTAATTTTTTGCAGTACCTGTGAGAGAGAGGAGCCTGGAATGGTGTGGGTATCGCCAAGACCCAAATGTTATTCAGTGCCATTTCATGCCATTGCCAGGACATTCCCTTCTGGTGTAGCAAGCCTGGTGGATGGAGCCAGGGGTAATGCTGGTCCCAGCCAGAGGAGCAGGTTGGGTGGCATGGCTGTGAGTGGATTGAGCTCCACACTCTGTCTTTTGTATGCTTTTGTTATTAACGTTGTTGCTGTTCCTGTTTCTCTTCTTATCTCGTTGCTGTTTCCAAGGTCAATTGTTCTTATCTCAGCTGGTCATCTTTGCCTTTTGTGCTTCCAGTTCTCTCTGGCCACCCATGGGCAGAAATGAAGGCAGGGGAAGCAAGCGAGAGACACTGTGATTTTGGAGTCCTGGTGGAGGGGGCACTAAATACCATTCCTAAACCACAAAAGTCAGGAAAAACCCTAATAGAGCTCCTATTATAGGAGCTATGAAGGAAATGCAGTCCACAGCTCAGGAGGCTGCAGTCAAGCTGCTCTGTGTGACACTCAGGTGCCTCTGATTACTACCCAGCTATTGATTGCTACCTTCCTAAGGAACTCCTAGAAGCAACCAGGTAGAAAATTTCTGAGTATTCGAGCTACAAGAGAAATAGTTATGGGGCTTGGAAGTGGCCAAGTAAGTAACATGAGACCTGGGAGCTCTTAGTACTTATTGATAAGTGGTGGAGAATTGTCATTAATAGCATGTAAAAATTCAATGGATTATCTCAGTACTGAAAGCATGCACATTTTAAATAGTATTCAAACAGAATAATATTAGAAGGATTGCATAACAAATCACAGGACCCCTGTTTTAGCAATGCAACATATAATTTAACCTGATGTAACTGAAAGTTAGGTTTCTGGTTAGATGAGACAAATATGCTCTGCAGGAAGTGATGCTAATGGAAATGTTTATATTCATTTTTTAATCAATGTGCATTGATATTATGAATTAGAGTGTGAATTTTAGGGTGAACATATATGAATATGAATATACATAAAACAAATCTATTAATAAGAGCTTAGATTTGATGACTCTAACAACAAAACTTACAAGAACCATTTTTTCTGTGGAAGTTAGAGGTGTTTATAGCGACATGGAAAGAAGCAAAGCAGGAGATTGTTCTTCTGATGCATCAATTACTCATTTTCTCATCCTTATTACAAGGATGTTCAATAGCTAATCAAAAATCAAGTGATTAACTCAGGCTATCTTTACTTATTCTGTCATTATGTTTCACTCAGGCTTGCACGACAACAATCCTGTGGTATGCCAAAGCACTGAAGATGCAGTAATGATTTGTGTATGTATATGAGTTTATATATGTGTGCTCAGGTGTGTTGGCTGATTTTTAAGCCTCTTACACTATCTGAAAAAAATATTTGAAAAGTAAGGGTTTACTGAAGAAGCTTTAATGTAGAATAACTTTTACTCATAGATGGATAAACATTATATTTGTACAAATGCTATCAATGGCAAGTATTATCTGAATTTTTTAACTTGATCTATTAACCAAAATAATTGCTAATGTAACTAATATAAGTATTTGGAATGTTGTAAGATAATTTCCAAAGACTCTGTTGAGCTTTAGATCAGGTCTTCAAAAAGGTGAAATGGCATGGACTCTTCCATTCATGATATTTTTGTGCTATCCTATCAGAAAAGCTATGGACAGTTTGCAATGCTCTCAGTAATCTTTGTATTATTTATGTATGCATGTGTGTATGTATGTATTTATCTTTAAAAATTCAAGACTCTTATAATTAATTATTAACGATTAAGGTACATTATTTTAGACTATAATGATGTGGTGAAGATACATTAGTAGCGGAAATATCATCTGGTCACTGTTACTAAATGTCCATTCCAATCTAACAAGTTACCTGTGCAGCTGACTGTATTTTATTTTCCCTACCGAAACACCTTAATTTCTTAAAGCACACCTCTGAACTATTGTTCTGCTGCTTTTTAATTGTATACATAAGGCTAACATTGCTGTTATTCAACAGTGAAGTAGACAGACAGGATAAGCTTTAAAGAATAGCTACTGTTCTTAGCATGCTGCCTGTGTTGTACTATTTATTGTATGGACTAATCTGCAACTTTTAAACATCAGCACAGAAGAGGTGGAAATACAACACAGTTGTCCTTCACAAAAGGAAAGACTTGTTTTCCACTGCTAGCGGGTATAATTATACTTAATAAAGGAATGTAAGAATTAATATTATGAAATAAATTACTGCATAATAACTCATGGCATATTAAACATATCCATAATTAAATATTTCAATTTAATGTGATAAGTCATAGAAAAGAACATTAATTTTAACACAATCACTGGCCATGTACTGTCAAAAACCAACATTCTGAAAGACCATGGAAATTATTACTGCTAATCTATTTGCAAAAGCAAACGTGAACTGTCCCTAGATTTCTTTCCACATAAGGATCCTTTATATTCTGTTGGAAAAATAGGTATGAAGGGTAAATGCTGAGTGAGTGTTTTGCCTGTGTGATGTCAGTAATAGGTGATAACCCCTATTTTTGTGAACTGAAGGTACAGATAAAGATAGGTGAATACATTGTCTTTATTCTCTATGACTATACAGCTATGATGACACAAATTTTCTTGTGCTTCTATCAATCTCATTGCCTTTTTTGGTCAAAAAATTGTTTTTAAGCCACATTACTTAACTGCTCATCTCCTGTTCAGTGACACAATCTCATGAGTCTCAAGAGTTTATTATGCAGTCAGTTAAAGAACAAGGAGAGGAGGACCCCAGGTGTTACAAAAATGCACCTTCTCAATGCAGACTCTGCCTTTGAAATCTTGAGAGTGCTGCTGGCTGGAAGATGTAAGTGTGCAGGCCTTGTGTGCCTTCCCTTTCTTTTTCCCAGCTGTACACTCTAAATGGCTCTTTGCTCTCATTCAGCTCAGTATTTCTTCAGATTTTATGGATTTGCATAGTCATGTGAAAGCAGGTGAGACTCATAGCAAGGGGGCAAGATTTCTGAAACCAAGAGCATGGCTGGACAACAGGAATTGACGTCAAATAAGTTTTCCCCAGGCAGCTTTGTCGGGGCTTTCTATGCTTAGACCCTATGTGGGAATCATAGAAGCACGCACATTTCTATCCTGACAGCTAAGGATAGATTCCCTTCATCTGAGAAAATGGAATGACAAAATTATTGGATGCTACCAAGGGAAGTTTCTTGATCAAGTTATCATCAGAAAGCCTTGTAGGTTCCTGTATTTTTTTTTGCTAAAAGTTCCATGAGGCAAATGACTGACTTGAGTCTGTTGTGGAAGGAAATCCTGGATAAGGTGGAGCTGGAACAACACAAAAGATCCAGCTGTTTTTGCAGTCTAGTGTTTCCAAGGAGGTGACAACTGCTGAAGCAACTTATTAATGTAGTAACACAAAATAGTCTCCACAATCACAGTCAGCCCCAGAAGTCTTTGGCACAATTTTCTAACTGGAAATTGTTGGCAAATAGCATTGAGCAATGGTAAGATGATGAAGGGGCAATATTAAGGCAGCATGCAATTTGATTATTTCAGTCTTTCACTCACCAAATTAAAAAAAACTCAGCCTTTACTTGTAGAAGCTGATTTTTGAAATTAAAAACTTGAAAAATAATTGCATAATAGTCCTACAAAGAATTTACTAGCTTTTGCTAATAGTGGAAATTTTACCCTGTGTTCAGGGCAAAACAGTTACACTGCAAAGACCTCTGAAGAGCAGATTGTGAAATGAAAGCTGAAACTAACATTAATGGCCTATAAAACTTAGTGTTTGTATTGTTGCCTCACAATTGCATGAAAGTTATGCATATTGGTTTGCTAGGAAATACTAAGACAATATTCTACATATCCTTTTACATTATAATATTTCTACTGAGCTTATTTACTCATTACCAGAATATTATCCATCTTGCAATTCATGACTTTAATTATATGCAAGTACATGGTCATTTCATGTAAAATAGTTTCAACAGCAAGCAGTTCTTTAGCTCAGAAGCATCTCAGACTCTGTATTTAACAGCAAGCTCTTTAATGATGCATAAAGTTGCTCTCTTATGGAGAATGGTCTATATTTAAGGTTTAGTTTCTTTTCAACACAGTTTTGTAACATCCCAACTCTTGTTTCTAAGGCCCAGACACAACATGAGAGAGTCCTGCTCTCTCTCAGGGTGAAACTGCAGATTTCCTTCCTGATTTAATTTCAGAAGTTACACGCAGCAACCTTGGCCTGATTGCTGCTGAACCCACTGTACCTAATTTGTAACTTGAGCAATGTTTTTACATGTTTGAATGTTGTACTGAAAAACAAAGATCATTATAAAACAGACATGGTTCAAGCAAAAGAACATTTAAGAAATGGCATTCAGATACTTGCATCACAGCCTATTTATTCTACCAAACATAATCTTTAGCAGAAGTTAGTGATTTGCAGAGAGGGTTACTCAGATTTCAGTCTGGGACTGAGGAAAGCAACACAGTTCTGGGACAGCTTCCACAAGAGAGCTAATGAGACCTGCATCCTGACACTTTTAAGAAAGAATTTGTCTTTTTTCTTTGTGCTCCCATGAATTTCAGAGAGTAGAATATAGATGCACTTCATTCTTCTGGGGAGTTCTTGGATTAATAAAATTAGTGTATCCCATGTTCTGCACAGGCTGCAGAAATAATTCTGAGTGCCTCACTACCTTCCAGGAGAATGTCCTACTAGGAGCTATGTCATCTATTATCAGAGCTCAAACAAAATCTGTGTCTGTCAGAAACGATTGCTTGCTTGTGACTGTGCTCCTCATTCTTCCATCACCTGTAAAATGTGGGTACACAGGCCCTGTAAATATGAGCCTTTAGAAATAATAGTGTTGCAGGGTTACTTTGCGTCCCAGAGAGGCAGAGGCTCAGGTTTATTCTCATCTGTGAGCAGCTGGCTAACTCAGGCTGTCTTATTAATTAATCTGTTCACACTGGCCAAATAAAGTCTGACCTCTCACCTTCCTTCTCCCCTTGGCCTTGGCTGGTGTGACATGTGCTCCCTCCTCCATGAATTATCCATGGCTGCAGGACCAGTGGGGCCAGCCTTCCTTCAGACCTTGTAACCAGCTCTTCTAATACTGACACTGCTTGCACTGGAAATACCATGGGTTTTGCCAGAAGAGTTTGTAGGGACTTCCTTTTCCTTGAATGCACTAAGTTGAGTGAGAATTTAAGATTTTGATGGTCTAACTGATGAAAACAAACCAATGAGCTGAAGTAATATACTTGTGAAGATATTTTATGTGTAGACATAACGAGTGTGAACCTTGTAGAAATAAGCAGCAGAACACCAAAAGACATGCCCATAGGTAAAATGTTTTGTCATTAATGTTGTAATATTAAAACCAGTCTAGGTCTAAACCCTCCTCCTTCCTACAATCAACTCTTTCCTTTCTGCCAGCACAGTTAATGGCCCACATGTTTCATGCCTTAGACAAAATCTGAATGCCTTCCCCACCTGCCTTCCTGCCAACCTGCATTGCCCTCAGCCCCTTGGTACTGTCACTGCTGTGATAGTTCTCTGTGTCCAAGGCCTCCAGCAATCACTGGAGTCAAGGAGGGAAACAGAAAAGGGTGAGAAACCCTCTGAATCTTGTTAAAGAAACATTAGAGTGTAATTTGTGTTGGGCAACACAAGCAAGCATTATAAAATAGTTCTGCTTTTATATCTCAGACTAATATGAATTTGTGCTGCAAAATGTCCTTTCTCTGCTCTTTACAAAAGAGCATGTGTGCATGGGCTTATGGTCTCAGAGGAGCATGGTAACAGGCACTTAATGCTCACATATAAGTACCAATATTTGAAAACTTATGACCTTTAATATAGTACTTCTTTTTCTTCTTGCTTTTATTAAGGGTCTTTCGTGATGTTACAGTTAATTGAACACGAGATTATTTCAATCACCACTTTATTAACATGAGAAATCACAAAAAGTAGGCCAGAGTTTTCAGTGAGCAGCAAAGAATTTCCTGATTTAGCTTGCCATGCACTGTTTTATGGCAAAACATCCTTCTGGTTACTATTTACTTAAATACTAGCTTTCTATCAGAGACTAAACAAAGTATAATCCCTACAGAAACCTGAGCTGCTTATATTAAAATCAGATGGGATGTAAAATGGAGAGTTTCTGTTATTTTTGGCTCAGTAATATGCAGTTATGGTAATTTCCACCAGCATACTCAGTGCCTTGTTCTTTTGTGGCAAAACAGATGAGGCCTTTGCTTGGCTGTTTCTTTTCTATTAGTGACAGGATGACTTAAACACATTAATGCAGCCTAGAGACTCTGTCTCAGAGATAGCTTTGCTTGCACTTGAGAGATAGAGGAAACGTGTGGAGGGTTTTTTTATGCCAAGTTCTTTATTATTCACAGGGGCACATAGGTACGTGTACACAGAGGTTGTTATTTCTCCCCAGTGGCCAACATCCTCCTCAGTTTAATGGCTAACTCCAAGAAAGAGGTTGCTAAAACCTCACTAGTAGCTGCAGGTTTAGCTAAGTTCAGCAGTTTCTTAATAGAGGCTCAGAAAGCACTGAGAAGAGCAGCACAGAGAGCAGCAGGGAGCCAGGGTACTCCTTTGTCCCCTACTTCTTTAAACACTCCTGTGAATGTCAGGTACGGGTGAAAGAGAGATAAAATCTTTTACCAGAATCTCCAAAACTCTACTAAGAACAACAATGCTTTCAAAAGTAAATAAAACAAGATAATAATTAATTATAAAAATAATTTAAGTACTTCTTTGTTACATGTATGTGACTACATCTGCTGAAAAATGTTATAGGATGAAAATAAAGGGATTTTTAAAAATATATATATTTCTATCCTTTATAATCAGCTTGGCAGGGACAGTGAATGAGAAAGAAATAAAGTTGCTTTGCATGCTGCTGGAGAGGATGTTAGATTCCTTTTACTCATGCTACCAACATGTGAAGTAAGAAATGGTATACCATGTTTGCAGGAAGAAAACAGGTCTGGTAATTTCTATTTCCACTTAGCATAGAAAGTGAGAGAAAAAAATTAGAACAGAGTTAAACTTTTTTCCTTCACCTAAAGGAAACAATATGAAGAAGAGTTATGTAATTTCTTTTCCAGACATGAGATTCTTAATAGATTTGTCAGAGCTAAGTAATAATTTTGTTTCTATTTTCATATGCATCATTAAAGAGAAAACTTAAAGTTTGCCTGTAATACACATTTCCTGAGTCATAATTGCCATTAGCTTGAATTGTAACTATTCATATCTCAGCACGTTCAGTCATTTGAACTGTTGGTATTTGCTAGCACCTACTAATGATTTGCAACATAAATATTGTAGAAATATATTGTTCTTTCCTTTAAACAATTGACAATCAAAATGGAATATTTAATATTCAATCCTAATTGAACATTAAATTGGATAGAATTCACATTTATTAAGCAACTGACATCTACTTCAGTAGACTGTAATTAGCTTATGACACATAATCAAGTAGTTTACAACATTAATATGCTATTCAGATGAGGAAGTAGTAAGTTCTGAGCTTCCCAAACCAGCTGGTCCCCCATGCCAAGATAGAAAATACAAGGTTCAAGATGGACTGCTTGGTAAATATTTTCAAGTTTATGGAAATTATGTGATGGGTAATGCATTGACAAGCTGGCAACTGGGCTTTTTAAAGTTAAAAACCCTTGCTCTTGAGTAGGGTAGTTACATAGACAGGGGGAAACCTTGACTGCATTACCACTGTATAGTTTGTAGATGATACAAGTACTATGTAATTGCTTTGTGAATTTTAAAGAGCAATGTCATTGCTGCCAACTGTATCTTGGCTTTGTCACTGTGTGGAGCTGAATGTAAACACAGTAACTTAAAGTAAAAAATAGCTAACTTGGTTGCATTTCCCGTCGCCAAGCACCGGTGTCCCAGAAAACCTCCTTTTCACAGGGGAAGTTTCTGATCATGACTCATCAGCTGGCTGAATAAAATCTAAACATATAAGAGAAAAAAATCTTTTATGCAACTTAATGGCTGTGAGAACCCACTAATTCTGCTGCATATGATTGCAAAGTTTGTGTGAGACCTCTGTTATTAGGTTGATTCAGCTCAGAGGGATGTGATATTTTACTTTTATGACTCTGTATAATCCTTTGCCCTGAAGTTGAAAATGCATTGTCCCCTGACTCACAATAAGTGATGAATTACAAGGCAGTGCTGCCAATTTTCCAATACACACAAGATGATAGATATAAACAATCATTTCCTCATAACAGCAACATGAACTAAACTGGGTTCAACAAAACCGAAGGAAAACCTGCAAAACAGCAAAATGAATTTTTCCCACAGACTGTGATTCAGTACCTCCTTTGGGTCCCATATTTGAAATTTTGGTTATAAAAAATGCAGCAGTCATTTCAATAAGCCATCAACCAATCAAGGCCAAGTCTGAATAGCATTAATCTCTGGACATGCACACTTATGTACCTATATGCATGAACATACATGCATTAGTTGTTAGTATTATTAATATTCAACATAGTATGACAATTCAGAGCCATAATTTCTTAAGCCCTCATATACCTCCTCACTGTGATTTCTTTTCTTAATTGTAGGTTGAACATTCAACATCTAAATGTTAAACCAGAAAGATTCCTTTTTTTTGCCCCACGTTTAATTTCTGCTAAAAATGCCAAGAAACCTTAGAAATATTTCCCTTTTCCTCTGAATCTTAATCCTGCATTGTATTTCAAATGCAGCTACAATGAAACTACAACATATTTATTGCATGTTTTAGGGCTTTTTTTAAACTAGATTGGTAGTTAGTGGCTTCAGGGTTGAAAAACCTTATGTTTTCACCATTCTTGCCTTTGTGGTTTGTAGAAGTAAAAATTCAAATTTCCTTGTAAACAGACACACATAGAAAAAGGATACTTTGTAGGTCACTAGGGGAAGAGCTAGAGATATGTACAGATACAGCCATATGCAAAAATGCATACATGCTAATGCCTGCACGCTCAAACCTTGGGAAAATCCCACCCCACCTTTTTCTCTGCCTTCACTGTATTTTTTCTGGAGTAGCAAATGTCATAATTTTTCACTATGTTTGGCCCTGTAGTTTCTCTGTATGTGTGAAAGGGTGTAACCTTCTGTCATTATTGCTCATAGGGACCACCATATTATCCACAGCTTCTTTTCCTTGCTTAACAGGAATTGAATTCTCCATGAAGAACAGGGTGTCTCATGAGGAGAAGAGGAGGAAAAAAGTGATTCACAAGTCAGAGTGAAGGTGAGCTTTGAAAGAGAACTAAAACCCAAGACCAAAACTAGTAATAGAGTTTGAAGAACAAGCCATAGCACTGCAGGCAAATAGGAAGAGAAGATTTTTGACTAAGATGCTATGGTTGGTCTGAAGACAGCAAAATAAAAAAACTGAAATAACATGTTAGAGCAGAGGTGTGAAGTAACTAACCAGGAGAAAGTGGTGACAAAAATAGTGAGACATAAAGGATTTCGTGAAAAGGGCCTTTTTCTCCTTTTGGAGGAGATGAAGTGGGAAAGGTTAGAAAAAAATACCTAAAAGCAGTCAATCCCGTAATGAAAACCTAATAATATAAAAGCCGATAAAGAAAAGAAGGGAAAGGAGATAATTATTGAAGCCAGCTTTCCTTTTTAGGCCAAGATGATAAAATCTTCCAAAACCCTTGCAGAGTGCAACATTGATTCAAATCTGGGAATTTGGAAGTAATGAATTCCCTTCACACTTATAAGAAATAAGAGACATTGTGCAGAACAAAGATAACTAGGCAATTTTGGAAAAGGCTACCCAGTCAAAAAGCAACATAAGTGCCACATGTCTTCTGACATGCAGCAGAGATGCAGATGAGCAGCAGGAAATTCATACTCCAGTGTGTGGAGGAGAGTCTAATGGAAAATATTTTTTACTAGGTCACTATGCATGTGATTGTAAAATGTTGCGTGCAAAAATAAGGAGGAATTAAGATACTGCAGGTGCCAGTGACTTACTAAGGAAATGCTAAAAGGAAGTTGGGATTTGAATGTTTGTCTTCTGCACACACAAATCGTCATAGCACCAAGAGCTGTCTGGATCACCCCTTGTAGTGATTCTCATTATCAGGCTAATTTTTGTGAAGCAACAATTTTTGGCTAGGATTTTTAGGTTAGGGTGAAAAAACAAGGGCAGGCTAAGGAGCTGAAAGAAGTGAGCTGAGAGATGAAAAGACTACTGACAGGATATTTGTGTTTCAAAGGCATCCCCTTCAAGCAAAGTTGTTTTACCTAATCGTGTTTGCAAGCTCTCTGTGGGCTCAAACTGAGACTTAAGTGCTGCTATCCACGGCAGAGAGGCAATGTAGAAAATTCTCTACCATTCTGGAATCCTGGATGTGCAAGACATGTAATGACAACAAAGCACTAAGAACAGGTACTATCACTATACCTTTTAAGAACCAGTACTGGTAAGGAAAACAGTACCAAAGTAGGGGCACAAAAAAGTTTAGAAGATTTGTATTTAACTCCAATACTCATTAAAAAAAAAAAATAGCATCTGTAAAATCTTCCAGGTAAAAATGATCAAGCTAGCAATATTCTTTTCATTCACATTATCTCAGGTATCTTATCTCAGGTAAGAGAAAAGAGTCTTTCTTTATAGTCAGCAATTATATTTGAACTAATTATAACTACCTTTACATTGTTTTTTTCATGCAAACTTCCACAGATACAAGGAAATTTTGCCTAAGAAGAAAAAGAACTTATTTCTCAGAAGCTGTGGTCCACAACTGCTTCCACCCATGACTTCAACAGAGCCCTAACAACAATGTCGTAATCAGCCAGAATCCTCCCTCAATTCCCTGCAAAAACACTACCATGTTTGTTTACATGTTCAGATGGTTTCTGTGTATGTCTTATTTTATTGGCAGTTCTGGAAAGGGCACATTCCCTAGTGATGACACATGCTTGGATTCTGCCCCAAAAATGCATCAGACTGCACAGGATGTGTTGTTATCTGCTCTGTAACACATAGACAGTAAATTAACTCCTATCAGACAGATGACAGACAGCTAAATTGAATGTTTGCATATACTTTTCTTTAATTTGCTGTGTTTTTTGATACCAATCTTTTCTGATATTGCTCCCATGTCAGATGTGAGCAGATTAAGTCTGTCAGAACAATGGGGAAAATTATTATAGATAGCAAAGTTACAGCCCTCTGTCAGTGGCAGGCACTTTTCAAACTAATGAAAATGTGTGTATTACACATATTCAAAAGCCCTCATTTCATCGTTCTACAAGTTAGTTTTATCTTATTAAAAAAAAAAAGAGATTCACAGATTTCTCAAATATGCCAGCAATTTCTCTGAGTCCTCAAAGAGCCTAAAAAAGTTGTATCTAAAAGTGTGATTTTTTATGAATGCACAGAATTTTTTAGATTTCTATGACTTTTCAGTTCAGTACAATTAGATTACTTATAAAAAATTAATTTCAGTATGAACTTGAAGCTGAAAATTTTAAAAGCAGAGAGTATAATTTGGGAAAATTATCCTTTCAATCAAAACTAGTAACTGAGGAAATCCAATAGTCAGGAAAATGTCAAATTCAGTGACTCTGTGAATACTAGATGACACTTTCAGTACATGTCTCCTAGCTATTAGCTTACAGAAAAAAGACATATGCTTCTGTAATATGTACCAGTCTTTTATATAGAGGTCTGTCTAAGAATTTACAAATTTCAGTGAAATTTCTTATTGCTATGTCACCTGTCATGGAAAGTACAATGCTAGTGCAGAATCCCATGACATGAATGCGTGTTAATACAGAAAAGCCTCTGTCTTCCTTTTTCAGGAGACAGCCATGTTAGGTTTTATAGCCACCCTAGTGTCTGTCTACACAGCAAAAACTAAAAGCTCTGTGATTTTTTTACTTCATCATAAATGTGATCTGTTGCAAAGTGCAGGTAAACAGATGTTATGGTAAATAATTACACTAAGGAGGCCTGTCATTAGCAATTGTTTTTGGATGGAAAGGAGTTTCTTGAATTACCACGTATGATAGGGGTTTGTACTTGGTTTACAAAAGTGATTTATTTGAAGGATAGGCAACAATAATTTGTTGTTGAACATGACATTTGTACTTTATGTAGGAAGTTTTCAGGTTGCCTGAAATATTCTCAAGAATCCCACAGAGTTCTGGAGGGGCCAGTCCTTATAACCATGAGAGTGGACAGGAAAACATTGCAGAGGCTAAGGCAAGCATTATACAGACCAGAAAGTTGCATTTTTATGAAATTAATACTTAAGACAGCTTTATACAAGGTCTTTTAACATGGCGTATTTTAGATCAAATGTATATAGACATGCTATGTTCATGTTGTAATCTGCATCTTTTAATAAAACACTCATTTTCATGTTTCTGCACCCTCTGTGCCTTTCATGGCCAAGGGTACATGTATATATGCCTTACTGATAGGTGAGTTTTGGCTTTCTTTCTTTCTCCCCCGACTACTCTCATTGACATTTGGACCTTCAATCTGCATTTCTGTTGAAATTTTTTTGTGGGGAGAAAAGAAGTTCTCTTTCCTTGCATGCCCACAGAAGTATGAATTATTCAACCACTTTGCTTAGATATATTGTCGATGTTTTTAATTCACAGTACATTAAATGCTTCAGTGACATCAATCTAGTTTATTATACTGTCCTCAAATCCATTCATGAGCCAGATTTCAGCTACACAGACCTGCAACAACCTTGAGTATGCTATTTCTGTACAGTAACACAAGATGATTATAAAATAAATTTTTGTAGAAGATGATCAACAATCATACAGAGTAATGATTTAATAAAAAATTATAAGAGAGATTTGTGCTTTGATGTAAAAATCCCTTGAGCCTATATACTGGTCATCATTAGCCTTGACAAATTCGTTGGGCTATGTTAGATAACCTCATTAACCAAGCACAGTTTACCTCAAGTCACAGATGCTCTTTTAAGGTTAAAACTTATAATCACTTTTGGTTGTAAGACTAAGGTTGAGAAAAAAGGTTTTTAATTTCCCTGAGATCAAAAGTGGGGGATTTTTCATGTTTTGTAATGTTTTTGCTTTGTTCTTCTGGAAGTAAAAATTTAAAGTTTGGCAAGAAACGTGGGAATTTAAAATTAATAATGTCTCTTCTTCTCAAAATATTTCTCTTGATTTTGTAGCCATGTACTTGATAACTCATAAAAACAATAATAACTTCAGTGCCAAAGTACAAATAAGAGAAAACAGCCTGGGGTAGGGCTTTTTCAAAGATAGAGATAATACAGAAACTGAAATATGTGAGGGGGAAAAAAGTATTGTTTTTGTCATGTGAGGGCACATGGAGGGCAATGATTAAATGCTGGAAGAGAGGGGCAGATGTCAGGCATTCACCAGTATGCAACACAAGTGAACTTTTAAAAACCCAAGATGCTTATGTTGCCCTAGGATAGCTCATCTTTCAAGCAAATATGGTAAGTATGATCAAATCAGCAATTATCTTCAAAATGTCTCCAGTGATGGATAGCAGTTTTTTATGTCGCTCTTTTTAGTTCTTCTGTTGATTTTTTGAAATGAAAGAAAAATCATCTAAATGCAATTTCTCATATTTGAATGGCGCAATGAGATGAGAAAAGAATCTTATTCATGCAGATATCTTTGTGATTTCTTTTCATATTCCTTGGTACAAATTCATTGCATAGACTTATTTGATTGAATTGTGAAAGTATCCTTATGGATCCACTGCAAGTGTCTCCATGTAATATTGTTTTCTGCATTTATGCATTAATTCTCAAGTGTCTTGGGGTAGAAGCTGAAGTCACATTCGTGCCATGATAAATGTCTACGAGTTTATGGGTGCTTCGTACACCAGTCTGGAAAGGAACTTCACTTTCATTCTGAGATAAAGAGGTTTTTTGTGCAATGAGGTTGGTTCCCAGTGCACTGAAGGCTGTTAACAAGCATTTATGTGCAAGAGACATAGGAGTGGCTGCTGCTTTTTTATTCCTGTATAATGTATTTCATCACCCTGTGTTTCAAAAGGTGAAATGTTCACTGTCCTGTTTGGCTTTGGTAAGATAAACATTTTTCTAAGATATGGGAGCTTCAGTTCTAGTGCTTTGTATATTTAGCTGGAGAAGACTGAGTTCAGGACAAATATGAGACAAACAGAGTCAAAAATATCCATGCTTATGGATATGTGATGTTAGGGAACACCACTGATAATCTGTGCTGGTGAATATTTAGAGTGGTCCTTGGCATGGGACCAGCACTAGCTATTCATAGCACAGCTAAAGGATTTGTGTGGGCCAGGGTATCAACCCCAAAACAGAGTTTGGGTGCTACAGCCAATTCTGAAGCATGAAAGAGTTTAAAATACATATGGGCTGCTGATCTGGTTAAGCCTCTAAATTGATTGATGCATGCTGCAGGACAACATAGGAATGACTTGGCTGAAATATTGCTAAGTGCCTTCTGAAAGGCCTACAATTGA
This sequence comes from Toxostoma redivivum, assembly GCA_013397375.1. Classification (NCBI taxonomy): domain Eukaryota; kingdom Metazoa; phylum Chordata; class Aves; order Passeriformes; family Mimidae; genus Toxostoma; species Toxostoma redivivum. The sequence goes on from VXBI01003752.1 coordinate 1,885,514, forward strand.
GTTAATTTCTCTGTCTGTGAACAAAAAATTCACAGTAAATAAAATCACTTTCTTAGAAGAGTTGTGATCCATTGCTAACAGGCAAACTATGAAATTTGGCTCTTTTTGAGCATCCTCCTCTCCCCCCTCCCTCCAGGGCTTAGTACTTCTGCAGTTAAAGAAAGGAGCATTTAGAGCAGTGCATTTTTTTGACAGATATTCCATGGGTTTTTGTGTCGGGCAAGGATCAAGCTTCACACATGATCCAACAAGTAACATAGACCTGGAAATCCAGAAATAAAAGCACATGTCATGTAACACTTGCTTATTACTGACAGGCTTCACAGTAGAGCAGAAAGGAGTCACACTAAGACCTCACAAAGTCTGACTTCTCTTCCTCTCATGTCTCTCCCACCTCATTTGAACACTTAGGCAAGTTTTGCCACCAGGAGTTATCTGCCCTCAGTGTTATATCCATCCAATTTATCCACTCATCCCATGTGCTTGTAATCTGTAGCAAATTCAGCTTTTGTTATTGGTGGAATTTATGAGCTGGGATAAGTCTATCTTTGTAATAGAGACTAGGTGGATATTTCTGTGGCAACATGCCATGAACAGTTTTCTGAGGGAATAAAACCCTAAAAGTCAGCCTAGTCATTTTGGAAAAGGAGATCAAGATTCCTTGGAAAAAATCCCATAAAACTATTGAAACTAATACTAGTTTTAGGGTCTGATTTTGTAAAGACATTTGAGTAATAACATTACCAACCTTTGCATACCCTATGCCCAACCTTGGACTTGAATTTGGCAGTAAAGGTGAAAGCCTGCATTGGGTTTACCTGGCAAGGTTTTGGTAGGAAAGGGGGAGCTATAGGAATGGCTTCTGTTAGAAGCTCTCAGAAGCTTCCACAATGTTCAGCAGAGCCAACACCAGCCAGCTCCAAAGCAGACCCACAGCTGGCCAAGGCCAAGCCTATCACCAACAGTGATAGGGTAAAGGAGCAGCAGAGACAATGAGTGATGCACCACTGGAAGGGAGAAGGAGAAAACTGAGAACAAAGTTGAGCCTGGGCAGGAGGAGGGGGGAAGAGTTCGGGGTTTTTTTATCAGTATCCTATCTGATTTTATTAGTAATAAACTAAATTAATTTCCCCAAGTAGAGTCTGTTTTGCCTGTGATGGTAATTGGTAAAAGACTACCTGTCCTTATCTCAACCCACTATCCTTTCATTGTATTTTCTCTCCCTTTTCCAGCTGAGGAGGGAAATGATAGAGTGGCATTGGTGGGCACTGTGCACCCAGCCAGGGTCAACCTGCCACAAAACCACAAAAGAAACCTGATGGTGCCAGAGACTTGGGGCCTTGAGCACAGAAATGGAAGTTCTTGGAAACAGAGTAAGTGACTTGAAAGTGAATCTCTCCTATTACAGGAAGGTGCTCTGATTTCCTTGCAGTTTACAGGATACAGGTGTTTATCTGCTCTGCCTTCAGCCTCCTATATCTCGAGTTTTCTTTAGAACCAAACTGATAAGTGTGGTCTGAGAAAGAGAAACAATTGGGGTCTTCCCGGTCTTTTTTGGTTTTTAACCAACGTGCACTGTATACGTATTGCATAATAATAAAGTGGTTAGGGATGGGAGGGACCTAATGGTGGTTATCCATCACCTCATAGGAAGGCCAGTCTTCACAAGGGATGTCCTATTTAGATAGCTGCCAGCCCCATTCCCATTCCATTACCCTACACCAGGGTGTGTTTGGTTCAGCAAGTCCCAAACATGACACCAGGAATGGTGCAAGAAGCAGGCACTGTGCTTCCGCTTAATAAATAACAGACAGAGAATACGCAAGAACAGAAAAAACTTCTTGCTGCACATCAGAGCTCATACAGGAGGCAGCGGTAAGGCCTGCCACATGCCTCCAGAACGACAGTAGGAAAGATGGGAAAGACTGGGACTAAATCCCCAGTACTGGCTTCTTGTCTAGAGAGAGAGGAGTCTCCTCAAGCCTATGACAAGTAATTCTTTAGTGATTGAAGCAGGTGGTAAAAACTAGAGGTTGACCAAGACAGCTAGAACAGCTCTTGGAGTTACTGATGCCAAAACAACACCAACATCCTGCAGTTGCTGACAAAGCTGTGCTGGATTTTGGTGTAAACTGACAATCTCAGAGGTTTCACCCAAACTCTGCAGGTGGTAGCAGTTGTCAAATAGCATCAAATGAAAATTTTCTCTGATATCCATCTTTTAAATATATCCATCTCAACAATGATGCAGTTTGACAATGCATGCCAATGTTAATATGTGAGATAGATAGATAGATAGATAGATAGATAGATAGATAGATAGATAGATATATAGATAATAGAATTATGGGATGGATAATATACACATTAAGGAAAGTGAAGAACAATGACTGTGGGAGCTTTCAATATTAAAGCTGTCACTAGGATGAGCTTTAATTGTGGTAAAGCTGAAGTAAATGTCTAAGTTTGGATGCTGAATCAATGCCATCTAGTGGTAGTAGGGTTGGGTTTTTAGTGGGTTTTCTTATGTTTGGTTTGGTTTGATTTGTTTGGGTTTTTTGTTATTTTTGGTTTTGTTTTATGGTCATGAAGATCACAGCCAGTTTAACATCATCAAAAATTTCCACCTAATAAGTATCTTTCATACCTTTGTGAAAATTGTCTAAGTATTTCTCCAAGTTGAGCAACTAAAAGCCACTGATGTGCAATGACCAAGATAAGAGTAAATTCAGAAATATTTACATTTCCATTTGTTCAAATAACTGTATCCACCACTGACTAAGACTCTTTTCTATTGAAGCCTGCATTTCATTACAACTTATCCAACACTCCCAATTTAAAAGAACATCTTTGCTTCACTATAACCTAAGGAGATGAGAACATCACACTGACCAGCACTCTCAACCTTATGTCAGTTTGTCTAACAAAAGGTATTTCCTATGATGATAGGCCCTACAATGAGCAGCATTTTCTTAGCTTTTAATTATGAAGATCATCAAGTTCCCAGGTGTTTGTCATCACACCTGGCTCCTTAGCAATAAATTCTTTTATGTCAACACGCACTGACAAGAACAAGACTTAACAAGCAGGATTCATTTCCAAGCTTTGTAGATAAACCGACAAGTTCTGAGCCCCCCTGCAGTCCTATATTGTTAAAAGAGCTACTTTGGTGGTCTGTTGTTTACTTGGAGAGTGCTGGAAGAAGTAAAATATAAGAAACGAATGTAGTGTTTTGTCATTACCCCTTACAAGCTGACCGTGGTAGTGAGGGTAAATGAGAGCACACACAGCTGTGAGCATGGTACTTTTTACTCATAAGACTGGTGTGCTAAAAGTGTATTTCCTGATCATTCCCTAAACTATATTCCTCACGTCAGGATTTATAGTAGAGTAGACACATTCGTAAATGTTTGGTATTCTCTTTAGAGGTATGCAGCTCTCAGGTAATAAATTGCTTCAATTTGTTCCTAATGTCAGTGCTGATCTACAATTTATCTGGCAACATGAACAAAGAAGATGAGGGTTGTACTAAAATGTGAAAAGTTGGTGTGCTGGGTACCAAAATCCTGCAAAGACTGAGTGCCTTAGGCATAGCTAAAGGAAAAAAAAGTGAAGACTCTCTGGGCAGGACTTAAAGCCCTGGGAAAATTGTGGTGAGAGGATCCTTTAACTCTTTAACTCTGCATTTGTTATACTTCTTAAAATGATCCTATTTTTATGTTTGTCCTAACTCTTTTTCTTTTCCCTTATGGGCTCCATGAGGCTAGTCAAATTTGCCCTTTTACAGAGAGACAAATTCAGCCTTGTCTTGTAAATGGTACTGATAAATGAGATTGGGCTTTGACATCTTGACTGTTGCTTTAAACCTTTTCCCCTGTGAAATAGTCCTCTGGGACTCTATGAAAGGAGTCCAACAACACTGGAACTACAGGTCCTGGGAACTGCATTACTCTAATGCATTTCTATGAACAAATTCAATGAATCAGAAGTGTAAGAAATTTTGTTTAAGCAAAGAATCTTTATGTATGTAGTACATGAAAAATCTGTACGTATACATGAACTGTATGAAGTGTACAAACCCTCAGAAATTATCAAAAATATCTACATCACTGGGCCTATAACATCTTCTTTGTATATCTTCTCAGTTGCATCAGCTGGGGCTTCAAAAGCTTATAAGCTAGTATTATTGTCTAGCATTTTGCTTTTCTTAGGCATAAAGTCATCGATATTCTGGCTGAACTGGATGTTTGGAAATTATTTATAAAAGAGGAATCTTTTAGCTTTTGGGGAGCCCTTTGAGGATGTTTGTGAGAATGTGGTATAACCACAGTAGCTGGTGGCAGTGTGAGTACTTGATACTCATCTTCTCCTGGATAGTCATTCCAGCATTTACTTTAATTATTTACAATGACAGCTTCTGCATTTAAAACCTAGAGAGTTTAATAAATTGAAAATACTTTTACACCAACCTCTTTAAAGCTTCATAGGGATTATGCTGGAAATTTAGATTGACCTCAGTGTTGACCCAAGAGCTCCCTTGATGAAAAGCTATGGGTAATCCAGCTAGAATGGCCTTAGCCATCCTCTGCTGTCCCCTCTACCTTGCAGTGACCTCCAGTGCCCAGCACTGCACAGACAAGATGGTCCCTCACTTCACCTGCAGCAAGATGTCACAGATGGTCCACTAATGATCAAGAGAATGAAAAGCAGTCATTAGTGGAAATTTTTATCTTGTTAATGCAAATCACTGATCTTGTCAGCATCATGTTTGTATTGCTACTGAGCCACAAGAGTTGAAACTGTGTCCTGGCTTGTGCTCTCGTCTGACCACGTTAAATTCTGAAATTGTACTGAAATGGTAGAATCAGACTATTCAACTGTATATTGGACAATGCTGTAACACACACTATTGTGAAACTGAGCTTTGTCAAGTGTAGGAAGCAGGTCTGGCATTAATGGTCACAAAACAGCTAGGGCTGTGTGGGGCTATTCTGTATGACTGCATTTTTGTAAGGAAAATAAAAAAAGTCTTGCCCTTACCAAGGTCACATGTAATAACAGAAAACTGAAAGTTTTTGGGCTTTGAAAAACATTCCCAAAACCACACGCTGGAATTGTTTGCATTTTCAGCAGAGAAGTGGGGGATGGTGTGAGGAGCACTCCTGTCATTGGTGACGGTTATTATGATCTACTTGGTTAAATAGTGCTGGCCTCTTTTGAATATGTTTGAAGATACATTTAATTATAAAATCCAATGAAATATCCTTCATGCTTTATTAAGAAGCAAGAGCTAGTAGTCACCATTATGAAGAATTTTTTACTGATGGAAGAAAATGAATGTCAAATAAAAGGATAATGAAATAACACTTACTCTTTCCTATTGTGAGTGAATATGGTATTAGAGTTTTACTTCTGCAGAGCTTCTGAACACTCCTGGTATATCTTTGCAGTGTGAAGAGCTCATGGCAATTCCTCAAAGAGTTACATCAGAAGGATATTATAGGGCTGCAGCTGTGCCCTACTTATACAGAGGGTACCCAGAGGCATTTTCTTGCTCCTCTTTTAATTTCCTTGTGCTTAATATTTGGTGGTTTCTGAAAAGTCTTAAGAAAAATGCCGACTTTCTGCATATTTAGGTGATCCAACACCTTTGAGAATCTGAATGGAAGATGGTTTAGGTCAAACACAGTCTTGTTGTGTAGGTTAGTATCAATTGCAGCGACTAATGCTTTGATGTCATCTTTCTACTAAAGAATCCACTTTTCCTGATGCAAAACCCTCAAATACTTGAACACAGTATTGGCCTTTGGTTTTCAGTTACTGCTCCAGTACTGCCTTTTCTCACCAGGTTTTTTGAAAGAAATGTCTGTTTTCCTAAAAAAAAAACCCTGTAAGTTCAAGGAAGTGGTGGCCAATCAGCCATTACCAAGGCAGAATATTTTTAAACCACACATTCATGTCTAGTGGCGTTCCTTTCTTTTCTCTCAAGTATCAATTTTCATCTGCAATACAACTTATCAAGTGCAAGGCAACAAAAATTCAATGAGAAAAGGATAGCAGTAAAAATGAGTTCCCAAAATATCCCACTGTTCAGGCAATGACTTCCTCAGCAGTGGAATCTTCTTTCCCTTAAAATTCATTCACATTTTTACATTAAGCATTGACCTAACTCCATGTTTCAAAAGCTGACTGAAGATTGTGAGGTGGCTTTAGGAAAGAAGCATTGAACTGATGTAATAATTTTCTGACAGTAGGTGAGGTAACTCTTTTACTGCCTGATAAATGACTTTTCTTTTGGCAAGAAGTGAAGCAGATAGCACATATCTAATTAGATGACACAAAGACACTGCAGTACATGCTTGTCAGAAAAATATCCTCAGAAGATATTTTCAAAAGCTACTTGTCAGCTAAATCTCAGTTTTCTGGAAAAGAAATCATGCATCCTTGGATGTGGAATAACAACCTTGTCCCCTCACTGACATTCAAAAATTTAGGTGCCGTGGGATCAGAATAGTCACATGTTGTGGACAGGACTTATTTAGTATGCACGGGTATATTCTTGCAATGAAATTCATTAATTAATTCCATGAATGTTCATGAAGTTCATTTCATGAACTGCATTGGTACAGCAGCCCTTCCCTCAAAGCAGATGCTTCCTCTTCCCCTCTGCACAACCACTGACAAAAGGGAGGATAAAATACACTTTTAGACAGTCACAGCTGCCCATAGCTGGGCCTAATCATCAGCAATTGTGTCACAAAGCTCATAAACTCTGGGATTATGCATTTGAAATGAGGTTTAAAATGGAGATTCTGGAGTATCATAGCTCACCCAATGCCTCTCTTTTATGACAGATTTTCAGATTTCCTCTGTGTTCAAGGACTTCTGATAAGTAACTATTTATTACCAGCTTTACCTCTAGTTTCTTGTTTCTTGAAGAAAGCTGCAATAATTTGCCATGAGAACTATAAATATACTTTTTTCCTACAGTCAAGCAATATTTAATTTCTATTTCTGTAACTATGGCATCACACAAGCAGAAAAGTTTTTTATTTCTTTGGGTTCTTTTCTTTGAGTTATTTAAACATCATTGGATAATGAGTCAGGAAAGAAATTCCAACTACTTTAAAAGGCTATAATGATTTGTATCTTAAGTGATATGAAGAAGAAATAGGGAAAATAGGGTCTAGATTATAAAGGTGAGTAAAAAAATCTAATAAAACAGTGGTATAACAAGCACATCTGGCAACTTAACCACTTCACTGAATCCTACACTTAGAAAAGGCACAATGTTCACAAAAATACATATGCTTGCATTGCCTATATATATATATCTTTAAAGTGAAAATATATATAGCATATTTTTCAGTGAAGATAAATAAAATCACAATGGCACACTAATTGGTACACCTTAGCCACTAACATGGTAACTGTGCTCCAGAATTATGCTCACAAATAGAATCTACACAGTGCCATGCTCATGGAGAAAGAAAGTGAGTTAGAGCCCAGAGTCAATGAATAACTGGTACAATCACTGCAGTAAATCACCACAAGAAATTAAAAAAACTGGAAAATGCTACTTGATAGGAACAGAGTTCAAGAGTAGCCTCAAAGCCTTTCTACATTGTACAGAATCAAAAGCAGCAGGAAGAAGAAATAGCAGCCAAAACACAGGAAGTACTGACCAAGATGCTTTGAACTACAGCAGCAAAAATGGGTATTGTCTGCTAACAGTGTTTACTTAGCTATTCACACATTAAATGTTCAATCAAAGTAATAAGATCAAAGTAGATGCAAGTAGTGCAGGAAATGACAAATATTGTTGTATGAATTTTTTGTGCTGTCTCAGGCCAGTGGTCATTCACCTTAGCCTGCCTTTAGAGGTGGCCAGCTTATCTGATGCTTCAAGAAAAAACTAATAAAAGAAACAAGCAAGACAGAAGTTATGCTGTGGGACAAAAGTCCACTTTAGTTTTGTTAAGATGCTGGATGAAACTTTGGAACTTGAGGTTTAGTTATAATACTTGTTTTGACATAAACCTACCAATGTTAGGAGGAGATTAGGAGCTCCAAAGGAGTTGAGTGAACATATGAACTCAGCCCCATATTTCAAGCCTCAGTAGACCAGAATTACTGTTTGTCTCAGCTTTTGCCTGACATATTTCTTACACAGAGGTTGGAAAATGTGTGCTTCTATGCCCAAATAAAAAACACCTTGAAAATATTTCTATAAACTGTGCTGTTTCATGCTAAGAATTATTGGTGACAGCCCATTCACCGCTTTCCATGCTTATACTGGATGATTATTACACCAGATGTGTTTCCACAGCTTCTAGTAGAAGCAGCTGGGCCTTCTCATCAGCTCATCAGACCCTTGAAATGACCTTGTATTTGTTCCTGTACCTAAACATAGTGGTCACATTCTTTGTGGTCTTCTTGGACATCTGAATGAACTAGAGTCCATACATACTTGTTAGAAATGTTGTTTTCCAGTTCCTGCATCTTTCAGCGTATTTTGAAACTTCTCCAGTTTCCATGGTCATCTTGAAACACAATCAGCTGCTGCAAACTTAGCAGTTTGTAAGTAAATTCCTTACTTTCATGTCTCCATCTCTGTTTACACACAGATAAAACATCCCTTCATTATAGAGACAGAATCAAGTAACTAGAGAAGTTCTGAGGTCACTACCCAGAACTTCTCACAATCACTGTTTTCTATAATTGCGTTTCTCATCCCACAAGCGTTCAAGGTTCCATTTTAAAAAATATCCTACTTGAAGGGTGAAACTCTATAAAAAAATCTTATTTTTAATGGAGGTAGCTGAGTTTATTTTGGCGTTCATACTAAGAAAAATAGTTTTCCAGATTTTTTTCCATTCAACAAAAAAAAAGTTGTTTTAAGAGGACACTTATAAGCAATTAAATTATTTCATTTTATACTGTCACCATTGTGCAGTCACTTTTCTTGAGTTACAGGCTATCCATTGGGGGGATTATATAACTTGAGAAGAAATTAATCTGTTTGATTATCTAATCTTGTTCTAAAGTCTGCACTGTTTTAGACTATTGAAACAACTTTTAGAATTGGAAAGAGCTTGGTGAAATAACTGTCCTAATTTCCGAAGCTGTGTTAGTAAAATGTGAGAACTTGAAAAATAGAATTAATTTATAGTTACTTCTAAGTAATTATGATTGAGAGAGGTGATCTTGGGCCTCTCCTCAGCCCTAGAGAGGCTGTATCCAGACTACTGTCTCCAATCTGTACAAGAGATACATGGAGCTCCTTTTGACACATATATAAGCTTTTATCACTAGGTATGTGATGGAAAATTTCTCATCTCTTTCAGGTTTTCCATATTTGACAGGTAATATAAAGGATTTCCATTTTCTATAGTACCCACACAGTCATTTATTAGTCAACAGTGATAATTCTTTGTAAATAGACACTGAATCTAAGGTTGATTTGAGGTAATTTATTCAAACAAATTTGGGCTGAAAATACACATGAGAAGTTATTATGCTACTTAAATGTTTCTAAGTAGATATGATACATTTTATTGAAGAGCCTGCAATAAAATCAGATTTATGACTTGTGTTATTTACACAAGATAAATATTATGTAGACTGCAATATTTAATTTTATTTAGTCTCTCTAATTTATTAGATTACTTTCTTTTTATCATCCCAGCTAAACTTTGAATGCTAAATAGCCAACCAGATCAGCAGCTGCTACAACCATAAGCAGAGCTGAATTTTGATTATTCAGAATGTTATGAAACTATGGATGAGTCCACTCTAAGAAGATGTGAACCTTCACTTACTGAGAAATATGCTCTAATCATCACAGTTGATTCACTTGACCATGAAATACAAACTGATTAGAGTCAGAGCAAGGTAACAGCCTGTTGTTTAGGTGGGTCACTTGGGAAAGGGAAAACTAGAGTTTTAATAATTTCTGAAATTACTTCTTAATTTATATACTTCAATGTAACATTAGATCATTCTTGATGCTGGAAACCTCTTCCATGTTGTTTTTGAGACTTATTTATTTTTTTTGTTAAATCCTTGGGGATATTTTTTATTCCAAATTTCATGGATTTTTTTTCCCTATCAAAGTACTTATTTTTCTCCTCTAAATTAGGTTATACTTTGCAATCAACTTTGGTTTCCTGACTATTTGCCATTCTGGATGTGGATAAGCTGATTTTCATGCTTGTGGTCTCAGTGATGTTCATTGGAAGTCAGGACATGAAAAGCAACTGGGAAGCAAAAGAGCATACACTGGAAAATAATTTTAAGAATTCTGAGAACTTAAAAAACTTAGAATTGCTGTGACTGGACTGCATAAGGGGTAATGATGATATATGGTGAAAATGCAGAAGAGGAAGGAAGAACATAACTAGGAGAAGCAGGGACAATTATGAAGGCATGAATCTGTTAACTGACTGGTTATTTATTTGAATATTGTACTATTGCAAATATTGCTTTTCCAGGAAAATGCAATTTTGTAAATAACATTAAAAGGTTCTCTGTATTTACAGCTTTCTGATGAAATTACTGTGGGAAAAAAATGCATCCAATTACTAAACTACATCTGGATGTTCACAACATGGCACATTACATCAAAAATCACTGAGATCACTGAGACAATGTAATATATGTGGAAACTCCTAGTGTCACTAATCTTCACATGTATTTCATTGTTTTTTTAATAACTATTAGGAAAAACCACAATAAAATTGGTTTATTTTACTCAATCTTTTTGTATAATTTTTTTCATATATTATTAAAACTCTGTAATCCATTTGAGTAATATCTATATCAATGATCTACAGAATTAAGACTATATTTCATCTTCAACAACTATTTCTGAAGCATAATACCAATAAGCATAATAAATAAAGCTTTAATATACTGAAATAGGGATTGGATTTTCAGACCAGGAAAGAACTATTAGAGTAAGATACGGTTCATACATTTTTAATTTTAGAGGAAAATTTCCTCTACTGAACCTATATGAATTATACTGTCTTACTTTAGAGAAATTCTGGTTTTAGATATTTCATTTAATGGAAAATATTTAAAGAGGTCTGCATACAGAGTGCACTATATTTAATTAATTTCCCTAGCAAAAATGTTGAATAAAATTTTCTAACTTCCTGATTTTTTAGTTTTCTTAAACTAAATTAGAATTCACTAATTGTGAATGAGGTCAGGACATCTAAAGGAGAAGAAGATGATGAGGAGAATTCATGGCTCTACTGAGGATGGGTGCCAGCTGAGTGGCCTGACTGCTCTTGGTGATACAATGACAGTCTGGATGGATGAGGGATGGGCAGCAGATATAATTTACTGTCACTTTAGCAGAGTTTTTAACACTTTCTACTCCTGTGTCCTTGAATACAAGCTGAGCTATCACAGTCTGGATGAAGGGCCATCAGGATGGTTGGTACTGGAGCACTTGTCCTGTAGCATGAGGTTGAGGTGCTGGGGCTGATTCAGCCAGGAGATAAGAAGATTTTGGATTTAAGGAAAGTTTCCAGCCTGAGGAGAGTCAGGCAGGGGTACAGGCTGCCCAGGGAGGCTCTGCAGTCTTTGTCCTTGGAGGTTTATATGACCTGAATGGATAAAGAGCCCTGGGCAACCTCAGCAACCTAGCTTGGATCTCACAGCTGATCCTGCTTTGAATAGGAGTCCTCCCAAGGCCCCTTTGTACAAGTATTATTGTGAGATTAAGACTGATATATACCTGTCTAAAATACCCACCAAAACTGCATAAATTTCAACCATTTTGGAGATCCTATTCCAGTTCTCTCAGGTCTGTGAAGGAAAGATTATGCTTGCAAAGGGTCCCATCGGTTATTAAGAATGTTACAATATCTGAAGTTTAATCTCTGAAGAAGCAATTGTAGACAGCTTTGATATAAATACAGTAATCAGAATTCATTCATCTGTCAGTGTAACATGGCATTTCATTTTAGAGACAAAAAAAAAAAAGGAGAGAAAACACTTTCAAAGGCAGCAGAAATCTTTTACTTCTTCAGAAAATGAACACAGTCTGGCACTCACAATCGCAGCTTTAAGATTAAATGGAGCAGTTTTACAGATAAAGGGGTTCTACTGCCACAGTGACATTTCTAAAGGTTTTTTATTTGGAATTCAGGGAAAAGGGAGAATAAACCTGGAGAAAAGCAGACTGATTTTCAAGCATATACTGAAGTGTTTGTCTGGTGCTTCCCAGTCACAGGTGCACATGGCAGGTGCTGTGTGCTACATGTGTTTCTGCACAGGTGTTGAAGACATGCATGTAACTGAAGTACAGTCACTCTTGTTAGCATACATGAAAATATGAGAGTAAACAGGAAAAGTGTATGTGGGTCCAGTGTGTGAACCCCAAAAAAACCATCCTATTCTGTATGCAACAAACTTGCATTAATCAGACTAATGTCTTTCTCTTCAAACAAAACTTTATTTGTGAATGCTGCACTGTGGTAAGGAGAGTACATTGGTGTCAATACTACCATGGTATTACAAAATATGTAATAACTCTTCATCTTCCAGCACCAAATAACTGCCTCTGGAAAAAGCACAGGCCACACAGTTTGCTGCTTTTCTCTTTCTTTACAAACCTTTAAGCAGCATTAATTACTTTTTGGACGAGAAAGAATTGTTAGGAGCTTTTAGCTCAATGAATTATCTTGGTGGCCAACTGCATTCTGGAAAAATATTGTCTGTAGTGCTTTCTACAGTATTTTCTACCAGTTGCTGACCTGCTAAGCAGAAAAATGGGCTAACAGGTATCATGGAGTGATAATCACAAGGCTACCAGACCAGTCATGTGGTATGACTGGTACTTTGCTGCCAAAAAGCCCAGTAATATCAAGTATCCATGTTTTGTACCAGATGTATTAACAAGCTGTAACTGTGATAATTTTTTTATAAAGCTTATAGGAAATGGATCATGAATAACAGGTAAGCCACGTTCAAAGAGTGACATTCATACTTTAAGCTTCTGTTAACATAGAGACATTGAATGAAATGGGAAATTAACTATTCTATGAAAGGTGTCTCCTTCACAAAAATCTGTTCATATTCGGTGTCTTCTCTGATGACCCAAAACTAAAGTGTGAGGGTATATGTAGAACTGTGGTCATTTGAACATTGTTCTTTACAGTTCCAGGATTTTAAAGGGACTTTAGGGTAGGCATGTCAGATGGCTGACAATCTCTACAGCAAGACTAGTTTTGATTTGAGTGAGGTTCTGAAATACAAATTTGTGTAGTTCTTTCACCTGTTTAACTGTTCTTTAACCAAATTAGCCCTGCTACATCATTTTGTGGATTTGGATCTGTAACTATGTATTTTTAATAAACAAAAAGAAATGTGGTATTGTGAACAACTGGTGGATTCTACCCATAGCACAAACTAACCAAACCTATAATAATAAGCATAAAAGAGCATATTGGGAGATTTAACATTTTCTTGTTTTCACATAGTAAATCTCCCTGAGGAAGTTACTTTCTGTTTTTTAAATGGCAGTCACATAAAAAATGAATCCTAAATTAATTGAAGTCCATGATAAAACTTTAAAGGATCATAATTTCTTCTTTGCTTATATTGTGAGTTTTATGGAGAAGTTTCCAAAGGCCTATTATTATGAAATGTGACTGTAGACATTCTTCTGCAACAGATGCTGAAGGAGTAGGTAGTGTATTCATAAACGTTCTCCAAGAACCTCACTTTTATTCATGAATCTAAACAATCAATAAAATGGTATTAATGTAAGTAATTGCTAAAAATGCATGTTGCTTTATTTCTAGAAGAAAATGAATTTTAATATACAATTTGATAGTTGATGGCATTTTAAGACATATATTTCTCAGGACATTTGCATGTTGAGTATCAGAGTATAGCATTTAGTCTTTCCCCGGTTTATCAATCATGTTATTCTTTGCAATGAAGGCAAGAACTTCTAACAAAAGAGAAAATCTGGATGGCTTTATAGGAGAGTATGCCAAAATATTCAGGGTTTAAGTATCTTAGTTGTCAGGTTGTAACCTCAGACTCCTGGCTCATCCTGTAGACATGAGACAAATAATTGACCAGCGAGGAGAGCTGTGCTCCTTGCCAGTTGGTTCTACCAAATTAATAAATGAACCCTGACTGAATGGCCAGGGAAGTCCATTTGAACATGTATAATTCAGTGGATGCTGAGGAGTGATTTTGAACTTGATTAGTTTAAATGAAAAAGGGTTTTCAAAAATTGCTAAAAATCTCTAACAGCGTGTCTTTGTATCTTTAGAAATTTGCTGGAGAAAATATTAGTCTGTATTATTAAGCTATTAGTGAGCTGCATAAAGAGAAGCACATAAAGCAGTAAAGGCAGTGCCATTACAGAAATCATTGGCATATTTTTGAAATGACTAGTCTATACAGAATTTTGGTCATTGCATCAAAAACAAACCCAAAAGAAACAGAAGCAGCCCAGCAGTTCTGACAGAAAAATTGCAGCTTGAGAGATCTTATCTTTACATAAAAAGATGAGATAAATACCAGCACCATCTCATACTGAAATAGTGTCCATGTGAGGTGATGTGACAGAGACTTGGGAAAATGCATGTTACTTCAGCTGTCATTCAGAGGTCCTGGAGATACAGAGCTGCAAAAACCCTTGATGAAACAGAAGGGAAGGCAGGAAGGCAAGCTTTTATTAATGAAATGTACAAATACCAGGAAGCAGTGGACAGAAAGATTAGGAAAGAATAATTCTCAACATTCCTAATGATTTCTGTGATAACCATAGCAAGGACAAGACAAACTCTTCTCCTGAGAGCTTTTTTGCATGAGATAACATCTCCATAGGCCCTGAAGTAATGCTTGGGTAGCTCTGGGCAACTCTTTACCCCCCTTTATAGCTCCTGCCCAGTTCTCTGTCCCACATTCAGCCTCTTGATCTCAGTGGTGGCTTGTTTGACAAGGGACACAATTTCAGCCTACAGCTCCTCTTGGGGCCAGGCTGTGTCACTAGAGGATTCAATGTTAGTCCCCACTCTTGGGACCAACAAAGCTAAAATCATAGCAGGTGTTTGGAGGGTGAGAAGAGATAATGCAGCTGAACTCCCAGCTTCACAGCTCTCCAGCTCAAAGTAATGAGTGAGAATAGTTCCAGACTGCTGTAACTCAGCTCCAGCTGCCTACCACCCACAAGACAATTTTGGAAGCAAGAACAGATAGAGAATAAGGACCTTTGACTTTCCCCCCCTTAGCCTGGCTATCTGAAATATAACCCACTGGTTTCATTTCTGCACAGGAAGTCCTTTAACACAAAGTTCAGCTGCCTTTCTGATTGTTTCACTTGACAGACAGCAGGCTCCAATCCTAGGCAGAGATTTTCCCATATCTATTTTACAACCTCCAGGGAAATCTTTTGTTCTGCTTTTCATCTTCCTTTTTGCCAGCATTAGTCAGCATTTCTTGTTGCATCTTGTCTTCTATTTGGTACACAGCCTGAGTGATAATAAACATTTGCAGGATACCTGCATCCCACTGACTCCCATTAAAATATAGCAAGTTCTATGAATCTCTTGGGATCTGATCAGTAGACTGTTTCTCTTTCCAACAGCAACATTTGTAATGCATCAGGAACTTTTATAGAGCTATCCGCAGAAAATATATAGTGTAAACCACTTCACTGTGCAATCCCAACTTTCAAGCTTTAGCCTGGAAGCTACTATGTGCCTAAATCTTGCACGCGGGATTCTGAGTCGGTGTGTTATTTATAATATAAAGTAAATATTTTTTTTTAATTTTAAACGGCAACAACGATGACAGCAACAAATTATCAAGGTAATTGCACTGAAATCAATTACATCAAAGAAGAATTCTTCTTTCAGGCTGTCAGTATCTATCATTAAAGAGCACAGCTGTTCTCCATTGCATGACAAATCTTCTGTTCTGCTAGTCAAGGTAAAAATCATAACTATACATGTCCAGTGATTATCAACTTGTTTTTTGGACAGATTTTAGGATACAGCAAGGACTCTACAGATACAAACCATGATTTTTGCTTCCTGCTAAATCAGTTCAAATGATTGCAATGACGACAGGTACTTGACAGGTGTCTCTTGTGTGGAATTATTTTTTCTCTTCCTTTCTTTTCTGTTTTATTCAAACTCAGATCTTCTTCAGACTGAAAATTTGCAAGTGCTTTTGGAAGTAGAAGAGCCTAAAGCAACCTTTCCTTAAACAATTAACTTTGACTAGTGGTGTTCAAATTTTAATTTTACAGGATGGAAATTTATTTGTTATTATTTAGCTGCAGAAATATCTGTGCAGATTGTTATTCCTAATAAGAAAGCCTATTTTAAGAAAAAATTGTATATCAATGAAAACACTAGATATAGAAGAACTTGATTTTTGAAAGATGAAAACCGATCTAAAGACATCAAGAACCTGAGGCAAAAAGGACAGTGTTAAGAGTGAACCCACCTGTGTGTGTGTGTTTATGTGTGGACATAAAAGACATATGCAATATTTTTAAAATATCCTTTTGCAGGAATGTGGCAATCACTTCTGTTTCTTGTAATTGCTTTTGTTATGCAGCCAGTGAATACATCTGTGTGTGTGAGTGTCTCTGCATGTCGGGGGCTGTGGAGTTGGGGACTGCAAGTGCGAGAGCAAGATGGAAGAGCAGAGTGATATTCTAACACCCTTGTGTGATGTGTGATACATTTGAGCACTGGTATCATATTTTCTTGCTTCACTACTTGCTGCACTTCAGCATAAAACTGCATTTTTCCAACTTAGCCACCAAAGAAGAGAAGCAATAAAATAAATATTAGCCCAAGGGAAGACTTTTCTGTCTGCCCCTTAATAGTGTAGCTAATACCTAATACAGAAATTGAATAAAATAGTAATGTTTGCTTTCCATTTTATCTTAATGAGAAAATTATCATTAGAATTAGACAAATGGAATACTTACCTGTATAATTTTACTTTTGAAATAGCAAAAAATCTGAATGAGATTCTGAATTAGAAACATGAACAATACCTCAGTGTTGACTCACAGATGGTGAAGAATGGCCTGTGAGGGTGGCTACAGAAATGGAATCAGGATAACTGGCTGTGCAGAGGTAAAGCCATCATGGCAAGATCTTGCTGCCTGAGGTGGAAATCTTGATTTTGAAGGTGTGTCACATTAGATACTCCTTCACCAAAGAGTTGGGCCATGGAAGCACAGCTTCTCCTGGCACTGCATCTGCTGCTGCTGGGCTGGATGTTGAAAGGGCCTCCACCATACACTGATCACAGAGTAAGTGGGTCACACTGATCACACAAGCTTGAATAGGAAATCCTAGTCACCAGGAATCTTGGAAGTGATAATGGACTGGCCAGAAGGCAAGATTTTGGAATGCTGTCAGAGCAGGAGGTGATGCATGCTGAGGAGTGCTCATGTTGGGTGCTCAAAAGGGCAGTCATGTTTTAACCCCAGCCAGCAACTGAGCACCATGCAGTCACTCACTCCCACTCTCCACCCAGGTGGTATGGGGAGGAGAACTGGGAAAAAAAATAAAACTTGGGAATGAACAGTTTAATGAGAGAAAGAAAGTAAAATCTAATACTAATACTAATGATTTTAATTATACTAATGAGAATAGTGCTATTTAAAATAATGGCCATAACAATGAAAAGAGGAGAGAAGAGAGAGGAGAGGAATAAAATGCAAGAAAAAGAAGTGATATCCAATAAAATTACTAACCACTTGCTAAACGATGCCCAGTGGCACTTACCTGAATATAAACTGGGATTGGCTGCATTTTTCCAACTTATTAACTGAAGACAGAAAGCAATAAACTAAATTCCAATCCAAGGGAAGACTTTTCTGTATGTACATTAGTAGTGTAGCTAACACCTAATACTTAATAAAAGAAACTTAATGAAAGAACAACATTTGCTGTCTTTCCAGTTTAGCTTTTCTGAGAGATAATAAGATCTCTTTCCCAGGCTGTTGCATGTATTATGAATTCTGTTTCCACAGCCACAATTTGCTCTTTTCTTAGATATGGCTATTTCATACTCAAAGTACACAGCCCTGAAACAGGCAGGCTTCTATTAATGGCATTCATATTGCAGAAATGAATTGAAGATTCTTCTGGATGTCCAGATATATGTAATCCATTAGGATTGTGTGTTTGCATTATTCCCAGCACATTTCTGAAGTAAACAGTGAGATAAAATTTCAACAAGGATCACATAGATATATTAGCACTTATTGAAATATTTTACTGATATTTTCCTAAAAAACATGGAAAAAAAAGCTAAACATTTCAAAGGGAAATAATTGCATATTTCTGTACTGATGAAGAGCCTATATCAAATGTCAAATGTGGGAATGATATCTCATGTTTAGCACTAGACTCAAGTGTGATTCTTTTTACTGTGTTGGAATATGTAACACTGCTTTTCTGAATACTTCAGTGTTATTTGAAAATGTCAGATGGATTCTAGTCTTTGAAGTAAAGAGATTCTCATCTATAATGCTGTTAGTCAGCAAAACTCATTGTTAGGCAAAATCATGCAAAATAACACTGAGCTTTTTAAAATGGAAACATCAAAGCAAGTAACTAAAAATCCCATGCCTGAGAGCGTGCTATTTTCTTGTGTTCTTAAAAAAATTACATTTACTTCTTGGCTGATGGACATTTTGCTTCACATTTTCATCCTTTTCTTTTTGAGAGATTTTTAATGTGAAGTAATGTAAGTGTAAGAAGATAAGCAATAGATTCAAAGAAGGTTCAAGAACAAGATGGCAAAAAAGAGATGATGGGTTTTCATCTTCAGAACAAACACATGTGTAAACTCCAGGGACCATCTTTTTCTTGTTTCAACTAGAAAACAACTTACTCAAAATATGTACCTCTGAATTTATAATAGATACCTTAAGAACAAGCAAAAAAAATTTTATTGCAAATAAACAGGTTTATATGATAACGGTTTAGAATCTATTATGTCCATTGAACTTTATGGCTCATGTCCTGATTAATTTTCTACAGTATTTTCTCTTCATTGTTTTTCATTCAGGGACTTAGATAGTTGTAGTAGCTTCAGAAATTCTGTGTGTAGTTTTTGCACAGGTACTTGTGGTGAGAATGATTTTGGAAGCTGAGCTATGAGTCCACACATGTATAATTCGGATCTTGATGGGCATTTACACTGCCAGTATTTGCTTAAAGTTCAGTTCACCTGGCACTGCAAAATACATTCAGTCATTAAGGTGAAAAGTTTCATAAAACTCCCATTCTGTTCTCAGTTGAAGAACTGCTGTGGTAATTAGTCATAACAGGCTTTGCTTTTTGTAATACAGAATGAAAAGCGATAATTTTGAAAGCAATTTCTGATGGAAAGAAATACAGAAAAAGCAAATATATGTGTGTCTGTGTGTTCATATTCATACATATGTTTGAAAGAGAGTAATTATTGCATTTAAAGTGAAAACTCCAGTACACGTGGTCTGATCCTACATGGTCTCCTCAAGTAAGTATGAATCCTGTTCCAATTAGATGTCTTCAAATGAAAAAACACAGATTTTTAATATATGCAGTGCAGTCAAGATGACTTTTCTTCCTGAAAACTGGATTTTCCCAGTAAGGATTTTAAAAAGGCAGGCACTAGTAATATTTAAATTACAGGCAAGATTTCTCCACAAATAACACTCCAAGATTTAAAATATAAAATATCTGTTCAATCAGCTTTAATGAATTAAAAAAACCTACAGTTTCCACAGTTAGGTGGCACTGTTTCCTTTTTCTTATTGAAGCCTTAAAGCTTTTGCAGTCACTGTGCTTCAGAAGCTCCAAAAAAAAGCACTTTTTGTGATTAAGGCTTCACCCTGAAAAGGAACTGGACAAACATCAGACTGTCTCACGGGTCTGTAATTGTTCCCTTCCCTTCTCTTTGAAGCTGACAAGTGTTTCCTACAGTCTTTGTCTATCACCTTTTGTAATGTGCCACAATTACTGTGGGTATTTTGTAGCTTGGAGAAATGTTTGAGGGTGAAATTTCCATCCTCTATAGGCAGGTGCCTTGCACTTATTGCTGTGGCCTGCTTTCCCTTCCCCTACAACGCCATTACAGCCCTATATTCAACTCATCTATATTCAAGTTGAGCATCCTCCATAGTAAAAAGTGCCATTTTCAGAAGACCCTGCCCTCAGGAAAATGATAGTGGTGAAAGGAAAATGTGGCTCCATTTTAGCCATGGTTTTGTGATCCATCCTTCTACAGCTGTGCCTTGCAAACTGAACTGTCTTAAAGAGAAAGGAATTTAAAATGATTAAACATTATTTATTGTGACTTAATATGATTAGGAACTAGGGTCTCACCTATGTAAAGATGCTAAATAGGACCCATTGAGTATGAAAAAATCTTGATATGATAGGTCACAAAGAAATGTTGATGAAAATAGCAGAACGCATAGTACTGAACATAGCTAGTTATAATATCAAAACTGCCTCATATTATTTCACCAATATTTCAAAATTCCTATCATAGTCATTCTTCTTCTTCTTCTTCTCCTTCTCCTTCTTCTCCTTCTCCTTCTTCTTCTTCTTCTTCTTCTTCTTCTTCTTCTTCTTCTTCTTCTTCTTCTCCTTCTTCTTCTTCTTCATCTTTAATAATAATAACAACTGATTTTAACAATAAATGACTTTAATAATAGCTGACTTTATAAAATGCCTCATCTTGCCATTTTTTTTTTTAAACAGGGCCCATCAACTATCAATAAGACTTTGGCAATGTACAAAGGAAAAATAATAAGTCAGTCCGTCTTAATTTTTGTCAAGACAAAAATATGGTTGGAACACTTTGTGAAGTGGATGGAGATGTATTGGAAGATATTGTCTTCACTGAAACACAGCAGTCTTATCCCAGAAATTGTAACCCAAGTTTAAGCAAGTGCTGAAGTTTGCATCTTTGGAGCTCTGCTCCATATTTTCTAAATCACAGCCTGATGCAATATTTTATGTCAAGAAAAACACTTAAAATCAGCAATATCCTTCTTTTTATTTTCTAGGCAGTCATGATGTACTTTAGGAATGGCTCCTGGATTTCTTTAATGAAGCTTGAACTTCAATTCATGTATGGCCAAGAAATCTCAGAAATGTGCTGGACTGAGCCTGTGGAGCAAAATATTGCTTTGTAATTTCTGAATTATTTTTCATAACAGGATTCCAGTATGGTTGCCTGATATAAATCATCTTCCAAAATATTTGCTTAGTCTTAGTACTGGTGTTTCCCACTTGATAGAGTTTTACAATATCTTGTTTCAATAAAACTGCACTATTGAGTCATGATTTGTCTCTTTCTGAAAAGTTACCTTTTTGGGTGCAGTTTATTCTGCTCTATAATTTAGTGCTATTTTTACAGTGTGAGCTAAATAAACCACGAATCTTGGTTTCTTTGTGATATTTGTGCTCTTCTCACCTTTTTCTAGCCAATCTTTTCCACAAAGCTTTTCTTCTCTTTGATTGCCAGTGATCCATAGTGTTACTAGAAACTTTATGAACTTTAGAAGTTATCAGCTATTAATATACCACAAGTTACTGAGCACCCATCAAGAATGTTTTGCTATTCTAATAATCCATCTGTGGAAGAAGACACCAGAGAATGCAAAAGACCTAATGACATACACAGCTGTTATTACTATTTTTTTATTTAACAGTTCCTGTCTTCTCTGTAGACATTTGTGGTGGGTTGACCTTGGCTGGGTGCCAGGTGCTCACCAAGCTGCTCTATCTGCCATTCCTTGCGGGACAGGGGAGAGAAAATCAGATGGAAAGCAACTTGTAGGTTGAGATAAAGCAGTTTACTAAAGCAAAAGTGAAAGTTTGCCTGCACATACGCAAAGAGGAAAATAATTTTATTCTTTATTTCCTAGCGGCAAGTGATGGTCAGCAGCTTCCTGGGTACCAGGGCTTCAGGCACCAATGGTTGCTCCAGAATGCAAATGTTGTAGATAATGGATTTCCCCTTACTTCCTCCTTTCCTTAGCTTTTGTATCTAAGTGATGTCATGCGGTATGGAATAGCCTTTTGCTAATTTGGGTCAGCTGGCATGCTTGTGTCTTCTCCCAGGATCTTCCTCCTCCCAGACCCTTGATAGAGGGGGAATGTTGAGAGACAGTGGTGATGCCAGCACAGCTCAGCAGTAGCCAAAGCACTGGGTGAGTTATCAGTGCTTTTCTGGATACCAACACAAAGCATAACATTGTGTGGGCTGCTGTAGGAAAAGGAGCTCCATCTAAACCAGACCTAATACAAAATTTAATTTAAAGAGAGAACTTTTCATAGAATTTGACCAAATCTTTAAAAGTATTGAAGTTGCTAGCTAAATTTTCAATAAAAAGTAGAGATTTACTGTGTTTTAAAAAAAACCCCAAAATTAAAAAATCTCAGTTTGCTCAGAGACCTGTAAGACATCCTAAGGATGTCTCTGGACATTTATGTTAGAAAGGCTGGAAGAATGCAGAGATTTACAGTAGAAGTTGGTTATTTCTTGTTCCTTACAGATAGCACCTGTTCAGGGTTAGCAGGCAGTGGTCCCAAAATCTGTTTCCATGTAATCTTTTGAACTCTGAGGAGGTAACAGCATCTCTGAGGAAGGGAATTGTTGTATCTCAAGTTTTTTTTGTAAGATCAACTCATCAAGCTAACTCCTCTCCTCCATACAACTAAGTAGCTTTGTGTAACAAAACAAAGAAAGGGAAGAAAGACTCACTCTGTAAGTGAAATCTGTTGGGGTTTCTATCCTGTCTGCAGGAAAACGTGGGGAATTTATCTCCCTTGGGAAGGTCAAAAAGGAGGCTTTCAGCTGCAATAATATTTTTTGGAAATCCCTCAATAATAACTGAAACAATGAATCACTTTTCTCCAGAAAGGACCTAAAAATTATTTATGATCAAATTCTTCCAGTGAAGTGTTCAGATAAATACTCAGCTGCAAAATGTCAGGTATGTAATACTACAGCATTTGAAATGGGTCTCCAGTATCTTAACATCCAAAACTCACAGGTGCATTGGATTTACTATTTATTAGTCAGCCTATTCACTGCAGATGTCCTTCACAACAACTGCTGGATAGCAAAGCAAAAGAAGTTATAGCATGTTTTATGGCACATGTACTATAATATCACAGTTTCATTTTTATCTGTCCATGAACTTTATTACATCTGCAACAGAGATGAGTTCTGTGCAATTTGTACAGCAGGTATACAGGTCTCTTCCTTTCCTTTATTCACAGACTTTCACTTGCTCATTGTACCTTAAGAAACTATTCCTGTATGAAGTATCTGACACAGAGGAGCTGAAATATTAGGAAAAATGCAACAATTTCTTGAATAAATAAAATCAATGTCTATGGTAGATAGCTCTTTGCATGCTTCTGAGATCCTGTATAATCGCTGTTCTGTTTTGTTCTTGTCTGATTTTGCTGTTGTTTCTTGAGATATGTATGCACATAAATTAATGTAATTCATCAATATGACAGCTGAATTCTAAATTTCGGGTTGTTATTTTTTCAACAGTTCAGCTGCTCACTTTAATGTCAACAGTGATGCAGGCTTTACATTAGGTACTTTTCATCATCTTTAATTCCAGATTTATGTGGCATAGATGAAGAGGAATGCACCTATTCCTCAGTGGAGCAGACATTTTTCTTTTCCAGAGATCTGTCTCAAACAGCACCATAAACTCTTGGAGTCATGAGACCATCCATGTTTAACTTAATCTTCATTGGGTCATCAAAGTGACATGGGAGTTACTCAAAGAGCTGGAAAGGCATGTTTCTGCTTCTGTTCCCTGTCAGCAGCCCTGCCTTAAGGCAGAAGTTCAAAATTGTTTTTATGACCTGAATCTCTCTGCTTCCGTATATTTGTCTTCCAAGGGAGCCTGCAAAAGGCATGCTCACTTATTCCCTTTCACAGGCTAATGATACAGTTTTCTTTTTTTTTATCTGCTGTTGTATTTGTCTGCTGTTTTTCTGAGCTATTAGACCTCTGTTATTCTGCCTCCTCTCCTCCATCCCTGCCCCTCCACCCTCCCCACAAAACCCCCAAATCACTGAAAAAAGCCCTCCAAAAACAGGCAGGGGATAAAAAAAAAGCTTATGAAAAAGTGTGAGGAGAAAAGTCTTGTCTAAACCTTGTGTTTAGCATTTATGAGTGTGACTGTAAACTTTCGCAACAGGTGATCTTCCTCTTTACATGTTAACCTTGGGAGAAAGAGAGCTATCACAATCCTAAACCTCTGGTTGCACCAAGGGAAACCCAGCTCTTTGCCTCCCTGAGAGCAAGACCTGGCCAGCAGTCCTGAGGCTCTAAATTTGCTGCAGGTCATAGACCCCAACCACGCTGATGGATTGCAAACACCTTTTTCATTTTTCAGTGGAAGCTGCTGCGCCAGCAATGATATCAGCTTTCTGTTTGTTTTGAGGAGCACTTCGCCTTCGTTTCCATTCCACTGAGTCTGCAGCAGAGCCACAGCACTAGTGGTAATTTTAAATGGGTAAATTTTCCACAAAACAGCAGCTGTCAGGCTTGCCATATGGGAAAAAACCTCACCCACCACAGAACGAGTATCCAAACTTGGGACAAATAACCTGATAACAGGCTGGCAGCAATAAGAAAGCAGTTTCATGGTAGGCTAGACAAATAATCACAAAATTAATTATGTAAAGAATGTTTTTATTTGAAAGTTCTGGATACTTTTACTTGTTTTGAAAGGAACCTTTATTTCAGCTAGTAAACTGATTCCTGATTTTAGAGTCCTGTGCAAAAGAAGGACCTACAATGTTGAGGCGAAAGTTCCTCCATTAAAGTCAATGGCCATGCTCTGCATACTCTTAAGAACTTCTCCATGAAATGTGAAGTGGAACTAGCTATAATTAAATATATGCAGATATCACAATAATAAGAGCTTGATTAACTCAATTCTATAGGAAGCTGCATATTAATTTCCATAATGCTTAAAATTAGATGAGTTCCATCTGAATTTTAACATTTTCCCTTGCCAAATGAAGATGCTAATCGCACTATTCAAATGTTTGAAGAGAGAATTGAGAAGCTTAGTGCAGACAAAAAAAAATCTATAGTGTTACCATTTTAGCAATACTCATGTGCCCAACATAACCAATCATGGATGAAGCCCTTTTACTTAAATATTTGGGAAATGTCTAGCACATCTCAACAAACCAGAATATTTTATATTCATCTGCAGAGAATTAAATGGATGATTTCTAAATAGATTACCATGTTATTTATTCTTGTTGAGTGAGAAAGTCATCATAATTTGTTTGAATATAATATTAGCTGAATTTTAGAAGATGTTTATCTAAATCCTTCTTTAGAGAAACCATACATGTTTTGATATCATTATTGACTACTGGTTATTTTTTGGCACAAAAGATTTGTTCTACATCTGGATGTTGAATCATCTACATACCAATAACTATTTGATCAAGCCAACATGATACACGATTACAATAATCAACACAACACTAGAATCAAGATACCCTTTTGAAGAAAAAGATGTTGCTTTCCTATGATATTTCTTTGGTTTTTCTTAGCTCCTGTAGCTAAAATATAAATTTTATTTTCCATACAGCTTGTTTCTAGTCCAGTTTTTAAGGATGTGTTTGGCTTAGGGGTTTGCCCTGCTTAAAATTGAGTCTGCTAGCTGTAAATAGCTACTGCTACGTTCAAGATCCTTTCAATTCTGGTACTGAGGGAAATAGCCCAACCAGTTTAATTCCCAGCATGTGTCATGGGGTTTAAGCATTTCAGGACAGCCGACTGTTGTTTTATTTCTTCTGGAGTTACTAGTTCAATGTATGGTGTTTTAAATAATGTCCAATGAGAAGTCTGAGATGATTCCTTACTATAACAACAAATAAACCACCAAATTTTGGAAAAAAGATTCTGTGACAGCATTAAAGCATCTATAGTTTTCTTTTAGTCAGACTTCTCCTACAAATACAGCTGGTTTTAATCCTGCTATTTTAGACTTCAAAGCCTTTTAGGGTACCAGTTTTCATTTACACCTTATTTTCCTGCTAAGAGAGATGGTGTGATGCATAAGGCATTATTTGAGAGGATGTAGCAGTGATTGCAACCCACTAGAGAAGAAATCTATTCTTTTTATACCTCCTGGTTTATGTCTCAGCTTATTGATTTCAGGATATCATCAAGTGTCAGACACTTATTTAAAAATCATCATGTCAGAACAAGAACATTGCCACGTAAGTGCTATAAAAATTACACCATCTTTAGCTAAATCTTAATCAGTGAATTTCTGAACAGACTGATGATGACAGCTATCATGGTGAAAAATGTCATAATTTCTGACACACGGTATGTGTTCACAGAAAGACTGTAAACCACTACTCCTTCTGTTACTAGATATTTAGGATGCAGATTGCTATTTTGCATAATTATGGCTGCCACAAAGGATTAAGCTTGTACTAAAAATGTATATCACTATCTAAACACAAAATGTGGGCTTTTTTCATTGCTCTTGCTCCCTCCTACCTGTATTCAATCCATATCTCATTCTCTTTCAATTGTGCTGCTCCCCTTCTCTTTCCCAGTCATTCTTTTTGTTCAGTTTTCCTTTATGCCTTTATTATTTCTCTATGTCCCTGTATTTCTAAATAATTGTTTATTTGGGTGAAAAAAAGTTCTTTTCAGCCTTTTTATTTTCTGGTTTTGCATCATTCTCAATTCCCTTTGCTTGTCTCCTTTTTTCTCCCTAGTATTACTTGATTCTCCCCATTTCACATCTTTGCAACTTGAAGTTCTTCCCTTTTCCAGAATTCCTGGTTTTCTGTGCTTCCTCCAACAACTTATGTTGCTTATTCTTGTAATAATTGATTTAATGTTCTTCTGCCTCCTTTCAATGGAATGTATGTGGGGTTTTTTTTCAAAATTGTGAAATTTTGAAATTCTGTTTTAAGCAAGGCTCAGATGACTCGAATACTTATATAGGAGTGGGCAGAAATTCTTAAGCCATCAACAGATATGTATCCAGTACTCTACTTTTCTGATCAGTGAAAAACAAGAGTGGGCTGGAGACTTGGATGAAGAAAAGCTAAAGAAAAGACCATTGAGAGTGTTCAAGTTAAATGATGCTTCAGCAGAAGTGGAAAAGCAAAACTCTGTTACAAGGGGCTGGTAAAAATTTCTATTCTTCCAGGAGTAGGTGGATTTTGGATCCAGCCTTCACATAAACTTTCTTGAATTTCAAGTATTTGATATGTTTCCTTCTGCTTCTGATCTGACCAGCTTTCATCTACTGTTTCAACCTTTGCCCTTGAGCATAAATAAGCAATTAAGCCAACCTTTCTTGGCCTTTAATTTAGATTTTTTTAAAATGGATCTAATTATCACTTAACTGTCCTGATAAGGTATTTACAGTTTGCTTACTAATTGTAAAGAACATCAAGATTATCTGCTTAAAGATAATTTAAATGCAAACTGTTGTAATTTCCAAAAGAACCTGTGCCCTCAGAATGAAGTAGTTCATTACTCACTTAAGCATGTAGCCTTCAAAGTTACTTGGTTGAGAAAAATCTATTTCTGCTGTACGTATTGCATTTACATGACAGAAAATTACTTTACTTGCCAACTTGTTATTAGTATGTCATATACTGGTTCTGAAATATCAACTTCTCATTATGCAATTTCTAAACAGAGAAAGATTGCAAAATTATACAGATTTAAAGGCTTGTCTTGTGATTCTCTTATTTTCTGTCCTATGTGCATGCTGAAGCATGCTTTTTGCTACCTAGAAGAAATCTATAAATCAAATAGAACTTTCAATATCTGGTTGGCACTGACAATCTGCTCTGACAGACTGCAGTATGAGCAATCTGGTTGCTGAGTAAGAGAGTAATTTTCAAGGTCTTGCATCCTGCACTGACTTCTTAGCAGTTAAAAAAATCTGTTAGTATGATCCTGTTTTAAGACTACAATATTAAAAACCCTGGCTATGAATGTTTAATGTTGCTTAATTAATTTAAATTATACCAGCCATTAGCTTTCTAAGGCAACTGAGATACCCAGGGCCTCATAAGTAGCAATTAAGAGTGTGAAATGGGAGTTGTGACCAAGAAAGTAGTGCACTGGTGCCTCTATCTCCATGTTCCTTGTTACATTACAGCATTATTTGGAAAAGAATTTGAGCAGCAAATGCCAGTAGACCTACATCATAGGAGACATGATTCTTTGTTTTATTTGAAGGGCTTCTGACCTACTTCATGTTCCTGAGAGGGGCTCCAATTGGCCCTTGTACACCCAGAGAGTCTTGGCAGTGCTCCCAGTGGGATTTTTAGGCACTGGGAATTTTTTACCACAGGGCAGGTGAATTGCCACCTGCAACTGCTGTTTCTTCCCACATAAGAATCATTGCCTTCCAAATAGACATAAATATAGATGAGCAGCCAGTTTCTACTCACAAGGTTTCACCTTTTTAAGCAACTGAAGGAAAGGACAGAACAAAGGAAATATTAGTATTCTGCTAGTGTGGCACCGAGGTCTGTATAAAGCCCTAAATTTCAGATCCTCAAAGGATTTCTTTGCACATCTCATTCAACCTCACTCACAGTTCTTGGTGTCTCTGTGTGTCTGGTGGCATGTGGCCACTGAAAAACAGAAAAAAGGTAGCATTCAAATTCACTGGTCATTCACCACCTTCATCTCCTAGATGGTTTATATAGTTTAAAAATAGAAGGATCTGTTTCTGCAGTCTGTTATACCATCCATTACAAGTGTGAGAAACCAAACAGGGATATTAGTGTGTGTGTAATATTGATTTTGTGAAGGAAAAGAAACATTTTATGTTTCTGATAGGGAACTAAGAGTAAGAAGAATATATTATTTCATTTAAAATCTCTCTGAGTGCTCTGTGAGTTTCTCTGGGTTTAGTTCAAAACTCAGCAAGAGTTTAACTTTTAGCTACAGTCCATATTATTTAGCAGGAGTTTAGGCAGAGATAAATCCAATTTCATGAACGTTGTCTAGAGACAGCAATAACGCTCCAAAAATATTGAAATTAGATTTTCTTTGTTAGACTAGGGACACCACTACATTCTTTCCTCCAAAATGCATTTATGACTAATGCACTCTTTCTGGGTTAACTATATAGTTGCTTTTAGATTTAAAAAAAAAAAAATTGGCTTGCTAAAATTATTTTTCTATGCATAAATTGCTATATAAGTTGTCTTGAGGTGACTGTATGATGCCTGTATCCCCAAATCGTGTGTTCTGTTAGTGTTGAATATTAAATTCTACAACTTTAAAACTAGTTCCAGGAGTGAAGTGGGGGGAAAGAAGAAGTGTAAAGTTTTTTTATCAAAAACACTGCACTGGCTCCCCCGCATTCCTGCTGACACTGTGTTGTCTGCGGTGGACAGCGAGAGAAAGAGCTCTTTTGCTCTGGGTTGGTTCTTCTGGCTAGCTGAGGCAGAGAAGCTCCCGGGATTGTTTGTTGTTGTTGTTGTTTTCCTCCTTTTCCTTTTTTCCTGGAACTGTTTTGAACCTGCTCTGGACTGAAAACCCAGAAGAGCACCAGGAGCTCACACCTGTGTCCGGCATTTCCCAGCACCGGAGGGACTGAGAAAAGCCGGAGTGAGCCGGGCAGCCCATGGAAAGAACTCTTCTGATCCTGTCATCTCTTCAGAGTGGTAAGAGGTTTTACTGTTTAGTATTATTAAATTTTGTGCTGGGAGGTGTGTTGTCTGTTAAACAAACAGTTTTTTTTTTTCCACTTCTCTCCGAGGAAATTTTTTTTCCTGGGCCAAATGGGGGAGGGACTGCTTGGATTTTTTTTTTTTTTTTTTTTTAAAGAAAAGATCATCCACAGTAGAACTAGTGCAGTATCTATGGGGAATATAAAATCATATCCTAAGAAGGTCACTGTTGCCACATGTTTTTAACCTCAGTTGCATCAGTATGGCATTTGCCTCACTGGCATCTTTTAGTACTCCCTCCAGCCTCATGTTGAAAGACAACTTTCAGATGATTTAGCTGTCAAATAATTTTCCTGAAAGCAGCAAGATAACCAGAGAAAACATGGCACATGGGGCTGGAAAGGCACCCAAGATGTTGCTCAGTCTGTGTAAGTTGGTCTTAGGCAGGGCCAGCTGCTCCTAAATCGCATCTTGCAATGTCTGTCATCTTTTTCTGGAAGCCTAAAACTACAGCTCAGTTTAAGTTAGATATCAGGAATTGTTTCTCACTGTAAGGGTAGGGCAGCAAGGATGTAGCTGCCTGGAGAACCTGCCAGGTGGGAGGTTTTTGACTGTGGATAAGACAAACATTAGCCAGGTGTGATGGAGTCAGCAGCAGCTGAGCCTGCCTTGGGGCAAGGATGTGGAATGAATGAGCTTGTCAAGGCAGGAAACAGGAACTGTCTGACTTTTCCCAGTGTCCCTCAACAACAGCCCTCAGCACTCTCAATATTGATTACCACATAGTGTGGTGTTCTTCCAAGAGGCTGTCCATCATCTGGATCATTCCTGCTGCCTTTCTCCACACATTTTTACCAAGGAAATGATGTTGTCTTCAAACCGTTGTTGCCTGAAACTTGGACTAAATGTATGCTCTGTGACTTCTGCTTTTGGAAACACTCTAAACTAGCTCTAAATCAGGTGGTTTTGGTCCTGCTGACAGGTTGCAAATATGATTATGACTGCAGATATACTGTTCAAGCCAGAAAGGTTGAACCTGTTTGTGCCACTGAACACAAGCCAGCAGCGTGCTCCTGCAAGGAAAGCTAAAAGCACATTGGGCTGCACTGGCTGCAGCATAAGAGCAGTTTGAGGTAAGTGATTAGCCTGGCACTGTGGTGAGACTTTATGTACATCCTGTTATTGATCTCCCCTCCTCAGTACAAGCAGAATATCAACAAACAAGAGAGTCCAGCACACATGTACCACAAAGTTTAGGGGCTTGGTGTATATACCTTACAAAGAGAAGCTGCAGGAGCTGGGTTTCTTCATCCTAAAATAGTGTCAGGGAATATTACTTACTGTCTTTTTGCATCTAGAAAGGAGTTGTTGAGAAGATGAAGCCAGTGTCTTCTCAGAGCTACACACTGGAAGAATGAGACAGTGGTCACAAGCTACAGCAAAAGAAATCCCCATTAGTCATAAGGGGAAAAACAATGGAGTGCTCTAGTTTAACATGGCAGGGCAACAGAAGTTGGCATTTCTGAGATTTTTAAACCTTACCTGTAAAAAGTTCTGAGAAACCTGGCATTAGCCATGCCTTCAATACCAGTCTGGCACAGATAACCTTCAGAGATGCCTTCCAACTCCAATCTTTATGTGGTTCTGATACAGGCCCTTATTATGCACTGTAGTTATTCTTAGACCTTCAGGAAAGAAATGTCTTACAGAATCATAAAACAGTCCAGGCTCAAGTGATCTCAGAAGATCATCTGGTCCACAAATCTTTCATGGGAAAGAGAGCCTAGACGAGATTATCTGTCACCCAGTCCTGCTGCACCTTGAAACCTCCAGTGATGGCGCTCTACCAGATCCCTGAGGAGCTTGTTTCAGAAACTGATTGTGCCACTGCAGAAAAATTTTCTTACATCAAGACGAAACCTCTCTCAGTACAATTTGTGCCTGTTGCCCCTTGTCTTCTCCATGCAGCTCTATGTGGAGGGAAAACCTCTGTCTTTTTTTTAGTCATCCTTTAAGTGCTGAAATACTTTAAGTACTATGAGGTCCCCACTCTCTTCAGGGATGAAAGGCATCACTCCTTCAAGTCTTTCCTTATGGAGCAGGTACTCCAGCCCTTTGATCATCTTCACACCCTTCCTCTGTACCTTCTCCAGTTTGTCTGTATATTTCTTGAAATGTGGGGGACCTGGACTGAACTTCAGGTATGGCCTGCCCAGCACTGAGTAGAGAAGATCCCTGACAGTGATGCCCCTGTGGATGCAGCCTGGGAGCCTTTGTTTGTCTTTGTTGCTGCAGCTCAAAAGCTGCTTCAAGTTCAGCTTGTCCCCCAGGTGAGCAAGGCTGCTCCCAGCCACACAGATCCCAGCTTGTACTGGGCTTTTTTTTTTGGTTGTGTCCATCCCAGAAGCACAGCTTTGTATGTGGTAAATCACCTAAGTAAAATAGAATCCTTTGTATCTTTTGTATATGAGAGCCACTTTAGCTGAAAATGTGTGGGAGGAGAAAACATGAGATGTGTGTGACTCCAAATTAGAGTGTAAAATAGGATTTAATAATTCCTAGAACTCCTGGTGTATTGCAGGATATGATTATTAATAATAACAACAATAATAACAACTCCTGTAACTTTCTTTCAGTATCACATTTTTCCTCCATTGAGTAATAATAGCATTGTTAGGCTAATTTTGAAAGGATTTGACATAATTTGAGTATGAGCTAAGAAACTATGGTTATGACAACAGAAGTGAAAAATCCGAGTATTTTTAAAAAATATTGAACTAAGGAAATGATCCAGTGTTCAAATGACTCTTCACCTTATTTTTGGGAATTCCCAGTCTTTTCCCTGTGCTATATTTTATTAGGAAAAAGCAAATGTCTTTTTTCTTACTGAGCAACTTAGTGAATATAATTTAAGGAAAGGAAATTATAATATGTATATTAATCATCAATCAGAAGCACTCTTCACTCTTGTAATCACCACCATGTGAGGACCTGTAACTGACCAATGGAAAAAAATCAGCTATGACTGACTTTTGCTTTAGTGTGCAATGTCATGTCAATGACACAACTTTTAGTAGTTACACTTCTCCTGATCCATAACATACATCTAAGTCTCAAAGGTGATTTAAGCTTTTGTTCTTGAAAGATCTGTCTGCTTCTAAGAATGCAAAATTACTTTTTTTTTTTTTAAGAGGTCAATCTTTACTATTATAGTGTGGTCAAAATTACTACTGTGGCTAATAACACTGCAAAATTAAATGCATAAATCAGATTTTTATACACATACCAAACCAAATAATATCTCTTACATTTAAAGTAATTCATTAACTGCTGTTTTCACTGAAATCAAAATAGAATTTTTAACTAAAAATAACAAAATAACAGTATCAAGGTTGAATTTATGGTTTTAAAATAAAAATAATATTAGAATGAAAAGCAGCATGTAGTCTTGCAGTTTTCAATTGGAATAGGAACTTCTGTCCTTCCTCCTTACAAATGATAAGGCATCATAATGTACAAACTGCATGTTTTTATAGTTCTGATGTGCTGGATGCACTTCATCACTGTGCATGCATCTCCCCTCCTGTGAATTGTCTCTCCCTACTTGCTGAAAAGCTTCAGGTAAAGAACCCATTTGGGACATGACACTTTCCACTGTCTTCCTTCCCTCTACTGATGGTGTGTAAATGAAGTTTTTCCATGTGACTACTCTATCTTTTATATACCTCTGACACTCAGGATGTGTGTCTAGAAACTGTCACATTATTTTATCAGCCCAGTAACACATATACTTCTCACAATCTTTTCTCATAAATATATAAAAGATTTTCCATTTTAATCTGTGAAAAGGTGTTTAAATTGATAATTTTTGTGGTAGAATAAACAGCATTATTTTTTGTACACTTGTCTCCAGTAAATGTTGCCTGTTTTATCTGAGAAGCTTTGGCATTCCTGCAGTGAAAATAATTTATCTCCTCTGAAAATTGCTTTTGCTTTGTAGAAGAAGTTAAATGAAGCTGAAAAGGTTCAGTTGCACTGTGAATTGGCAGAAATAGTTTTCATTTGCTTAGATTAGTTTGAATTTTCTGTGCATTTCTGACAGAACAGTAAAAAGACTGCACATAAGTAGGCATATATACTATATTTGTAAGCTTAGCTTAACATCAGAGACAGTAAAAACCATATCTAATACATTTATCATTTTATATTCTTTCAATTTGGTATAAATGTCTTGTACAACATTATATAATGTTGAAGCCTACAGGGAGAACTGGAAACTGAAAGCCCAAGAGGCAATATTTAAACCAATATGCTGCAGTGCCAGCTCACAGGTCCCAGATCTGAGCTGACTTTTGGATTCTGCTGATGTTGCACTACCAGGAAAATTAATAATGTTACACTGGAGGAAATTATGTCCAATATTTCCAAAGCCAAGTACTTGAGCAGATACTTGGGTTATTCAGTAGTTTGGGGTTTGTGTGATCTTCAGTGAAAAGGTGAAGCACAAATTTATGCATATTTTGGCCTACATAGATTGCAGAAAAATTTTTGCTAGTTTCTCTCAGCAGCGTTTGCAACTCTGATCAGGGTCAGAATAATGGAATGGTTCTTTTCCATGCTCTCTAAAATAATAAATACAGTCATTTATAGTCATTTGGCCTGGGATGGGAGAAAAAATGCATTGGCAAGAGATAAACAATATTTTCCCCCCATTCTACAGATGCTATAGTTTATAAATTTAGATATATTACATGGATATGTATGCATATGGAAGCCCATATGGAAAATTTATTTTTAATGAGTGTGTGCACTTCCACACATTTTATTGTGATGATTTCCAGCAAATTATCTAAGAAACATGTATCTCTAAGCCTGTGCATAGTCCATCTTATTTCACAGCACTGTTTAAAGCAGGCAATCAGGTTCATGGCCACATGCTTTGCAGTGTTGGGCTTTTAGGGTGCGACCCAGTACTGGCTGAAGCACTTGAAGAAATGTGCCGGCAATTTTAACTCAGATCTAGTTGCTGTGTCTTGTGATTTTTGTCCAGGCTGCCTCATGGAAGGCTGAACAATCAGTAGCAATTTGGAGACACAGCAAGCACCCATGGTAACCTGCATCCTGATGAGCTGCTTCCAGACTGCAAAGCATTCCACCTGTACATCCTCAGACAGCTTAATTTTGTCTCAGTGGGGTCAGCAGCAGTGCAGCCATAGAAACAATGTAGTCTCATGGGTGAGATGGAAACCTGTGAGCTAAACATTATCCAGAGGTGACTCTCAAGAGCAGATCCAGGCTCAGATTAAATTGGAGATGGGAAAGTATGGGAGTGCAGAGCAAGACATAAACTTTAAATGCAAGTTTAAATACACATAAACATAAAGTTTAAATGCAAACTCAGCTCAGTAGGCCTCTCACCTGCCACCTTGTGAAGATGCCAACTTAATGAGCCAGTTTGCAAAGCAATGCCATCTCCCTCTGTCCAGATAAAAATATTTGAAGATTATTTGAAGGAAGCTGAAAGGAATCCTGTGGTTCATTAAATTGGGATAGAATGATCATAATGGATAGTCCAGGGAAAAGACTAAAAAGTTACTCGTATCTGGTATAATGTGGTAATAGCACCAGCTGTATACTGGTGCAGTCATAAAAAATACTGATATTTCATGTAAGAGTAAGATCTAAGAAGTTTCTTAATATAATCCACCAATATTTTTTAATACTTCACTCTGATTCATTCTGCCTTGTGTTTAAGGATAAAGAACTATTTGTCCATCCATTAGTAGAGAATGTGAACTATTTTCTTATTTCAATTTAGAAGAATTAGATGGTATTTGATTTCAACTACATTTTCTTCTCTTATTATGGCAGGAAATATCAAAACTTTCTTAATCAAACTAGCTCTATTTTCTTCCAACTTAGTGCTGAGCAGCCCAGATGATTTCATTCCCAAGGATGCACCACAGGCAATGATAACTCTCTAAACCTCCTGGCTATCACACAAAAAACTGTATGTACATCTTCTACATCACAGGAATGAGTCTTTAATCTGGATGGTGAAGACAGTTAGCTAAGCATGGTAAAAGCAACTGTGGATACCTTTCTCTGGAAAGTCCATCCTTATGCATACAAAGGAAGACTAAGATTCTCAGGAATACCTCTGAGTTATTTGTGCTAGAATTGTTCAGAGATGTTACAGAAGGCTGTTTGCCAGCTGTATTGAAATATTTTTCCTCCTAATAAATACAGCAGTGGCACTTAGTTTGTTGAAATAGGCAAGAGACATAATGAAATTGATCGAAGTGTAGGAAATATTCCATTTTCTCCCTGCAGTCCACCACAGCTTTTTTTGGCCAAATCTATATCTATTTTTAATTATTTTACATTGATATTCAGATTTTAAAGTGAATTCTGATACAAATAGAAACATTGCCAAATTCATTACTTTCTGCAAAGACTATTTCCAAAGTAATTTCTTTTCTTATGAGGCAAAATTACTGTTCAGTAGTTAAGTGTGGAAGCTATAGCCAAGTTGCAAGGATTCCTCAGATTTCATGTTGCATACACCAGTGTTGGGTGAAACCACGAAGAAAATGAAGCCTTGACAAATTATTATATAGCTTAAATAGCTATAAATAAACAATAAACAATCAACAATAAACAAATATGAATACAAATAGAAATATGTATATAAATATATACATATATAAAATATAAATATATATATATAGCTGTAGGTAGCTTAAATAAATATGCCCTAAAAGCTGCAAAATATCAATAGTCTTGATATTTACCTGAATGTGTCAGCATCAGTGACTGAATATAAGAATGAAAAAACTATATCTTTTTTATAAGTAATAAGACAGTTATAGTTAATTTTTTCCCCTAAATTTTAACTTCATGGATATTCAGAAATTGGGTTGGGTTTGAAATATACAATCTCTACCATAAATTAAAATTGTTTTCTCCTAAAATCCTATTACTCTACCCATCATTAACTTCAGTGTCTTACATTAGCTTGTGGTTGAATTACTTCATCGCATCATTTCATCACATTGTATTCACTCAAAAAAAAATAGGTCTTTCTATTTTACCTAAGTTTACCTAAAGCATTTTGAACTACTCCTTTGCTCTGTTGACCTCTGTCTCTGTGTTTGCAACTGACTCTCTAAGATTAGCTGACTGCAGGTTGGCAATAGGAATGCACAAGGATGGGCAGGTTGCAGACAGCTTTCCGAGCCTGGGTGCTTCCCTCTGCACTAGGACAGCTTTCAATGGGGATGATGATAAAAGCAGAGTTCTTGTTACAGCTGTGAAGAATCTTAAACACTCCTTGCCACCATATTAAAGACACATATATTGCGTGTCTTCTGAGAGTTGGGTGAGAGAGTGCTGGCAACATTCTCTCATTGCACTTGCCTCTGAAACAGGACACAGCTTTACTTTCAAACTTCTTTTCTGTGGTCATCTACAAATAACTGACCCACTTTTGGTTTCAGTCTTCTTTGTAAGGGGCAACAAACTGAGTATGTAAAAGCCCTTATAAATTATTAGCATCAAGCTTTAAAACTCAGGAATGTTACTCAGGAAATTGCATTTCTACAGAGTAGTGTGTGCTGTCTTCGAAGCTTGTTTCTTCTCGAAGATAAAGTCTAGAATTTCCATCCATTTCCCATATTTATTTTCTGTTATGATGAACTAGGGATGAAAGTTCACACTCTATTTCACAGTACTCTATTCCATTTTCCTGTTTGAAACTCAAGCTTTCTACTTGGATACTTGGGTAACTATTTTGGACAGACTGCTCTAGTATTTTTATCTTCATAGGACTTTGAATTTAATGATCATAATGTTACAGTCACACAGTCTGTAGGGATTTTCCTTCAGATACCAAACCTAAAAGAGTTATGCTTAGAAGTAGGGCATGCATTACTTTCTGTACCTGCATTGAAAAGAAAAACTTGATTTAAAGAATGGAATTACTCTACTCGAACAAACAAGCATTGTCCTTGTTTTCAGTGTTCAGCACTCATATTTTTTTCTCTTTCTTTCTGTTAGGCTGAAAGGGTTTCCTAGCACCTTGGGGAGGGGAAAAAAAAAAAAAGAATGGCAATCATTAAGCAACTACAATAAAAGATTTCCTCACCCACTAGCATAGCTGAGGTATTTCCATTTCAATCACAGAGTAAAGAAAAAAATGAACATGGAACTGAAAACATATTTCCCTGCAATGATCAGACTGGTAATCCCTCTTGCTGCTCTTGCTTCCTTATTTATTTCTCCTAAGGCTCATACCACTTATTTCACTAAGGAGCAGCAGATATTTCTATATCTCTCAGCTATGAGTTGGAAAGCTGAGTTTCCTGATGGTGATTATTTGTGTGAAGACAGTGAGGATTCAGAGAAATTGGTCCTGTATTGTGAGAAGGACAACCCTGCAGTGAGAGCACGGGCATATGTTTATAGCATTATTGCTCTGCCTCCCACTCAGCCACTTGATGCAAGCTACTTTGGCATATTGCTGTCTGTGAATGTCATGGAAAATACTGTCTGCCTTGCAGGATACCAGCTAATATGTTTATGGTATTAAACACTCTTTCTGTTATTTCTGCCTGTTTTTTTTTTTTTCCTTTTTTTGTTTGTTTGTTTTTGTTTTGTTTTTTTTTTAACTAAAATGGACTGGAAAGAAAATGCATCATTTTTCTGACCAGTAATAATATATTCTGTTTTATACAAGTAAAGGATATTACAGATTATCCACGTAAGAGTATTTGTTTAGGTTTCTACAACTAACTGTTTAACAGCTAATAGTGATTTCTCCTGCAAAGGAATGTAAAATGGGAAGGATGTAAGGACTTTTATCTCCACCTGTACCACACATTGTATATGATTTTTAGTTATAATCATAACATCCACACAGAAAGACAGACAAGGGACAGCTTGTTTCACACCCTCAGAAATAGACCATCTGAGGGAAGTTGAAGACCCATCCTCAAAGGGTGCATATTTCAGTTTTGTTAGGAAGGTGGGTTTTGAGTGAGTCTTTCTGTTGTCTTCACTCAGAACACTTTAGATTGTGTTGTGCAGCAGTTTTAGAAGTCTAGGATCCCCCAGTGTGCAAAAAGTCACAGCCTAAGAGCATGCATAATGCATGCCAGTGACCAGGGGATTCAGTCTAAGGGGCCAAGCTAGAGTGAATGTACAGCAAAACCCCTGAGGTGTGTATAATATGGATGGCAATGCCACAGGAACAGTAGTTTTACTCTTGAGACCAGTTCTTATCAGGTTGCTGCTGTTATGTTTCTATGGGACTGATGTAGACATAGACTTGGTTGTACAAGCCATGGGAAACACTGGAAAGAACAGGATGCATTGGGGAGTTGCTGAACATTTATTCCTGCATCACAAAACCTAACCAAAAGTGCATAAGAAGCTGTAACCCAGCATGCTGTGTGTGGAACAGAATTTCTCCTTTACCTATTCAGTTTTGACAAATTGCAACAATGCTTTATCTTGCTTTTCATAATGTCTCTTCACTTTCTGCTGGCTGATAAGTGCTTTTTCCTTGGTTCTTTTAAGAGGCTTCCAGCAAAATGACTTAGCTCTGTTATGATAATCAGGCTGGCACTTGGCAAAGCCTTCATTTCATGGGCTCATTATTTGGTGCTCACCATGGCCAGGTCACAGCAGGGTTTGCTGTTACTCTTTCATGACAGTCCAGTGTTGCTTTACCTGAGGGGAAGTAGCCAAGGTGGTTGGAAAAGATCTAAAAAGTCACACTTGGGATTTGTATCAAACACATTAATGTCTAAGGGCAAAGGAAAATGTGCATGCCAGATGGTTTTGCAAAGATCTGCAGGATAATTTTCTTTCTTTCCTATTAGCTAATCTTATCCTTTAACGCTAGAGGAGGGACATTATCCTAAAGGTGAGTTATGCTAGTTATCTTCTAATTTCTGGTTTTATATTTCAAAGCCTGAAGGTATGACCATGCAGTAGTTATTATATATTGTTTTGTAACATTATTGGTGAAACTGCTGTATTTTTTTGCACTGAGAGTCTCGTAAATTTGTTTCCTGTTAAAGCCCTTCGGGAGTCCTAAATATTTCTAGCATGTTCTGAATAAGATGGAAGAAGGAAGAGAGAGATAAGCTATAAACAAAGACTCTCATTTTAGTGTGGCAAGTTGTGAGTCATCATTAATTACTGAAAGCAAGGCAGGCATCAAGAGATTCATTTGTGAAACATGGCTAAATGTTGGTAATTGTGGGCCACAGGCATAGATTTTAAATTGCTCACTTACAGAGAAAAGTAGGATTTATAAATTTTAGTTAGACAGCATGAAATTAATCTTTTGTTATTGTATGGAATTTATTCAGCCTTTGTCTCCCAGTCTCAACAGGTAGGGAGCTATTGAATATAAATAATTTTAAGAGATGAATAAATACACATGTCCACAAAAATCAAAAGTAATGTCTTTGGACCAGGATTTTTTCCTCTTTTTGAACTATCAGCAAAGGCTTATTGGATCTGTAATTGCCATTCCCAGGGAATTCTGTACATTGACACAAAAAGGGCATATGTTTAAACATAAATAATTTTTTTTGTGATTCTGGCCAGTAGCTCAAAATATTAAGAGAAAGAGTGAGTGGTTACTATACAATTTAAGTCTTTGCTGTGAGTTTTGGGCTTTTGCTTTTTAAGTTTAGTTTTTTTAAAAAATTAAATGTTATTTTTCACTGTTGTCTGAAGCTCTGTGTCTCTGCAATATGAACACTAAGTAGAATTATTAATGTGTTTTCTTTTTTCTCCTGAACTTTAAAAGAGAAATGTAGGATTTTTTTCAAGAGCTACACTGTTCACAAGGAATATGCTAAGAGATTTCTGTTCAGTAACAAGAGGTAAAAGAAACTGAAAGGGTTTATGAAAAGACCTGAGATTAAGATGAAAGACAGTAATCCAGTCTCTTTGGTGTTAACTGGAAGTGTTCTAAAACACTATGTTTAAAAGTGATGTACAACATGACATGGAAATGAAAATTGGCAAATGACAGTTTCTGAGTGAAACCATGAGTCTCTTATGATAGATTTGAACTCAATTGATAATTTTCTTCAGCCAAAATTCTGGTCATTCAGATGGAATATAGACACTGAACAATAAAAAACCAAAACCAACATGAACAAAAACCAAAGAATGGTCTACTGATTACTAATTGGAATTGCTATCCTTTCCTTCAATGAGGAAAAGAACCTCTAAAGAAAAGGAAAAAAAAAAGTGTTTTATAGGTAAAGAATCTCAGAGTGCTTATCAGAAAGAGGCATAAATTCTAACTGTGCAGTTCATTTTAATTTTATATTTTCGAGCACTGGAGTTTAAACACAAAGTTTAGTGTATTGAAAGACTTACATCTTAGTGGGACCACAGGGAAAAAACAACTTTGTGTGTGAACCCTCATAGAATGGTTTGAGTTGGAAGGGATCTTAAAGATCATGTAGTTTCAACCCCCTGCCATGGGCAGGGACATATTCTACCAGAGCAGGTTGCTCAGATTTCCATCCAATCTGGCCTTGAACACTTCCAGGGATGGGGCATCCACAGTTCCCTGGGCAATGTTCCAGACCCTCACCACTCCCACAGCAAAGAACTTCCTCCTAATATCCGATCCATACCTACTCTCTTTTAGTTTTAACCTATCCCTTGCTGTCCTGTCACTACATGCTCTTGTGAAAAGTCTCTGTCATGCCCTGTTGGGTCTCTTCAG
Source organism: Toxostoma redivivum (assembly GCA_013397375.1). Classification (NCBI taxonomy): domain Eukaryota; kingdom Metazoa; phylum Chordata; class Aves; order Passeriformes; family Mimidae; genus Toxostoma; species Toxostoma redivivum. Next base: position 1,927,010 of record VXBI01003752.1, read on the forward strand.
GTACTTCAAAGCTACAATTAGGTAACCCCAAAGCCTTCTTTTTTCCAGCTGAACAAACCCATTTCTCTCAGTCTTTTCTTGTAAGAGAGGTGTTCCATGACTCTAATCATCAGGTAAATCAAGCAAATACAGAAGTAATGAAACAAATTATATAAGTGCATGTTGTATATTCTTTCAAAATTTACAAAACTAACAAAAAATTTACACTGAGAATGTGCAATGTTATTCAAGTTGATTCTGTTTTCCTACTATGCGGTTCATTAATCCACATGCATAAACTTACTTTTTTCCTATTAGGAGCAAATTTTAAATATGAAAATAGTTAAAATGTGTTAAGTTTCGAAAGGATAAAATTATGTTGTCTACCTGCAGACAGGTGCTATAATCACGAAGTTTTTCTCCTGGTGTAAATTTTCCTTTGACATTTTACTTGATTTAGTCTTAGTTCCTCTTTAATACATTAAAGGAGGATAATGAAATATTGTTTAGAGGGTGTCACTAGCACTGTTTCCCAGTTTGAATTTCTCCTCTCTCTAATAGATGGGAACAATTTTTCCACGAGATATCCTGAGAAAATATTTCTATTTCAATGAAAGTCAATATGAGATTAGTCTAAGCTATCAATAGACAAAACTTAATCCTTCACCTCTCACCTTGGGACTCCTTTTATCTAACTTTGCACTTTAAATATGTGACATCTTGACTTATCCCTGTGTGTATCTAAACCCAACTGAGAGCAAAAGACACTTCTTGAAACTGACCTAATTTCTGTACTAAAGTTTCACATTAAGTTAGTCATACTATACTCCAACTAACCTCACTTTTTGGGGCATGCAGGTTGAGGTGAAAAGAATGTTACACTGCCTTCTGAAAGAGAATCTGATAGTGATGATAAAAACAGTTTGATGACATTAAAATAATTAAGGCAAAATATGTCATACTATGTGTTTCACAATTTCTTGCTCACATTATTTCATGTGAAAATGAGAGTTTGTTAATGAGAGTTTGTTAACTATTTTACCTGGATGCATAGTAATTACATGTCATTTGAGAACTGCTGCGTGAAAAGTGAAGTTGTGTTTAGCAGACATGCTCAAAAGAGCAAATGGCTTTTAGGAAAGTAAGTCCTATGCATCTCCAGTGAAAGTCACAAAATTTGGGGAAAAAGTTATATTTTATAATATTATCTTCTGATTAATTTTCTTCTAATTTTTCTCTTTGATGACAATATAACCTGATGACTAACATCCATACAAAATTGCTTCATATATTGTTCTGTTTCAGGTATAATTTCTAACACATATTTATTTGTTTTCATGAGGAGACATGCCAGAACAAATCCAAACTTCCTTTCTGGTGCAGTATCTGTACCACGTTTGTAAATGGACAAACGCTGATAAGCTAAAGCTTGCAGTTCTTAACTCCATAAAGTTCTAAGATGTTGTAACTGCTTAGGAAAAATGAGGTCAGTTTTTAAACAAGACAAGGTTTATAAGTAGGTATGGTTGGAAATGTTGGGCAAGCTTTAGGTACGTGATATCATCATCAATTTGAAACATATATGTATCTATGTTTATTAAAATTTCCACCTATACTAACCTATCTAATAAAAGATATTAGCTCTATTATAAATATTCTACTGTGTTCTTAAGCATGGATATATCTAGTTTTGAATTCCTTTTACAGAGTTCATAGTTGATTCCTTTTAAACACTTTCATAAAACTTGCTACAATATATTTTGTTAGCACAGCAGAGTATTTTTTCCCTAGTGGGAATTGCATTTTTTCATTGCTAGAAATCAGAGCTGGAGATAAAAGAACTTATTTATCAGTCCTTTCATGTTCAAAATTTTGACATGATAAAATCAACTTGAAAGGTAGATATTTGAGTGAAAGAATGCCTTCTAAATATTAGATATAAAGTACCATTTACAGGTACCTTAAGATCAGAGCAGTATGAAGTACTAAGTAAGTACTCAGTTCTTACAGCTTAGCTCAAATACATACATTTTAATACATATATTTGTATTAGGCAATACAGTGTAAGCAGTACATGCTCAAGCAAGCTCATTGTTTAGGCTTAACATAAGCAAGCTTTTACTTAACAGTAAAATCTGTCAGCTTTCTTGTCAAGGGCAATCATCTCTGTGCCATACTTACCTATGCAGTTATTAACACTTCTACATTACTAAAATTTATTCTGTAATTTAAAAGCTATTTTATCTTCATTAAGTTAATAAAAAATTATTAAATATTAGTATTTAGATAACTCAAATTTGAATTTTCTGCATCTTCTACATCAGCACAGAACTCGAGGCAAGGGAATTAAATCAGTTTTGCTGAAACTCGAGGCAAGGGAATTAAATCAGTTTTGCTGAAACTTGTCCTCACTTATGCCAGTAGTCTTTGTGAACTTGTTTCTTTCTTTCCAGGTGAGAAAAAAAGTCTTACATTAAAATTATTATTTTATCTTCCACATTAAGCAGAGCAACAGGATATATTTATTAATATAAAATCTCTGAAAGTTCAATGGGATAATTTAAAAAAAATGAAAGATGTGAGACATAATAGATAACACAGAGGAATGTGTAGTAAAATACCTACCTCTGCTCTTTTGCTCGTGTTGTTTGAAGTTAAGATAAACATGCTAGGCTATAGAACAGTTTGCATTGTATTTCTAGGCTTTTGTTGTTTGTTTGGGTTCTTAAAATGCAGATTTCTCTAGCATTACCTATACCAGCAGAAATAGCACTCGATTAAAATTGATATCATCAATAAAGTCACATATTCTGTCCTTGGAATGTGAAGCAGGACAAAAGCTACAAAGGCCAGAAATATGAACTGAAAGCTTTTGCAAAACTTTGATAATTAGCCATGAAGAAAATTAGAGTTTCCTAACTGCTTTTTATTCACCCAGAAATATACAGGGTTTTGCAAGATTAAACCATGGACAATGCTACCAATCATGGAGATTTACTCAGGTTGTTCGTCAAGCTTTTGAATTAATTTGTTTAAAAACAAAATTTTATCTCAAGAGAAAACAGTATTTCTAGGAGATGAGGAAGCTGATTCACCAGAAAAAGGCAGGGTGCCTCCTAGTCCCCAAAAATCTTCCCCAGGGTGGGGAATCCCATGGTATGTCAAGTTGAATTTTTCCATTTCAGTCTAGAACTAGAGATGTAGGGGCCCTTCAGTCCCTTTACTAAGTGCAGGAAATCTCCATGAGGGGCCCTCATGCTCTGGTCTCTATGGCACACCACACCAAATTTGCAAGGCCCCTTGGCCAGCAAGGGGGAAGTATACCTTGCCAGCAAGCCATATCTACTGATAAACTTAAATATTTAGAAAAATCCCTGATAATTCACTTCCTTAATGATGGAGTTTTGCAGCCTGATATTCATAATAACAGGAATGATGCACTCACTCTTCAGTGGTATCCACCATAAGGTGAAAATATCTGCCAGCCCATTACAGACACCCCCTTGAATGCTCTTGAGTCACAGGGGTTGAGGAAACCAGCAAAGCATCAAAATGAAAAGGTATGGTGATAGAAAGTATTACTGAAAGTGTAATATTTGTATTATCTAAAATATTCATTCTCAATCTGAACCACTTTTTTTCCACTGTGGTTGATACAGAACAGTCTGAGAGAAGACAGCTTATGTGAACTATAAAATTACTGCCTCATGTTGGGAAGGGACTATATTTATTTCCAAAAAACATTTGAGAGATATATGCAAATTAAAATACAGGTTAAATATTTGCCAGAAACTATTGACCCGTTTCTAACAGAGCAGAGGGAATATCCAACATTGTGTAGGAGCTGTGCTTAAAATCTTGCTTTAAGGGCAAAGAGGAAGAGCACCTTACGTCATCTTGGAACTGATGAAGGAAACATTTTGTAAATATTCTTTTCAAATCTTTTTCATGTCTTAGGCTCCTTGCAATTTGATTTGAATAATGAAAAGTTTTTATAAAAGTCTATATAGAAATTCCAAACTTTTTATAGAAGGGAATCATGGAATCATAGAATTTTCAAGGTAGGAAGAGACCTTGAAGGTCATAATCTGTTCCATAACCTTGTTGGGCACTGAGGTCAGGCTTTTAGACCTGTACTTCCCCAAATCCTCCATCCAGCCGTTCTCATGGAAGGGTGACACATTGGCCAATTTTCAGTCATCTGGGACCTCCCCATTTAGCCAGGAATGATGATAAATGATGGAAAGCACCTTAAGGAGCTCTTCCACTGGCTCCCTCATCACCCTAGGATGAATCCCACCTGATCCCATAGATTTGTGAGCATCTAAATGGCTCTACCTCCCTCCTCCTGGGTTCATTCTGCTCCCCATCCATGTCTACCAGCTCAGGAGGCCAGCTGCCCTGAGAATAACCACTCTCACTGTTAAAGAATGAGGCAAAAAAGGCATTAACTACCTCAGTCTTTTCCTTGACTTTGGTGGCTATATTCCCACCCCCATCTAATAAAGAGTGAAGGCTTTCCTTGCCCCTCCTTTTTCCTGTTAATGTATTTATGAAAACACTTTTGTATATGAGAAAGAGAAATTTTGGTTTGGAATTTTTTTAAAATTTAGATTTATACCATGTTGGGAAGCTTTTTGTGAGTCAACAGTAACAAAAATTACAAAGACTACTGAATTCAGAAGTCATGTGGAGATCTTGATTCAAAACCTATTGGAAGCAATGTAAAAACCTTTGGCCTCTTCAGAAAAGTAGCAAAACTTTGGTTTCATTTTTCAAAATGTTACAATTAAATATTTATTTAACTTATTGACATCCTAAAAGTGACATTCTAGGATATGTTATTAAATTATTTACATTTGATAATTAATAAACATGCCTCTTTTGAATTAATAAATTAGGTGCTAAACTGTCATACTCACAAAAACTAGCAGCAATTTAATTGAAAGCTAATACAATAGTCAACCTACAGCAAACATGGCAAACTCCAGATTTCTACCAAATTATCTCTGCTATGACAAGGTCAACTGGATAGCCCCACAGGGAGGCCGAGCAAAATAAAAATACGCTTCAGCTTGCAGTGTAACTACAGAAATATTAGTCCCTATGAAAATTATGTAGAAAGATTTACAAACAGCTTTTTTTGTGTTCTCTGAGCAAGTTACGTACCTGCAAATGTAGACTGAATAATAAAAAACCCATCACTTACCCATTAACTTAGCTGATTTGAATACTGATAAATGAATAGCAGAAGCATTTGCATTATTATTTAATCTGATACTAAGGCACAATAATGGAATAAGTTCCATTTTGTATCTGTGCTGAAAAGTCAGTGGAAGGAGGTACTACGGAAACAGAGACATTAAATGTCTTATTTTCATCCAGAAGGAAAGCAATGAATAAGTGATTAGATAATTATCTTATTCCAAAGAAATGGACAAAATCTTAGTGCTGTAATCTGTCTGTGAATACCTGCTTGATTGTCCTGTCTGGAATGCATCAGTCTTCCCCAATATATTAAACTGTGTGTGGCTTTAAAAGAATGTATTAGCACCCATAACTGATGGTTATTGGATAGGTTCCTTCCGCCATTTTTTTTTCTTCTAATACATTTAATTTCTTACACCTGGATCTAAGATAGGTTTTGAGCTTCCCAAGACCTTTAACAAAAGTTCCAGCCCTAACACAGCAAGAAACTTTATTTAAAGCTATACAATGCTGACAGAAAATGTTATTCAGAGTTTTTTATAGGTCAAAGCAGAGTTCTACATAAAGGGGTTATTTTCTATTGTACATAAAAGAAGACCGCCTTCAGGGTGATTTTCTTAAGATGTAAATATTTCAAGAATTTAAAGAGAGTTTTCATTTTCCTCACCCCCAGGTAAAACATCAAACAAATGAAGGGCCCTACCTGCCACATTTCTGCTTGCTTCTTGGCACTCTGTGTGAGGGAACACTGTAAAAGCACCTCATAAAGCACATACCTCTTTGTGTAATGTTGATTATGAGTTCATAAACTTCCATGGTATTTTAAATATAAAATATAACACCATTCATTTTCCATTACAGAAAAGTTTCTTTCTCTTTGGTTTAGAGTGGCCTGTGCTTTATGTGACAAAAATGACATATCATGTCATTAATGTCTCTCTTTTTCTTCCCCCCAGCCTTCTCCAGCAGGTCTCAGTGTGCAGGGGGAATTCAGGTAATGCTCAGGAATGCAACACACATCCATGTCTTCAGATATGCCTTTAGATTGTAGGCAGTTATACCTCTTTAATTTCCAGTTGCTGCTCTATTGTAAGTAGAAGTAGATGTTGCCAAGGTTGAAACTCATTTTTCATGCGATTTATTTTTCTACATAAATGGGAGTAACGTTGTTGATGAGGCAGACAAATTATTTTCCACTGATTATAGAGCAGACATTTTATAATCTGTGTGAATCATTGTGGCCCGTGTTTTCTTTCATCTTCTTTGCTGGATGTTTGAATAAAGCATGAAGCTGATGAGGAGTGCACATTAAGCAGACTGGGAGGGTTGCTGCTGGGCAGCCTTCTGTCTGCATCACGAGCCAGACACTGTGAAAAGAAGCGGTGCTTGAGTCAACCATAAGTAAAGGGAGGGAAAAATATTGAAGAATCCCTACTGCACATGTCTAGAGCAAAACTGAGCTCATAGAATCACAGAAATGCAGAAAGGTCAGGGTTGGAAGGGACTGCTGGAGATCATCCAGTCCAACTGACCTGTTCAAGCAGGATCCCCTAGAGCACATTCCTCAGGACTGTATCCAGACCGTTCCTCAGTACGTCTAGAGAAGGAAACTCCATAACCTCTCTGGCAAACCTGTACCAGTGCTCAGTCAGCTTCAGGGTAAAGTTCTTCCTGATGATGAGGTAGAACTTCCCATGTTCCAGTTCATGCCCCTTGCCTCTCCTATTGCACAGCTCTGAGAAGAGCCTGGCTCCATCCTCTTGGCACCCACTCTGCAGACCCTTACATACACATGTATGGTTGATCCTGGTTTGTGTTTGGATGAGGAACTGGATGACTTGGTGAGACTTTCTTTAAACTCAATTTCCTTGATACAAGGGCAGAGTTGTGTGCTGTGCTGAATTGTCCCATACCATGAGGTTGGCTCTAGAGCAAGTTGGTCCCACATAATCTTTTCTGGGCACATGTATCGCACCCATTTTTCCTGTCCTGGGTTATTTTTGCATATATGCAATAGTGTGGATGAAATAATTTATCCTGAGCTATCTCTTTTTACATAGGCAATAGCTCTCCTGGCAGTTTCCTGCCCACCTAAGGGCATTAAAGCTGGCACCTGGGAATAGGCCCTATAAGCATGGGGCCCTGTGAAGCAAGGCATGGTCTGGAAGAAAAGCATCTTGCTGATAGCTGGTACTAGAGGAAAAGACCTTCAGTTCTGAGCCTCTCTCTAACAGACACAGAGGAACCTGAATCTCCACTCCCCTTCAGACAAGGAATGCTCTTATCTCCAGCTCTGGACAAATGCAAAGGATCAGAAAGACTTCTGCACTGGGAGCAGCACTTTTCTCTGCTTTACCTCTAGGACTGCATGTGAAGGAGCACACAAGCATCTCAGCATACACTGTTGATTATATATGCAGAAGGCAGTGATTAAAAGCAATATTTCTCCAGATTTTTTTTTACCCTAAAAACCCCCAAAAGATTGAAAGAGTTTCAGGATATATTATAAACTGAGAGCAGCTATGTTCTGCCGCTCTCAGTTTTTTGTTCTCTAATTTGTATCTTAGTGAATTCCCCCATTGAGAAGAGGTAAAATTACTTCTAACATCTCCTTTGCAGGTATTATTTGTAAGAGCTTTCTCAAGATCTCAAAACTACATGGGTGAAAAGTCTGTGTAATATTAACATATTACAGCTCTGAAGAAAAAGAGGGGACGGCATCCTATAACGAATTTGACTGGCTAAAAATTAAAAGGAGTTGAGTTTTTCAAAGTCTACAATATCTATAAAGGGTTTTGAAGTACAACTCCATTTCTAGCTCCTGGATGCATTCTCAGTTCTGCATTTAAATTTTATACACCTGTCCAGAAAAAAAATATTGGAATTGGTGTTGTTGGGTTTTACAGCATGAATGGAAGAAAAAAAAAATTATGGAATAAAGAATTACCTTGAAAAATGGTGTCATCTTTTCTGGATGGCATTTAAGCTCAAGAAATACATTTAATGTATTTTTGCATCTCTACAAATTCTGGGGGACAGAAACTGGTCTAAAAGCACATTTTCTTTGTTAAAGATCTCTATGTAAAATTATCTACAGAATGTTGCTGCGCTATTGTTTGACAGAACAATATATCATGAGGCTTGGGAAATATTCTGATTTCAAACATTTAATCATGTTTGTTTTGTCCATTATGCAAATTTGTAGAAAATGAAAAGAAATGCTGCATACTAGCTTGTGGTAAGTCAGCAGTATGTTTTGTCCATTGTTTTTCAGTTTTTCTTACCAAAACCTCTTGACTTTGCTATATTCATGTATTCTTGAAAGCATTAAGTGATGAATAGCTATCTGTCATGAAGAAGCATCAGTTTATCTTGTTATCCTATTACAGTGTTTTAATGTCTGTTAGGAACTGGTTTTTAACATTACTCCTACACATTTGGTGACTGATATACTGATGAAAAGACCTGAATACACTTTGCATTACCCATGACAGAATGAATAATAGGTAGCGTATGTTTTTTCAGATGTAGCAACAGATCCTACAGGGTCTTTGCTTTTTACCTGTACATTCAATCCGAACTCTTTTGAAATCAACATGCATCTTTCCATTGCTTTTAATGAAGATAGAATTTTATCCTTTACTTTACAGAATACAGCAAATTTCTTGCTTTAGTACCAGCTATATTTATATAACTTTCTTGTTCCCCAGAAGTCTGCTGAGTTAAGCATCTTGGGCTAAAAGACGGAGGAATTACTTTAGAAGTTTCTTTTTGCACCTTTAAATATTTCAGGATGATTAGAGGAGAAGTAACATATCTGCTGAATGAGCCCGGCTGAACTACAGAAAATTGATTCATGTGACACTGAATTGTGTGTTTTGTGACTCTCCTGTCCCTGACATGGATACACAGCACAGGACTTGTATGAAAACTCATCCCTACCAAATAAAGGGAAAATGCACACTTTCTCTTACTGGTAAAAAGTTAAAACCTTCCGTATATTTCTTGTACCAAAACCTGACAGGGATATTGCCGAAAAACCAAAGCCAAATGCATTTAAATTCCTTTATTATATAACGTAAAATCCAGTCATTTCTGAAAAATGTTTACTTAATTTAAATAGCCTTTCAGAAATGCATTTGTTATATTTTACTCTAATAATAAAACAGTTCCTCTCTTAAACAAAAAATATAATTCTATGCTTAGTTTCTTTTTTTTCTTACTGTGCTATGCCCAAATTAAAGAAAATACATAAATGAAAAAATCCTATTGTTATTGCTCTCATCATGTTCATGATTCTTAGTAATTTTTCTTTCTGTTATTACCAAATTATGGCACAGCTTCCTTTAAAGCAACAACAACAGCAACAACAACTAAAAGAGAGAAGGTGAGTAAGCCTGTCTTGGCTGAATTCAAACACCTGCTGCTGATTTTCAATCCATACTTCATCTAGTTATGTGATTAGCACCCGTATATATATATTTTCCTATTTAGAACGTTTCCCTTCTTGCTGCATTCATACTGCTAGCCTTTCTGTGGCCATGACCCAAGAAAGGAAGCCACAACAAAGCCTGAAAGAGGTACTTTTCAGGGTTTACAGAACACGGGCTTTTCCAGTGAATAGTGTGAGAGAATCATTCCTGGCCCATCACAAAGCAGCGTGGATACTCACGGATACTTTGACCTAGATTACAGGACAGAAGATGCTATTTTTTATCCTCTAAGGCTGTTCAAAGGAAAGACATTTCTTTTGCTGAATAAACAGTAATTGCAGACGTATGCAGTGATATTCATTAGTCAGTGGGAAAGAAGAATGTTAAATTAGTCTGTGCTTGATGGATTGAGTCAAAATCCAGCTAACCCAGCTGAAAAACTGATGCAGTTATGTAGGAGAGATGATACTTATTCTTGGAATATCCAACAATAATAAGTAAAAGAAAAAATCTCATTTTAAAAGAAAATATCCAAATTGGACATTTTTCTTTGTGAAAGGTTTATGAATGTAGGTTTTTTAGACTCTTTTTTACCCAGGAAACAGTGAACGCAGATTTTTTAAATTCAATTTTTAAAAACTTCCATGTGTCAGCTACTCTACTCTCTAAGCCTTAAGAAATACAGCACATGCTGTTATCCATGCTCATATAACTGTTTTTCTTTCTGTAGCACATGTCTCTGAATTCCTATATTAGTGTTTTAGTGAATAATTGTAACATATACTTTATTTTTTCCCATACCCTCAGGTAGGGATGTTCCTCCAGGAGCCAATACAAGGTCTCGGGAAAGTAAAAAAAGGCATAAGAGTGACTGAGAAGAGAATGAGCTATTTAGTTGAATAAATAATTACATAAAGTAGGACACAAGATAAAAGACATGAATATGTTTAAGTATAGTTTGTAAAGCAGAACTAATTCATATCCTTAGCTGAATTAATGATGGTGTCCAGTGAACACCAAGGGAACTAGATTGAAGCTAGTGCTATGGATGAAATAAAAGTCTGATTAAAAATCTGTTTTAAGGAACAGAACAAGGGAAATAATCCTGTTCACTTCGGCAGGTCCTAGATAAATTGTCTTCATATCCAAGCTATATATAGAATTTCCTTATGTCTTCAGGTTGGCACACAAAAAGGAGTGGGATTTTCTCAGATTGTGAAACATGGAAAAACCTTACCCATATTTACAGAATAACCCTTTTAAGCATGCATATTGTACAGTTATGCAACTTTTCACCATAACTGTATGTTCTAAACATGCCTTAATATAGATTCAAACACTTGAGAAGAGTTCAACACAAATGCTTACATAATGTAACAATGGACACTATTTCATCACTCAGTGAATCCCAAAGAATTGTGCTGGACATTGCTTCAGTGGAAGGTAGCCAAGAAAAGGTCAGCTAGATCCCCCTAAAATATGCCTATAAGCTACAAAACTGGTTGTGGTGAACAGTTGTGGGGTGTGAAACATTCCATGTCCGAAACTGTGGATTGTTCCTCCACCCACAATTCAGGACTCAGATAGTGAGTATTGGCCTAGTTCTGCTTATAAATACTAAATGCATACTTTGGGACAGCAAGTTTCTGAAGTCTGTCCTTACCATTTAATGGTCATATCTCAGCATTTGAAATTTTCATTGACAGAGGTTGATTGTACAGTGATGTATGGAGCTTGGAGAAGAGTCAAGAATTGCCACATGGCTATAGCACGTCCAGGTGAAGCAGTCTGCAGTTCAGAAGAGGAGAGCTGGCAGAAAGCTGAAGGAAAGAAGAATTCTAGTAGATTGGAAAGAGACCTGAATCAAGATCAGAAGATTTCTCATGAACAATTGAACACTTTGGTTAGTTTTATTTCTGTTGCCCTCCAGAATTATGCATTGTTTTTCAAAAGGAATGAGATATTTTATTCAAGATTTTCAGAGAATCAGTTTTGCTATGACATTTTTTAACAAATATGATAGTTTCTCTTTTTTTTTTTTCCACCAAGTAACTCTGTTATCTTTCAGCCCAAATCGACATTTGTGCATACAGCATTGCTTTCTTTAACTGTAGTACGAAATGTATCTGCTGAAGTGTTACTCGTTTTTTGAATTGCCAACTAAAACGATTGCATTCTCCTCAGTATTTGTCTTTCTTGCTCAGACCAAGTAACAAGGCTGATTTTGTGTGTATGAGGATAACTCTTTCAACTCACTTAGAGTCTTGCCAGGAGAACCATAAAATTAATCCTCCCATCTAATTGCAGGAGATTCTTACCTTTGCAAAAAGAGAGGTTTAGTCAGTATGCTTATTTGCCCTCTAGATCTGAGTTTCATAGCCTGCCAAAACATTCTGTCTACTTTTGATTCTCTATCTCTGCACAGACCCTCAGTGACCCTTTCCACCTTAGTTCTCAAAAGTCAAATCAGTGTGTCAGATCTGGGTAATTTAGTTATGTCCAGAAAGCCTAAGCTTAAAAACTTCAATAAACTCTAGCATTTCAATCGGTATGCCAGACCCATCATTTGTTTCGACTTTGTCATCTCACCACAGGAGAAGTATACTGTCATTTGTCTACAATGACTGTAATTAATGTTTCAGCTCCCAATTCAGTCTTTGGTGGGCTGCAACTGGATAGTGCATTCTCTGCAGTGCACTAAGAAAATAATGTATCTGCTTGTCTAAAATGACAGTACAGCTCCTGTATGCTGTCAGACATTTGTTTGTATTCACTCAAGTGAGTTTTTAGGTAGATCTTTGTCTAAGCAACTTGTTAAGTGACTCATCTTTATTTTCTTGGTTGCTAATGTGTGGTGTGCTGATTTTTTTCCTTACAATTTTCCATCATCTTATAAATTACTTGATTGCTTTCTGGCTTCTGAGGGAAAGAACTACAAAATCATTTTTTAGGCATTTTCTACTATCAAAACAGTGTATATATTACACTGAAATGTATAATGAAAACGTACGAAACAAAATGAGTTGATAAATGGGAGACAGCCCCTACAGAAATTACCACCACTGAGATGTCATTCTTACTTATCAGATATTTGAATAACAATAGTGATTATATAAACATATATATGTGTTTCTTCTCCACACCCATGATTAGCAATGCAGAAAATAACTGTTGTAGTCATATTACTATGTATAATAACAATGGTAGGCAATTAACAGTACTTGCCTAAAAGATTCTATGGTTCCATGATAATTGTTTGAAAAGGGATTCAAGACTTAATGACTATTTCAGCACTTCTGTATCAGCAATCACTGCAGTAAGGGCTTTATGTGAGAAATTAGCAGATGGCATCATGAAATGCATTTCTTCTGCTCTTGGGTTTGGATAATGTCCTGCTCATCTGTTTCCATTGGGTGCTTAATGTGCTCCTCATGTATTTAATATCTGGCTTTTTATATGATCCCTTCAAATCTCTCAGCAATACAGCAAAGCCTAATTGATACCTTGGGAGTGGAGAAAAAAGCAGGAAAAATTAGAACTTCTGGAGGGAAGAGGGATCCTTGGAGAGCTGCTCTGAGAGGAGCAGTGCTACAGGAGCAGACCCTGTCAAACTGTGCAGCACCACCTGCTTTTCAAAAGAGGTTTAAGGAGTGAGCAGGATGCTGCAGTGCTCTTATAACCTGATTGTACCTGTTCCCAAAACAGCCCATTAAGCCCAGCAACATTGTTACTGAATCTTTAGTTCCACAGTAGTACCAAATTTCAAAGCAGAACAACTGTCTCAAAGGAGACCAAATGAAACAAGAGTATTAGTCAGGAAGCAGTAAAAAAAACCAAAAAACAATGGATATTTGAGAATGTGACCTCCTTATTATAAACCCATTAAATTAACTAGGGGGGACTAGGAAAAAATGGAAGAATTAGATGAGTGTGCTGTGATTAATACTCCCTTGAAATATGTATTTAGCTAAAATAATTGGCAACTAAGTACCAGATAACAATATTTGTAAAATTAAAACCCAAAACACAAAAATACTGCAACAATAACAATAAAAGAGAGTGTAGTCTATGAATGTAGACATGTCTACATTTGAAATTATACAACCAGTATTATTCATTATTATGCACTATCACACATTACCTGTTGGAGACATTAGTTAGGTCTCTAGAAAGTGTCCCATTGATTTTTCCTACCAAGTGAAATTCAGGGATGTAAGTTTGAGCTAGAAAAAGGAAAACAAAATATGATTATTGCGAGGTCTAATGGTGTCTGTAATTTTTTAGAAAAAGACTCAGTGAATAGCAATGGAGATGAAGAGAAATAGAAGAACAAGTAATGGGTGTCACAATACCTTACATCAAATGGTTAATGTAGGCACCTACATATGAGAAAGTCAGATAAACACCTTTTAAGGTATAAAAGAGGAATAAGCACTTCTACAGCAGCTTTTCTCTCATCCTAATTTAGATATATAAATTCCAGTTGCTTATAGAGCTGGGAAATGAATTCCACAGTTGATAGTTATCTTTTATGTATTTACAGCACCTTATCTATTGTGTTTGTTTCAACAAGATTTATGTAGCCATAAGAATAAGTCAGGAATAATTCTGCCGACTTCCATTTAAGTAACCATATAAACTTAGCTCAGTCTATATGCTGGACAAAGGGACAACAGGGAGGAGAAGATGTATAAAGACCAGCTCAAATGGTTGGTGTGCATGAAATAGAAAGCAAAGACAGATGGTTATCCAGAGAAGAAGCAAGGCCATGAAGATGGAAAAAATACAAAAAAATTGTGGAGAGCTAGCAGCACAGTTTAAAGATGATCTCCCAAATTTATATCTTGAGTCTAGTGGTTCAAAAATATCATTATTTTAATAATATTGAACAGGGAACTGTATAAGAATATCAAGTAGTGTCCAATCATTTGAGTAAAAAAAAATGTATTAATAAATTCAGTGATATTTATTTGTTAAAAATATCTATTGTCATGTCATCAAGCATTATTTAGTCCCTATTGTCTAGATTATGTCTCCTATCAGTGCTGTCTGTGATGTTTAACGTTGCTCTGTAATTTTCTTCTTTGCTTAACCAAAGAGCACATTCCAGAGTTATCATTAATTTGCACATTTTGCAGCTTACTTAGACCAGTAGAAATAACAGCAAATGTCACTTAATTCAGAACAGTTCTGCTGCAAAAGCAGTGTGAAAGTATTCTGAAAAATAATTATGTAAAATTAGAAGTAGTTTATTCAACCGAGCAGACATGTTTATTCATACTTATAACTTCATTAGTGCCTGAATTAAGTATAGCATTTCTTTCTTGGGTATTGTCTGCAATCATGAATCAATACAGCTCTGGGGATGGAAGATAGATGCTGTCCTAATTTTTATGTCATTAATAGAGTAAGTGCCTTAATTGAACTTTGGCTATCTACAAGTTAGACATCTAGATTGTTCAATTCAAGACAGCATTAGGCATCTAGATTTTGTCAATAAATATTGAACATCTCAGCTTTTTTAACCCTACTGCTTCAAGTGCTAGTTCTCTGGAGGCTTTCACTGCTATTAAAGCTAGATTGAACAGCAAGCTTTGACTAACGTTTATAGGGTTGAAATTAAGTGAGAGAAGTCTCTCTTAGATTGTCATTCCATAAACTATTGGTTATCACTATGCCCAGTTCAAGCCATCAAAGAGATGGGCTCTAGATTGTGTCAGTTAATGTTCAGAGTTAAAGTTCATCTGAAGACCAATATATATCAATGAGATGACAAAAAGAATAAAGTCGGTTTGACATGTTGGTATTGGAACTGAATGAGTAAATTTGTCATTAAAAAAAAGCTCAAAGTTTTTGTTTAGAAGCTGCAAACGTGCAACATGTTTTCATATAAACAGTGTTTTGAGTAAAAAATCAAAAGATGCATTTTGTGGACTAAAAGATAATGAATAAATAAGTACAATGAAGTCTAAGCAAAACTCCTTGACTGTGTAAAAAAAAATCTTTGCAGCAAAGATGAAAGAGTTCTATAATAAGACAGATATGTTTAAACACAGTTCTGCACCTGGTCATCCTCACTGAAGTATCCATCACTATAATTCCATTTTACAACTAACAATCCTGTTATAGAACCATGTCTTTCTGGAAACATATGTAAGCTGGCTCCAAAGGCAAGCTGAAAACCTGGCACCTTAAAGAGATCATCACATTGTACCTGAGTGCCTCTTGTAAGGGAACAGCAACCACATAGGCAACAAGCAGAACATGATGCTAATTACAGCAATTTTAAGGGAAAATTTCTTAACTCTAAGCCAAGTTAAGAAGCATACTGCAAAAGGAATGAGTTTTTGCAGTTTCCTGAAGATCAGGCTTTTTAATGTTTAGTAACTGAAAACACTGGATTAATATAACCCCTGCTGCTCGACAGTGAAAACTACGCTAGGGCAATATATTTCTTTCAAGACAATAAAGCTTATGTTGTTTTTTATGGTAGCTTAAACTGCACATATTGCAAGATTTCTTTATTTCAGTTCTAAAGATCCTGTAGCTTAGTAAACATTTTCTACACATTTAGTTGCAGGTTAATTTATGTTTCAGAATGCAAGTGTGGTTTCATGAGATACTTCAAATATCAGAAGAGGAACAGAACAAGTTTTTCTGTCTCTGAGAAATGCCTTTGGAGACAACTACTGGGGCTCAAATAGCACAATAATTTTCAGGGGGGTTTCTTCATTTGGTCAAATTGTTCCTACCATGGCGCCTGAACACTTCCACCACTCCTCTGCTCCTTCCAGTTTCCAAAACACACCTTCTGCCCATATTTTTATTAACAATTTTATCATCCTCTATAACTGAAATTATTATTACAAGTGGGCTCTTGGCCTGCCATCTGTGATTGGCACCAAGGCCACTGAATGTATGTGTTTCATGTACGTTTTTGAGGACTTGAGTATTGAGGACCAAAGATTTGAGGCTTTCCATACACATTCAGCAGTTTGCCCTTGGTAACAAGTTGGTAGTGCCTACCCAGCCTGCCATACCCTGTGGCACCTTGATACCTGTTTCCAAAAGTACCAACATACGGGAAATACCTTCCATGGGCCGTGCTTAGTATAAACTAGCAAATGGTACCTTGGAAAAATTACATTTTTGCATTTCACATTTTTGTTCCACAGGCTGTTGTCATGCTGTGCTTCAATAAGAGTTTTGTTAGGACAATAAAATAGCAACCATAAGGTTTTTTTGAAAAGAAAAGTCCTTCTGACTGCCAGAGGGAATGCAGTAATTACACTTTCTGATGTGCATTCAAAAGTTGATGTCAGTGCTTGGGTTCAAGGTCCTTGCAGAAGTGAGTTTCACTGCATGACAGGGATCTGTTGATCCCAGGGAACCTGAAGGGATTGTTTTTCTCTACAGTTATCTGAAACACTTATTGGTACAATTTTGTGTTTCTAATTAATTGCTTCACAGGAAAAACTTTTCAGGGTGGAAATGGTGTTTAGAAAATTACCACTACCTTGAAGTCATTGAATTGAATTTACTCCACTGGGAGAAGTGATAGTTTGCTAATGGATGGCATCTATACCTTAATTCCTCTACACAGTCACCTAATATTTTCCTCTTTCTTTCTAAGGAATGTTGTAGTTAGCTATCATAATTGCTAATTTTTTTTAAAAACTTTTGTTTGTCTTTTTAGTCATCTCTACTACTCTATCTATGACAACAAACACCTCAGAGACTGAGTTATTTTAAAAAGCCTGTTTTCTCTCTAGTTGCTAGATTTCACTGTAACACGCCTCTGGCTCCTTTGGGTTTTTTATTTTAAAATTATTTTTTATCACATTGTGTGAAACACGAGCTATTTCTAGCTCTTCCTGCCACATGGATGAAAGTTTAGGAAATGTGATTCTTTTCAGTTTTTTCAGCAAGTTGTTACAATAAAGCCTAGCATCAATGAGTCATATTTTCTGTTTTGGCTACAAATTCACATCAATTTTTCTTTACTACTACTGCTGAGGATGATGTATCTGATGTAGAAGTTGTCTGGGCTTAACATCAGGCTGAGTCTCAGCTGGCAGAGCAAGCAGTAAAAGGGTGAGGGAGGCATCTCCTCTGTCAAATAGCAATTCTCCAAGAAATGAGCCAGCAAAATTATCTCAAATCTCTCCCTCTTGAAGAGCACTAATACAGCATAATGTTGCAAGCCCCTTGTATAAACTGTATTTGCTTTTAAGAGCAGTTAATAAGTGACATTAGTGGATGCCTGGGTATCATCCTTCCTTTATGGATTACCATATCCCTTGTTATATACACCCACACGCTTTGCAAAGAGCCCAGGTGAGATCTAATGCTACCCAGACTGTGTTTGCATCATGCATGACCTTCATATACATGCACAAACTACTCCATATTTAATGTTGGCATTAGCTCTGGCCTTCACTGAGTAAATTAAATCTCAAACAAACTGCTTCCTGAGACTGAGGGAACACTTCAGTCCTGCACCTCAGCACCTTCAGGCTGAGCAATCCTCTGTACCTTTATGAAGCACATCTTTCTGTCTTACTGACTTCACCTCTAAAAGCTCACAAGCTGTTTTTCTTTTGCCTCTAACATTTGAGCCACAGTTTCTTGGCTCTCTCTTGCAGGCTGGTGGGGTAACCTCTGTTCCCAAGTCTCTTCCAAATAATGGCAGTGTTCATATATGCAAGTGGTTCCTATGGTCCTCTTTGTGTTGTCAGAGTCATCTAAAGTTCTGTCTTATGTGTCTAACTCTCTTGTGCCTTCTTCCTTCACAAATTGTGTAAATTTACATTCTGTAGCTGAAGCAACAAAATAGGCCAATAATCTCCTATGGGACACTTCAGATTTGGGTTATTCCATCATTTCCTCTGGGTTATTAGGGGTCCTAACTTGGAGTCTGCTGGCTATTGTGAATCTTAATATACCAGTCCTATAGACCTAATGGCAACAAATCGAATTGCTTTAAGCAGTGTTAGATGTTCCACTCCTTGAAAGGGCTACCTCAGTCTTAAGCATTATTTAAGCACAACTCTAAAGTCTGTTTCCTAAACTGAACCTTGTTATTACTTTGCTAATTACAAAGACCATCTAGAAACACCTTCTCTTTCAAAATAATTTTCCTCTAACAGAAAAGCCTTCATGAGTAAATCCCACACAGGACTGTGCCTGTCCTGGCACCGTCTGGAATTTAACAAATTTAGATCTCTATAGTACAGCTGTTTAGATCTGAGCTTGTAGATACCTTTTGTACTCAGCAGAGAAAAATAGGCATTTCTGGGCAGAGTTTCATCTCATCTAAATATAAAATAGGTCAGATGATTACATTCTTGGATTGGGGTGAAATGAGCCCAAATAAAATTCAAAGACTATTTCAAGGGCCTGATGCTAAATCTGGATGATGAAAATGTCACATAAGCTTCTGCCCCAAGTGAAAAGACATAGTCACTTCCTAATTCCTACTAAGAGTGACTCACAAACTGTAATAAAGAAACAGACAGTGAGTTGCCACAAAGTCAGTAAAGCCCACAAACCACAGGGAACTGGAGGCAGATAGGCTGTATTTATTTGCAAATGATGTAAAACTCAGACAGACATTCCTCAGAGTGGGTCCTCCCTTGGTGGTCAGTCACTGCAGCTGGAGCAAAGGATGACAAGTGTAGCAGCAGGTGGGAGAAGGCAGCAGCACTGATGGTGAACAGCTTCTGCTGAGCCCTGGAGACAAAGCTACACCTTCCTGCTCTTACAACAGAAGACAAGACATCTTTGCTGCATAGAAGCAGCATTCATTCTCCCTAGATTAAAATTGCTAAGTGGGCATGGCAGCTTGTTCTTAGAAACATGATGCATCCATTTCCTCTGTGTAAACATCTTTATTCTGTAAAAGAGGAAAGGGGAAAATTTCCTTTATCCCTGGGGGAAATAGTGTCCTACTTCTATCTAATGGCATCCTCAGAAATGCATACAATAGCAATAATCATTCCAAGGAAGAAGGAGGGATTTTTAGGGCTCTGCTTAAAATGTTCAAACTTCACATGCTAAAGGGCAAGGTTATTTAAATATTCTCAGCAGTTGCCTTCATGGAATGAATCTCTTTTTTTTGAATTTTGAAGTCTATCATTACTCATTCTGAATATCTCAGGCCAGATTCTCCAACAATTCTCCAACAATTGCTTTAGTGCTGCTACTTTAATCTGGAGGTAGAGACATGGTAGAATTGAAATGTATCAGAATTCCAGTGAGAGGAAGGTAACAAGATCTCTGGCTGTAAGTTAAGACAATCCTCATTGACTAGTTTTAAAATCTAGAATTAATCCACAGCTGTTTTCTTTACAAAACAAAAATCACTATTTTTGGGGTAACCAACTAATCTGAATATTTTTTGTTCAGACTGACCTTTTTGTGAAAGTGCCTCCTTGTGATCTTTACAATGAAACACGCTTGCATCATCCTGCACCCAGAGAGACAGTAATAATAATTTTAGTGGACATCTGTGTTGTGTAAGATTTTTCTCACTTCACTGACATCTATCTCTCTGCTTGTTTATGAAAGTTTGATTTTTTGCCTGTCTCCCTAACTATGCCAATTCATTCCAAGAGCTACTTTGTACGTTAATTTTAAACAACTCCTACCTGGGATAATCAGGTTCATTGATAAAGGTCTGATCCTTTAAGTCTCAGCTCCCAGACGACTGAGCCTTTTGGCTCCTGCAAGTTGGAGTTATTTATTTATGTGCTGAAGTCCCTGAAGAATAATATGATGAGGAGCCAGTCACAGGAGCATTGTGAGCCCAGTGGTCCCAGAGCCAGTACAAGGGCTCATTGGTCTGCCTGGGGGCTGCTGCAGCTCAGGGACTCACCTGGGTTTTGTTAAAGGCAAGTCCTCTATCCACTAAAGGCACAGGATAAAACCTCTTGGGACCATGACTTACTGAGCACTCACACATACAAAGCCAGAATTGGAACCTGCCTCCTGTAGGATCAGGTGCTTCACCTAACTTCTCTGCTGTTCTTATTCAATTTCTTACTGAAATTATGTGGATTTTTTACAATCAGTCATTGCTGGGAGCATGTTTTCAAGCTCTTAATTATGCAGCAATTATTCACACTATGTACCCTTGTATGTTGCAAGTTTTTACCTTTCCTTCCAGAAGTATTGTAGAACTACCAGATTACTTCATCTCCTAAAGGTCTAAGCAGTGACTTCAAATACCCATGTAACTCTCAGTCCCAGCTTGTCCCAACTCTACTGACAAGTATGATCTGTTTTCTTTCATTTGTATGTTACCACATGACATACATAGGCATCCTTTGAAGAGCTATACATGTAAGTTTTAATATGCAAATCTACGTCACGCAACTTTTCATTCCAGGATTTTCACTTGGTAAAAGATTGAGTTGCAAGGTAAAGGAAGACAAGCATCATTGGGCCCATCTGTACTGTCAAACTCTGAAATTTTATATTCATCAGATTGAATCATTTAATGGGCAGAGCATGAGAAATCAATAATAGATTTCTTTGTGGAGCTTGAGAGACACCCCTATCCTTTTTATTTCCCAGAACTTGTGATGTTAAGAGGTTAAATTACAGGAAAGCTTCCAAGGTCATGGTTGATCCATTGCCTCAGGAATCGAATGCATTCAAAGGGAAGTTAGAAAGAGTATGTCTCTCAAGTATGCACTTCACCATCATTAACATCTACCAGACATGCCTTAGTTTATATTCAAGATCATTAAGTCACCTTATCGCCTTGCTGACACAAATTCAGAAACTGTATTAGATTTACCATTACACTGTGCTTTATTTCCCAGAAGTCTGTATTAGCTGCAGTTTTCCTTTCATATTTCCCCCTGTGATAATAACAGAGCTTGTTACATGCTGCATTTTCCTTGAAGAGTTTTATCTCTTTTTGAACAAAGAGTATTGCAACTCAGGAGCCAAAATAATAACTTGAACACTAAATACACAATATCACCAGAAATTTTCAAATTTTAAAAAATGGGAAATGTCACTAAAAAGGTCTTCAAAAAAAGGAAAAGATAATATTTTTGAGGTCTTTTGGTCTAGTCAGTGCTTAATTTTACTTTTATGTTTTGTTTTGTATTCTTGAATTGATGAGAATAAGAATTTTCATGGTGTACCTGATCCAAATGCCTCATTTTAACAGTCTTCAAAGAAGGAATTTTCCTGCTTGTTTGGATGTTTCTGCAGATTTTTAATCCAGAACACTGTTCAATTTTAAATATCCAAGTGATCTCAGGTAGACAGTAATACTCTAACAGATTACAAATATATCCACTTAGAAAGTAAGTCACACAGTGCTGAGACATTAAAATATTTGCTTTTATTAAAATAAGACTTTCATTATTAGTGCTCCTCGAATGAAGTGTATTTTTTTAACATAGGAACCTCCAGTGTCCTACAAATATTTGGATCAAATATTTTGACCAAAGAAAACCATGTCAGCAGAACTTCAGAGACCTCTCAGGAAAGGATGGTTGTCAAAACAGGGCTTGAAGGAGGAGAAAAATTATTCAAATTACTCAAATTCAGAGAGATGACTGTACTAATTGCTAGAACTCTATGAATGCCTATAAATAAAGTAGGTTAAAGAGTCTTCCTTGAATAAACAACTCAACAAACTGCCAGCATGAAAATGTCAATGAATTATTGGACAAAATTCCTCTTTTTTTTTTGGCATTAGCTAGTATCTCTTCTTCTCCTATCCTCTTGATAACAAGCAAATACACAAGAGGTCCTGCGGTTATTATTTTTACTGCAGCAGGTTTGGTGTGCTTTTTATTGACAAATACAAGAAAACATAGTCAATGTCCAGAGAGTTGTTTAGGGAACAAATGGTTAAATATTGATATATTATAGCACTGAGGTCCTAAATGTTGAAAAGGAGAATTGCAGGTAAATGGTCCACAGGTCTGGGCCTATTGGTTGGGCTGGGCAGTTATAGAAGGATTAAGTGAAATATCTGTTTTATGAGAAATCTGGTTTCTACAGCATTTGAGAAAATATAGATTAGGAAACATGACAGTAAGCAGGTGATGGTACCTAGAATCTTGTGAACTCTCTCTGGGACATGATCAAAGAAGGACATGTTTTTCTTCAGAGAGAAAAATGAAAAATAAAGTTGTCTCTCAGACCCCACAACTGAAGACTTAAAAGAAAAAGCATAGTGGAAATATTCTACCTGAGCCAGACCTGGGCTTTAACACTAAACATCAAGGAGCTATAGGGATTTGTAAGTTCAGAAAATAAATGTTTAATTGTCATCTGGGCAGCATTAGAACAGAGGAAGAGACTGCAACTAATAAGAAAGGAGAATATCATTTGGGATCAAAGGAAAATAAAAGATTTTACTCTTAAGGATAGAATTATAAAACTGTTCATAGATTAAAAGGGAATGCACTAGTCAAATTACATATTAATTAACTTCTAAATGTCATTTTTCGTTGTATTTTATCTTTAGGGAAGGTATGATATGTGTGGTCTTCCGAGACTACCAAGAGATATTGCTCTACCTGCTGGAAGTTGAACTTGATGGATCTTGTGGGTCCCTACCAACCCAGTATGTTCTATGACCTGGGAATATAAAACCTCTGCCTTGACCTTGCAAACAGGACTTTGCCCAAAAATCCTTAAATAAAAATAGCAAATAGATCTTTTCTTATAAAAAATCCCTCTGTCACTAGCTAGAGTCAGGGCTCAAAATTTTACTAGGCCACAGATACTTATAAAGAAATGAGAGTTAAAGATAAATAAAGATTATACATTTAGAAAGATATATATAAAGGAGAATTAAGACCATTTAGGAAACTATGACATTCAGTGGACTTTTTATTAGAGACTCTCTTTCTCTTTGCCATTTTTAAGAAGTTTATTCTTTGTGTATCAGTATTCATGTTCTTCTAAGAAAAGCTGGCTTTTAAGCATCACCATTTCAATAAAAGGACATTTATATCATCCTTTTCCTGATATATTTGCTTTTTGTGGGTTTGGAAGGAAACTAAATAAAAGTTACAGATGAAGCGTTGCTTTATTTCTACTTTATCTTTATTTTTATTTGTTTATATGGTAATCTATTTGATCCATGAATAAAAACATTGTCTAGGTTATTTTATCACCCTGGAAATACTGTCCTGTTGTGCTGTGTTTGCTGAATTATGCAGGAATTATCAGAAATAGTTATTACTTTTGCTTTGTCCCTTATATTAATGCTATATTTCAGTATACTTCTTTGACAGACTCATTTAGACACAAGGGCAGACTGGAGAGCAGTGCATCTTCTCCTGCATTTTAATACTGTGAATCCATAGCAAATGCTTCATTGCCAGTTAGAACTGACAAAAAGGAACCATTTTTAAGTCTTAAAAGCCTGACTTTCTCTGACTGCAGCTAGGGTAAGAAAGGTAAAGATAATATTTTTTCATAGAGGAATGATGAAATTATTCTTTTATTTCTTCCCTTGCACCTCTTACAGTTTCTTGTAGGTTCTCAGGTTTTAGAGTAAATGGACCCTTTTACCACTTGAAGATTTTTGCCATTGCCCATGCAATTTTTCTGAAGGTTTTGGAGAGCTTAGATTTGCAAGAAATTGGATTGGAAAGCAGAATAATGGCACCACTTTTGGCACTACCTTGCTTTAATTTGAGCAGAATTGTACTTTCAAAGAAAGCTGAATCTACTGAGAGACTTTTTGAACTTCTTTCCTTGAATGAGACAAAAATTTTCTGTCCTTCTGCATTGCAAGGATTTAATTGTCCTCAACAAGTTTTATATCTGTTCAAGCATCATCCAGATAATATTTTGTATTATATAATTATATAACAATCCTTTCCAGATCATTCAAAATATTTGCATTACAGTTAAGTATTGCATGTCCTATCACAAGAAAAATCTTACATGTTGTTTTGGTAATGACCAAGCAAACCAGGAAGTTTAGATTTAAGGCTGAAACTAAACACAGTTCTGCATCCCTCAAAGCAAAGACATATCTCATTCTAACTGACATAAAATCTGAATTAAGTAATAAACCAGACATAAACATTAGCAAAACAGTTTGGAATCATATTAACTAGCAAGGCATTTCCCCAGTTACAGCATAAGAGCTGAAGGGCAGGGCGCGTTAGCTGAATGTGCGTACAGCATAATCGCTCAGTTTATAAATCCCCAGCATAGCAAAGACATCCACTCTGATGTGCAGCCTTGGAAAATGGTTGTGTTTGTTGCTTTCAGACACCCTTGCTCGCACAAGAGTGGTGTTCACATGATAGCAATAGTCTAGGGAGAGAATCAGAGAAAATTCGTGCAGCCCTTGCTGATGTGGAGCATAGATGAATATGGGTTGGCAACATTACTTGAATGGAAGGTTTTTGAGGCTTCTGGTACAGAGGCATTAGAAGGTCAATTGTGAGATTTAGATTCATACAATGTTTTGAGTTCAAGGCTAGAGAGACCACTTGAGGTTTCCATTATTATGCTTCCATGAGGTGATTAGTCTAAAAAATATTTCACTTCAAACCTGGACCATTAGAAGAATCATTATACATTATAGGACATTACACTATGTTCTGACAATGTGATTATTTTAGTACTGTATTCACAGTAAAATAAAAATAATGGCAAATTAGAAACTCTAAGCAGGACTTCTGAATAGCATTATAGGCAAAGAGAGAAAACCAACTGACAATACATTGTTTAGTGCATCAGGAATCAGAAAAAATCTTAGTAAAAGAAAGAATCAGAGGAAGGTAGCATTCCTTGAATGAGGTGACTAAAGAAATGGGTGGTCATGGAAGGAGACAGAAAAAGCACCACTGTTAATAAAAGTCAAAACTTTGAAACAATAAATCACAGCATTAACAAGTGTCTCAAAAATATTTTGATCTGAACTCCATGCCTGAAAACAAAATCACCCCAACCTGGGCCTGTTTGTTCAGCTAAACTTTTCAAGATTACCTGTATGAAAATAAAATCAGAAAATTTAGAAAAGGTCATTCTTTTGCACAGAAAAGAATGGCTAGTTTAACTGTTGAAATATATTTTGAACAAAAGATTAGTTTATTTAAAATATGTTCCATGTGAACATCAATATAGCTTTGAAATGCCTTGGGTTGGGGATAGAGCTTGTATATCTGATATTTTCAGATTTAAGAAAACTTCTTTGTTGAGATTTTTCTATTTTTGCATGGACCCTTTTAAATTTACTTTGGTATGACTCTTCATGAAAAATTTGAAATTGCACATGAAATTGTATGCACTTTACTATCTAGCCATAAATCTGTTCCAAATACTCTAAATAATATTGGACTGACACAAGCCTCCTTTTGGAAGCAAGTGTTATATTTAATATATCTTATCCCGTTTTGTGTAATTTCCCATATTTTGAAAAAGAAGTTATTTGTTAGGGGACAAATTTACAGCTGGCAAATACATACTTGCTACAAAAGTCCAAGAAATGTCTCTAAAACTTCAGTGGGACTGAGAGTGAGCAGTGCACAAGTGAAAGCTGACAATATGTGTTGCCAGTGATCACTTGAATTGCTCATACACATCACCTCATTCAAAGTTAATAGCAACCAACAGAGGAAATAAGTGACATCATTTTGGAGAACTTTGTTGTTTAACACACACCATCCACTAAGAAAATGGAGACATTCTTAGAGTACCTAGAGTATAACATGGAATGGAAAATACTGAGAGTGTCACTGTCTTGAAAAAATGGATACATAAACCATACATATCTTCAATTTGCTTCTAAAAAATTGATGGTTCAGAAGAAAAAAAAAAGACAGAAAAGATGAGTGTTCCATACCTCTATTAAAAATTGCTGAAAAGAGAGTTTGCACTGAAGAGGAGGTGAGCAAAAGAATGATAGAAATTATTAAGGCAATGAATTTTGCTGAGAGTGCAAATGAAAAAACTGCTCATCCTTTACAACCTCGTAAAAACAAAAACAAAAGAAAAACTGAAAGCAAAGTCATACCAAACCAAGATAAGTCCCTGATATATGCTGGCTATGTCCCAAAAGGTGGGACACAGCAACCTTTCCCAGCTCTCAGGAAAAGACTGAGTAACTCAGACAGGTCCCACACAAACAGTGTAAGAGTGCTATTTCTCCTTTTTTCCCTCCAATTTCCCAGAAGAAAAGCCGGTTATGTTGGTCAAAATCCATCCATCTTGCACAGGGACCTCACTGCTGAAAGAGTTTGTTGCTGGTGAGCAGCTGCTCTGCTATCTGCTGGTAAGTAGTACTAGCCATAGAGACTGTGCAAAGTAAATATTGATATAAAAACAGCAATGCAATGCCATACAAAGTGATGAAGAAAACTACATATAGATAAGAAGATTCACATTATTGTTATTTTAGGAAGAAGAGAAACCTCACTAGTATGATTGCATTATTTTACTAGGTATTATTCTATTATTACATTATTATTATATTATTATAATATTATATTATTATATTGTTATATTATTATATCTGTTCCACATAATTGTAAGGAACGGAAATATAAGAAGATTAATCTGCTTAATGTATCATGAAAACTTTAAACAAATTCAGATTTAATAAAACGATAAGAACTCCAGTTCTAGGTGGTATGCACTTTAAACACCTTTTTCCCACAGTTGCCCAGTGTCTTTTTACATTTTGCTAGTGTTCATTTTGTACTGTCTAGTGAATAATGTGGCAATGTTAGCTTAACAATCAGTGCTGCAGATGGTGCCCTGCCTGGAGCTGGAACCATGCATGGAAATCCCATTGCAACTAAGGAAACCAAACTCTTGATTTAGATTATGCGATTATGAAAAATATTAAGTTTTGCGTGATGTGAAAATGCTGGCATGGTGGCAAAATCATAAAGACAAGAAAATGTGCTAAAGCTTTCATGTACTGCTTTGATCTTCACCCCAAAGCTGGCAGCAGGCATGGCCCTGTGTCCTCTCAAAGAAGGAGTTCATTTATCACGAGGGATGCTGCATGAGCCAAAAAGCCTAGACAGCAAGTTGCTTTAACAAATATCTTTCCTTTGTTGTTCTCACTGCTTTGTGACACTTAAAAAGAGTATAAGCTGAATTATTCAGTCTCATGCAACAGCACTGCAAATTTCTCTCCAGGGCTTTGTGGAAGACCACTGCCTTTGAACACAGGAGACAGATTTCTTGCAGCTCACACCAGATAAATGTGCTTTCCTGGCACCCAGTTCTGCTCATGTTTTTCACATGAAGTGAGAATGCACAGAGGAATTGCTCTGTTGATCTGCACATTTGTAGGCTGAGGAAAGCTCGAAACACCCAGTGCATTTCTTGCTTGCTCCCACAAACAACCACAGCTGTAGCAACAAAAGGTTCTGTGCTTGTGCATTTTAAATTCTGGAAGAGTTTAAAATGACAGGCCTAGTACTTTTAATTGGCACATATGCTTCAACAGGCTTATATAAAAGGATTTTTCACAAAAAGGAAACTGTTTTATCTCCTGAATTTTTGAATGTTACATAATACCTCACATTGCTTGAAGTAGGTTTCATTAGAGAAACGTGTTAAGACCATCATATTTCCACTGGGAAGTTTCAGTACAGTCTTCCAAGTAGCCTAATACTTATAATAAGCTTCTGGTTCATAGTTCTAGTACTTAGATCTAGTAATTAAGTTACATCCCAAAATGCACTGTACCACTAATTTAGGATATTTCTGGCTTCGGGGGCCCATGTGCTAATTGTAGAAACAAATTTATTCATAGTAAATTAAGACAAACAGGAAGGCCTTCAGCTGAAATCCTGTGGAGAATATTTGCAGAAGCTGAAATGGATTAAACAGCTTCAGTAAGACTTTGTACTATCAGACTAAATGAAACACATTTCAGAATTTAAACATAAATACATAATTCAGTTTTTAAAAATACCTAGGGAGCATTAACTGAGAGGCATGCAAATCTTGAAGAAATGCTACTGCTTTAAATGCTTTAAGCTTTGCTGGCATAACTGGCAGAGTGTATTCTCACTTAAAGGAAAACAAAATTCTGTTAAAATGTTTAAGTACATATTTTGATGACATGTGAGAAAGCACACATGTTTGTCCTTCATTTTGTACAGATGCACCCTGAGATTTAATTTTGGTATTTTGGATCATTGTTATATTTTGATTCACTGTTACACGGCAGTAATTAAAACAGTGTTGCTTGTGATAGAAAACTCCCCACTTAGATACTGCTGTGTTCTTCCATTACAAAATGTGTATATTAAATGACCACATAATAGGAAAAGTATTAATAACTGTGGTCCCATCCATAGACAAACAGCAGATGTAGAGCTTGAAGTGTACTGGTGATAATCTAGCAATTATTGTTAGTATAGCATTAATTGAACAAATATTGCTTTGCATAGGATCAAAAGCATTTCTGAATGCAATGAGATCAGTCTCCTATTTTGAGTTTTATTTTTCCTTTGATAAATACTTGTAATGGTCATGCCATGACATGCCATAAAAGGATTTTTTTCCATGATAATAGACTACCTGGAGAATCAGCTACAACCTGACATACACACTTTCATTATTTAGTCACAAGAAGGACACAGTTATTTTCCTTTCAGACAAAAAATAAATCCCTATTTTATAATCCATGAAACAAAGAGGCTTTACTGTCTTCTGGATATACCCCAACCCAGCTTCATGATGCAGACCAGCAGAGGGGCACACATGGGCTGGTGAAGGGGCTGCCCTGGATCCTGGGAAGCACAGGGAGAGCTGGCACTCCCCAGCTGCACCATCTCCTCCCTGGGAAATACAGTGCAGTGCTGTGTGGTTACTGCTAAGGCTGGCAAAGAAGTAGAGGACTTTTCTCCCTTTGGATTCACTTCTTTCTCTTCCTTTTTCAGCACCGCTATCAGTTCCTCAGACAAGTGAAACTGGACGAACTAAAGGGGAAAATAAAAAGATTGCATAGCTGTGTCCTCGCACTAAATTCTAACAAGAGATTATTTAATTTTTCTTTATGGACAGTTAAGACCATCAGTGTGTCCCTGAGGATAGACAGCTGCCTACATGAAATATATTCCCTCTGCATTTTTTGACATTATGATTCACTCACTAGTTTTAATCAGATTCTTCAGAACACCCAGTTTTCTGATTCTGAAAACTTTGATTCTGATTCTCAACTTTGAACTCTGACAACCCCTTCCAGAGATAGAGTTTCACTGAGAAATATGAAATATTTCTGCTGCAGCAAAACTTGCAGGATAAAGCCCAAAGGAGATGCTACCACAGAAGACATAACTCAGTTTTAGGCAATGGAGTTCTGGTTATTTCCAAGACAACTTGTCCCCAGGTTCCTGTGTAATTCAAGAGTGTAGTCAGGATATGTATTTTTTGGTGGTATCTAAGTTTCCATTTCTCACCCTCATAACATGGTTGAGTTTTCATGGTCTCTAGAAGTAAGTCAGAGTAATTGGTTTGACTTCAGTGCAACATTTGGAAGAACCAATCCAGATTTTGTTAATTCTGAAATATTTCCTTTAACAAAATGAACGCAATTAAAAAGAGATCTACTAAATGACCACCCAGTTTTGTTTGGTACAGAATGTTCACTCTTCAGAGTTTAATTTAGTTACTTTACTTTTCAGAGATTTATTTTAGGCCTTCCTGATTTGTTGAAATAGCAATTTGCACATTGTATAATCTGTTTATAGACTTCAGCCGCTAGAAGGTTGCTAGGGATCTGAATCTATTTTGCCTTCAGGCATGTCTGTCAAAGACAGATCTGAAATGAAAAAATAATTACATACTCTTTCAGATTATGTTTTGATGATACTTTTGTTACCCAGTACAACTGAAACAGGATTTTTTTCTCTAGGGGAGAATAAAAACAGCAAAATCATTTTGTTCCAGTGGAAGGAGCAGGTTCATTTATACTTATGCTAAAAAAACTGTAATCGGGATTGGATGTGCTCTCTGTGAAGAACATGGAATATAACATCTGAGACAGAATGGGTTTCATTTGTTTGATTCATCTTCCCCTTTTTAAAGCCCAACTAAGTGAAATATCTACAGTGCTTCAGGAGAGGATTACTTCACCTAATCACTCGTCCCCATGCACAGTTGAGCAGATGTGTGTTGTAATTACATCTGAGAAACAAGCAGGCTGAAGGTAAAGCCTGAGCTCTAGGTGTCTACTCTTCCCCTCCTGAGGAGCATCTCTGCCATTGCTGTATTGGAGAGAGCTCTTCAGCTCTGACAGCACAGGAGCAGCTTCTCTCTCACAAGCAGCCATGGTGAGCTGTGTTTTGACACAGTTTCCTATAGTTAGAACACCCATTCATTAAAAAATGCACAGGAGAGGAGAAAATGAAAGCAGTGTTTATCATTAACTTTAGTATTCTCTACCTGCTTTGCCTGATTTCAGGTTTAGCAATGGTAGAGCTAGTGAAATAATAAAGAATAATTACAATCCAGTTCTAAAACTAAGGAATGATAGGCTGACAGCATTCTCATGCAGCTCAACAAGAGCAAACAAATCTCTGCATCTGCAGGGGAATGACCCATGCAGCTCCTGTGCAGGCTGGGAAGCAGCTGGCAGCCTGGCAGATGTGTGAGGAGCAGGAATCAGCAACAGGTCCTGGTGGCAATGACACAGAGACTCATCAGGGCACGTGTATGGCCAGCTCCAAGTACAGATAAGAAAAAATGTCCTCACAAGGAGAGTGGTTAATTCCAGGAAAGGGTTCTCCAGAGAAGATATGAAACATGCATCCTTGGAAATATTCAGAACTTGGCAGGCCAAGTCCACGGGCAGGACTTTCTTTGAGCAGGACCTTGGGTCCAAGGACTCTTACTGTGTAAATTATTCTGTGTTTGTATGCCAAAGAGGACAAGCAGACTACACCTTCCTGCTCTTGAAGTTAAAGCTGGTCTTTGTCACTTCTCCATTTCACAGATCATGAAAATTTTCATGAAAATGAAACAAATACTGAAAGAGGGGACTGGAGGGGGGGAGGGGGGATGATGGAAGAGGAGAATTGGGCCTTTTCTGGACATATTCATGAACAGCAATAGTCTCTTTGGATTATAAAAACTGCAGCCTGGAGAATTATTATGTTAACCAAACTATTGGTAGAAACTGACCTGGAATCTCTGAGTTTGACATAATTTTATCTGTTTACATGAACCGAACTGCATGATGAGCTATTTTTAGCTGGCGATAATGAACTTCAACAGCTTACAGGACAAATCACAAAGATGGGTCCAACTGTGCAGAGATAAGAGCGAAAATCAGAAGCTCCTCACAGACTTACTGCATGCTAAATATTTTCCATATATATTTAGGAAAACCTCAGATGGAAAATAGAATGTAGAAATGTAATAGAATATTACTCATTTTATTGTGTTTAGTACAAATCTGCCTAGCAATAAAAGATGAGGAACAGAACCTGGCTGTGCCATACAATTTATATTAAGCAGAATTACTTATGAACAGAGTATTTTAAGAAAGCTGATCCTTAATGAGACCCTATCATTCATGCTATACCACGTGATTAGTAACCACAGGAAAATAATCTTCCACCAGGCATATAAATGTACAGGATCTTACAAATGGATATATTAAACAACAAGAATGGAGAGCAGACAAAGACATAAGAAGAATTTTAAAATAAAATGTGGCTGTAACAGTCGATTGTGGTTAGCTACTATTATCAGTTTCCAGAAACTGTTGAGTCTTTCCAGTATCAGTCAGTCCATATATAGATATGATTTTCATTTTATTGTATAGCATAATGCTCTTTTAGTCTCTTATGTTCTGAAGACTGCAAGACCTCCTCCCATAGTCTCCTGTGAGCATGGGCTACCACTTAGTGACTTTTACTGGAGCATGTGGATCTGCTTAGCCCTTAATTCTCAACTTCATGAAACACTGGGACAGCAGATACTAGACAAATGTGAAATGTGAAGATCTGGTGTGTGATTACATATGAATTTTAGGATTTCAGTGTTTGCTCTGGGATGAAGTTTTAAGACAATATATGACCCCGTATTTCTGTATTAGAGCTGTTTCAGACTTTTTCTGTGCTG
This sequence comes from Toxostoma redivivum, assembly GCA_013397375.1. Taxonomy (NCBI): domain Eukaryota; kingdom Metazoa; phylum Chordata; class Aves; order Passeriformes; family Mimidae; genus Toxostoma; species Toxostoma redivivum. The sequence goes on from VXBI01003752.1 coordinate 1,959,721, forward strand.
CCCACCTAACCTGTGCAACTTCCAGGCTGAATAACTGCTTCCTGCTCTAATTCTAAATAAAGAGAAACTCATCCCACACAAGCTCAAAGCTAGTCAGGTGCTACTTTATAGCACTGCACAAATGTCTTTGACAAGGGTTAGAGATGTACAGAAACATGGGAAAATATGAGGTTAAAAGTTATCACTACAATAATACCTTACATTTTAAGTAAGTTGCAGAAAAGAAGAAACAATTTGTGTTATACAACTATTCCAAGCTGACAAATTTCATGAGTACAATCACTGGGTCATATATTAAAACTGAGTGAAAAAGAATAAAAATGAAAAAAAAGGAAATAATTTATAATCAAACATTTTTTTGACTATGTTTGCATCCCATTTTAATGTTTTGTTTGGGGTTTTTTTGAGGTTTTGGGGTTTTTTTTAAGCTTTTAAGCAAATCAAGATTTGTAAACCCAAGTTTTTTTCTTATTCACAAAAAGACATTTGTGGTGACTAAACAAAATTTATTTGAGTGAATGCCAATTGCAGTTTATAAAGGTTAGCTGTGGGAAAGAAACAATGCTAGTCACTAGGCCTACAAAATCACAGCCATAATAAGGAATTATAGGAGACAAAATAATCCACAAAGTGGGAATGGTTTATCTAATATTAAAAAATCTGTAAAAGAAATGAAACCATTTTAATAGAAGTTATGTATGTTTCCAGAAAATTTGCTAACTAAATAAAAATAGTAGACTCAACATATTATTTTAATAATCTTTTTGCCCCTTCACATCATCATATCTTCTCTTAAAATAGAAATTGAATTTATATGCAAAATCATGTACTAGAACAGCTGTAATGAGTTGCGAAGATATTATTACCAATTCCATCTTTTTCTTGCTATTTTTTTCAGCTACATTCAAGTTAAACATTAAGTTTTGCTTTTCCAGTGTATTCATCTTTAAATATAAGGAACTACTTGTCCTATTTCTGAAATTGAATGTGGTACAGACACAAAGCCCATTGATGCTGAGAAGACTTCAGTGTGTTGTTCCATCCAGGATGAGAAATATTTCATTCTCTGCTAGACCAGATTATATCTGGCCTGGCCACTAAGATGAGAAGGAGGAGGGAAGGCTCCTGGCCTTTCCTGGGTCCCCTTTGAAGGATTTAGGTACTGTAAAAATGAGTTAACTTTCTGAGGTCACCTGGAAGTTTCTTGCTTCTGTCCCAGCAATAGTCAGCAGCAGAAAGAGAGCCCTGAGCTTGGAAAGGTAATGGGGTTTGCTACCAGCTCTGCAGTGATTAGGAAAAACAGGTGGTAAAAATGGAAATGTTACAGCCTTTTTGGCAGATACAGACTCACTTTCATTGTGAGTGTCTGAATACTGGATACATTCTAGTCTATTATTTTCTGTGGCTCACACCTGAATGATGTTTTTGATACTCATTTTGAGTCTGTATCATTTCTGTGGATGATTTTAGAAAGCTCTGGTTTGATTTGTGCCACAGAATTTGAGTCACTAATCTTCAGCTACAGAATTGCCATTGCTGGGTTTGGATAAAAACAATATACATTCTGCTGCCTGGAGGAATATGTTTTCCTCTCCTATTTGATACCTGACATAATTTCTGCTGAAATTTATTTACTGTGATTTCCTCAGTAATTGATTTCTATGCCATGGGCTTTTTCTTTTTCCTTTTTTTTTTTCCTGTTGTTTTTGTTGCTGTTTTGATTTGCTGCTCTCAGTTCTTCAAATCATGCTTACCAAGATATGAAAGAGTATAACTTTAAAGGAGGAAAAGCAGTGGTGGCCACTCAAATATTTTTAAATTCAGTTGCCTGGGTAGTAGAGTAGTACTAGTGATTGGTGAGAAATCTCGACATTCTTTTGATCTCTCTTTAGACTGAAAACCTTTTACAAGATTTGCATTGGATTTACATTTTCATTTCATGATTTTTTAAGCTGAAAACATATTTTTGTTAAATTAAGAAGGAAATTATTTAAGGGTGTGCCTACATTTCCCTGTCATATTCCTGTTTGTGATTGAAAATTTTCTCTATTTAGTTCAGGATTTAGTTCAGATATTGGCAAAGAAAAGGAGTTGAATTGTGTATGGCTGATGACTGGGTCAGTTTTTAGTAATGATTTTTAATTCAGAAAGATTTAATATATTCCGTGTAACTTGTACATAACTTACTCTAAAATATAAGATAACAATCATGCAGAACATATGATGGAAGGGATCTTGACTTTGTATGCTTTGCATCCATTTGTGACTGTTCCTTGTAGACTATCAGCTCTCAAAATAGCAAGGAAAGAAGTGGGAAGTTGAAAGTATGCTGCTTTCTGCTGTCTGGATTCATAACCATTCAATCTTTTCAACCTTTATCTAAAAGGTGTTTTTATTGCCTTTCAGACCACAAAATATTCTTTAAGTCTTTTGGCATAGCTGGAGAAAGAATTAAAATGAGGATGAGAATTAAAAAGATGATACCTGCTGAATGGACTAAATCTATGTGTCATCTCCTGCTTGGGTATACACCAGAATCACACCCAGGATGGAAAATGCAAATATATACCAAAGGAGAAATTAGAAAAACATGTGGCTTAGGGGTGTGTAGGAGAAGAGCATAACTGGAGGATGGAAACCTGAGAGTATGTCTGACACCCTGAAGCATGGTGGGCAACTGGGAGAGCAAAGCCTGAAATGGAAGGGGTGGAAGGAGCCAAACACAGTTGTCTTTAATATATCACTCAGGTGGGATCCTGAAGTGAATCAATCACAATGGACTGCTTGGAAGGGACCTGTAAGCAAATCAAAAACTTAGGAAAAAGCACTGTAATTCTTCACCAAGGTATTCCTTCACAAAAGTACTCCTTCACTGCTACACCATGTGGGCAGCTAAGGACCTAGGAGTGAACTCTAGGGTTAGGTTATATGCCAGCTTACATGCTAGGTGCATCCAATTAGACTTTGCTTTGGCTCTACAGTCTAACAAACTATTTCCTGCAGTGCACAACAGCCCTGATTCCACAACAGATGGGTAATTCTGGTATCATGAAATCTGCACACGGACTCTGAAACAAAACCTAGTATAAACCTGAAATGGCCACTAAGGATTAAAATTGCAGCCTGTGAAGGGTCTCATCATGTATCAGAAAAGTGCCAATAATAATTTCTTTCTCTGAAGCCCTGCTGTGACCTCACCTGCAACAGTTGTGTGCAGTTCAAAGCACCCCAAAACACAAAGATACTGTCAGAGTGTAGAAGACAGCAGTAGGAAGTGTCATGAAGATAGATGGTTTAAAAGAGGTGATGTGGAAAGAAAGAAATTATAAGATGCTGCCTATGTGAGAATGAGGTTAAAAGAGGGAAAAGATGGATCACCACTAAAAGCTGCATGTTACATTGCTTTTAGATTGAGAGCCTCATGATGAATGTCAAGAAAAAAATCCTTGGCATTATTTCTCAGGGAGCCCTGTAGCAGCATTTCCACTCAGTTCCAGCCCATCCTAAAAATTGCACTAATAAATATTGCAGTGTCTTACATTTTTATCATAGTAGGAATCAAAAAAATGTTTCCACACAGAAGACATCTAGCTCTGATTTCCCACCCTAATTTCCATATAGAAAATAAAAAAATAAATACTAACACTACATCCTCTCTGGACACATCCAGCCAAATTATGCTGGGTCACAAACACTGGCTCAGTGAAGTCTGTGCACACAGCCAAAAGCTGATTTGATCCATAGTGTGATATGCAAGTAAAGCAACAGTGGTTGGACATTTATACCCTTAAATGAGGTCATATTTAATACTCCATGAGCATTTCTGGTCATCTCTGTATAGTGAGGTCATTGTAGGAAAGAAGTGCAGCAGGAGGCAATCAGTATTGTTTAATGTAGAGACTTAGGAGTTCCATACTTTTTCCGAACCTTTGTGAATGTAGGGCTGTGTTAAAAGGAAAAAAAGAGAATTGGAGGGGCATTGAGGTCCACGAAGACTGCCACCTATTTAAATTCCAGTCAGAGATAAGAGCACAGGTTTGGCACTAACAGAAGGTGAAATAAAGTTTAAAACAATTAATTGACTATGATTTTTTTAAAGCGTAGTCACTAAATATGGCTGCAGTCAGTTTGAATTAGATTACTGATGATTGGAAATGGGATATTAAAAGCTACTCACATCAATGCTTTCCAAACAACTTTGTTCCACCCACAGTGGATGCAATAGCATTTTGTTATGGGTTCTATGTGCCTCTTTCAATTCAAATTTAAGGATTTCTGGGGACTACAGGGGCTGAAATCCAGTTTAAATTGCCGTCCTTTGGAACACACTCTTAATTCCCGGGAAGAAAATGAAATGTTTTTGGTTTTGTTGCAGCTGCCTCCCACTCTCCCCCGCCCCCTTGGGCGCTGAAATCTATAAACACAGTAGGTTTATCACAGGCACATTCTCATGTTCTCTTCCTTTGGCTGAGGACAGGAAAAAAAGGCTGAAACAGCATCCTGAAATCTGCAGCCATGCATTGCCTGTCTTCATTTGTATTAAATTCTAGAGAAAATTTTAAACTTCTTGCTAATTACAGGCCAGCTATGTACAAAGACCTTAATTATTTATCATTTTACAGTATAAAGAGATTAGGTTTTAATATTAAAACACTCTTTCCATTTGCTTTCAGTGGTTTGTTTTACTGAAAATCACTTTGTTGTCCATATAGATGGTTTTCTTTTGTTATTCTTTTCAAGATGTTATTGATTTCAGTGCAGAAGTTTCACTTCCATTCCTTTAAATGCATTGTGTTCTTTAGAAGTTCAGTATCAACAACTGGTGGTTATTTGCAGGTTGCTGTCTGGAGAGGATGAAAAACTTCTTGCTACCCTGTAGAGAGAGCCTCACACCAGCATTTGTGCCCTTGCAAATTAGATGCTCAAATGTTAGAGATTTTAGAGTCTTCCTAGGAAAATTAAGTGCAAGTATTTTCAACCCTTAGTTTACCATGTCAATAATATGATGTGTGCTATAGTAGCTACCTATCCATGCATCATCTGTAAGTACAAATAACTCAAGTCTTTTGCTTCAAAGGGATCAAAGTGATCTTGTGACTGACACTAACCATGCTTTATAAGAGAACAGCGATAGAAGTAAAAATAGCAGAAAGCAGATAAACACATATAAACCCCTACTGTCAGCCATCCAAGGCAAACTATTCACTTAGAAACTGAAATGGGATAAAATATTTACCACTTCAGGAAAGAGAAGAAAGAGAAGAGTGACAGAGAGAGAAACATGAAGATCAGCACTATGTTTCACATGAATGTACCTTCTGGTACTCAGGTCACAAGGCTCAGATGTGATTCAAACATTCGACTGAAAATTGGATTATTTGGAGATTCAACCATTGAGGTGATTTATTTTGTGTGAGCTGAATATTTAGCCCAATAAAAAAATTATCTAAGATCTCTTACTCACACTTCAAGCTGAAAATTACATTAGAGCTATGGCAAACCTAACATTTTTTTCATATTGTCATTTTTATATCTGTATCTTCAGGGCTTTAAAAAAAATAAAGTAGTTTCAATTTTATGTTAAACACTGGGACTAAAATGAATTATGTTCTGTGAGAGGAGACATTTTCAAGAAATATGTTTTATGATGACTATAAGATTATACATGTATTTCACAAGATGGTATCCCTATCACTATCTTATGGCTAATATTATTCAAAATAATGAAAATTTATTTCTTATGGTAAAACATCCAACAGATATGTTTTTAAAAATCACTTGTTGTTTTAATTGCTATGTTTACTCATTTGAATGCAATAATGCATAAAACGATACCTCTTCTTTTACAAATGTGTATATATTCCTCACTTAGATTAATGAGAAAGAATTTTTTTTCTTAAACATAAGGGGTTTGTCAGTATCTTGTCTTACAGGTACCTCGCATGGTGTTGTATATTTTATATATTACATCAATTAGGTAATTCCCAGAAAAAAAAGTACAGATAAAAAGGCTGTACATATAGCTAATTGCTCTTCTGAGGCAAATTAAATACACGAAAATAGAGCTGCATGGGCTGAGACAAGGCAGCTGTCCCTAGTGAGCTGTGTTAAATTTTGGAGGTTTGCAACGAAAAAGGAAAAATGTCAAGGGAAAAGAAAGATATAAATAAAAAAAAAATCATCTTCCATCAGAGAAAATTATGAAACAGTTATGCAGTTTTCAGTTATGCAAATCCTGTCTAGCAGTTGCTTTAATGCTCTGATTTTTGAGTTAATAAACATGAGCTTTTCTTCATATAAAATAGATTTTCTCATTTGAAGAAGGTACTTGGATTAAATAGTTGAAAGCAGGGAAGATACTGGAGAATAAATATTCAATCATCCTTTGATTCATAGAGTAGTTATTCTTATTAGTCTGGAAAGGCTCCAGATTATTCATTCTATTTTGTTGAGCTATATAAAGTCTACATTTGATTGCTAATACTTGATGAGTGTTTTATGTAATTAAAAATCCTGGTTGTTGAACAGAACAATGAAATATGCATAATTTCCCTTTGTCTCTCTTTTTTTTTTCTAACTCAAAGCTGTTCATACTTAATTTAGGAGAGGTAAAATGGTCTACTATTAATGTGCCAAGAGCAAAAAAAAACTGAACTTCTAGCTTTATATCCCATTTGAACCCATAAGCAATCTTTCATCAGTTTCAGCAGACATAACTGTCCTCCTGACGTAGCTTGATTCAGTGCTGAAGCATATTGACAGCTTGAATCAGCTTGAACGCCCTAATTCCACAACTGGAAAAACTGGTTTATATGTCTACTTCTTCAATAAGATACTTAGTCTGGAGGGTTAAGTCCAAGTTGGCCTCTGCCCTGGAAGGATTCTAAGATCTGTCCCTGCCATCATGACACTGTGTGCCTTTGTGGTCCCCCATGCTAAATTCATCCTTAGCAGACACTCAAAAGCTGATGGCAAGGGATACCTTAGCATAGAGATAAAGACTAGGTTGGACTGAAGTTATTCTGTCAGCTCTTGTGCCAGCCCTGTGGCAGAAGACCTTTGTGCTGGTCCCTTTCTGCCCTGCCACACAGCAGCATCCCCCGTGTGGTGACATCCAGCAGAAGGATGGAGGTGAGGGCAGGCTGTGACTGATGCTACAGGAGCCTCCCAACTTATATTCTCTTCCCTTTCCTTCCCCAAACCCCACCTCATCTAGAAGTCTCCTGCAGAGAATACTGGATGTGGTGAGAATGATTTCTTTGACCTCAATCCCTACACATCTTCCTAGAAACCATCTTTATCCGGGGCTCTGGACTGAAGTTATTCTTTTTGATGCTGTAATCTTCATACAGGGTCCATGCATGAGGCACTCCTGGTATTCATCTTTAGGTAAAAAGTGTTCAGTACAAGCAAGAATGTTTTAGATTTCCAATAAAGATCCTGAAACATAATTGCTATTCTGGGGAACAAAACTGCTTGTGTTTATGAGTGTGATCAGTAATCACAATCTTGATGGAAAACAATACTGACAAGCAAAATATATGAGAGACAAGAAGTGGACAGAATAGATAAGATCTGAATTGTATATGTCCTGTATCAAATCTCCAGCAGTGACCTGAGAATAAATGTGAATGCTTCAAGCTCCATATCCCAAATGATTCTAGCAGCAGTGGTGAATGTCAACTTGACAGTAGCTTGGGTTTATTTTCACAGTGTGAAAATTAAAATGTGTGTGACATGATGGGAAAGCATGGCATAAAAACATGGAAAATTGACTAAGGATTAAATGCTTGATGACTGGTGCTGGAGAGGAAACTTGAGCAGCAGAAGAAAAACAATGCAGTTTTCACTAGATACTCACTAGAATCAATATTGCCTTTTGAGAAGAGTCCCATAATCTTTTTAATCAGGCCATTTTGCTTCTGGAAACAATTCCACAGGTCATGGTAGTGAAGATCCTGTGAGCTAATGAGTATTAGCAACACACCAGACCAGGACCTGGGAATGAACTGCAGAACTAATGGCAGTTTGGCTTTGTGGTGCCCAGACAAAAACTAGGACTATTCAAGAGTCAGTTTAGGACTTCTCATCAGTGTGAAGTAAACTAAGTTTACTAGGGCAGCATTTACTATTTTGGGTGTGTTTTAACCCCCAACTATAGAAATCTGGAAATGGCTATCTATAGTGAGTAGTTTCCTCTTCATTGCCTGTGAAGAGAAGCAAGCACTTCAGAAGTGAGTAACTTTATTCTTTGAAAGAGGGAGCCAGAACTGCCTGTTGAAAGCAAGGACTGCATTGGCTGGACCCAGGGACCCCACCTTGGCATTCATGGGAGGAGCTGCAGGCTGGGCAGGCTGGAATGCTGCATCAGTTTTTATTGACTGTATTTTTCAACTAACTAAAAAAAATAAATGTTTTCAGGAGGTAGAATGTGTGACGACTTTAACTGGCATAAAGTTGTCTCTCATGGAATAGAAATTGTTTAGAAAGGGACAAAGAAATGAAGTTAAAAAGTATAATCTTTTTCATTTAGAAAAGCATCACAATTGCAGGCACACACAGAATGCAATAACATATTTTATGTTTGCTACTCACTGTCTCAAAGCAGTTTAAACAGCCAAAGGAAATGAGAGAACCAGAAAGATTTACAGTATGTATTGATATTCTTGCTGCAGGCAAAGAGACATAGCAAATTTGGTTTAGACAGTTCTGAAGGGAATTCTTTTGTAGAAGTCTAGGCACATCATATTTTATTTCACAGTGCTGTGCATACAGCATGCAAAAGAAAAAAAAAAGATAAGGCAAGATTTCAAGCATAAATGCATATCATTTTAATTAAGAATTATAAAGATCTTTCCTTTCCATAACTTTATTTTTACAAAGTTTTTTGGTAGAGAAAAGAACTGGTAAATGAGAGTTACTGATGAGATGCGCAGTAAATGAGATTATGTCTTCTTTTGGGATGGGTTTAGAGACATCAGCTGAGCTTCCATTTTAAAATTGTCATTGGAGGAAACTATTGTTTGCTTACTGCTATCATTCCACACTCCTGTGGAGTGCACCACTTGCAGTATGGAAATATCAATAGGAAGCCCCAAACCTCTTAACTCAAAGGAAAATAAAGTAAATGCTAGCATTGATCAAATATTAATATTGGAAAAATAGAAAAAAACTAAGCCATTCCTCATGCATAAATGTTCCACAAATGCCTGTATAAATATTCCTATTATAATCTTACAGCATAGAGCATATTTGAAAATTTTCAAAGGTCTAACATTCTTAAATATTCCTGTGGAGCAAGTTGTTAAAAAAATGAAATGGCACGTTAAAAAAAAAGCCACACAAGTTACAAAAACCCCTGTGACAAAACAAGTTTTGAATTGAAATTATCCCAAACCCCATATAAATCTGATTTTGTTTATGAGACCCTTTTTTTTTTTGTTAGTATTTTAAGACTCTTGCAAACTTTCAAATAAGAAAGACTGGTAAGGATGTGTTTAACCTTTAAGTTAACCACACACACTTCAAACATCGTTCTTGGCCAAAGAGCCAAGGTTCTTTTGATCTCTTTGAGGCAGCTGTATAATTCCTCCATGTAAGCAGAAGTCTGCATTGGGGTAGAGTATACATGAATAACACATTTCCCTTCATCTGGATCTGAGTGTGTGCAGAGCCCTTCACAGCTACAGAAGTGAGCTACAGACTGTTCACATTTGTCTGGTCTCCTTTCCCACTGACTTTCCTTGGTTTTTAGTGTTTCCTATGATCACCACATTTGTAAGAATTCCCTCTGATTTCTCTTCCATCAAAGCACTTGGATGAGTTTTCCAACATGACTGTAGGAAGAGGAATGGAAACCCCAAGGAATCCTGCCAAATATCTTCCCTCAAAAAACACACAAACACTGTAATGGTCAGGAGACAGTCATGCATTTATGAACAAGCCCATTTTCACCATCTTGCAGGGCAAAGTCAGCTACAATTACTCTAATGATCAATAATTTATCACAACAAAGACCATAAGGGTACCCTTCCCTTCAACCTCATCACATTTCTAGAGAAAGTGATTATGAACAATAATGCCACATCCTGATTTCTCAACGTGTTTGAGAGGACTGAACGCTACTGCACTTTCTTCTTGTGTGCTTAGGTAAGCACCTATCCTGCATCTGTGCTTCCTCTCACATCCACTTCATGATTCATTCTTGTTAACCTACATCAGCCAGTTCTTTGTTGAGCACCACTTTTGCAGTTCCGTGGAGCCACAATCTTCTCTCCCTTTTCTTGTTCCAAATGAGGTAAATTCTGAAACATACCCATGGATCAATGTCTCCAACTTGCTTATTTGGTGTTCTCTCAGCAATATTTCCTTTGGACATAAATAGAGGAGAAAGAATAGATTTCTTCTAAATTTGACTCAGGTCTGACTTACAAAACTTTAAAAGGATCATTTAGAAAAAAAATTGTCTGCAAACCTGAGTAAATATTTTTCAAAAACTAAGTCATTGAAAATGCAGTATCCTTCAAAAATGTTGCAATAATACCAAGGACTTAGTTGAATCACTAAAGCAGGAAAATGAGGAAAGTGAACCACTATACTTGCTCCTATTTACCAGCATTTCCTCTGGGCACTTGAACCCTGTGGGTGCCACCTCAGCTAAAGGCTCCTCAAGATGCCTTCATTTCTTACACTGATAATGATGGATTTCACAGCTGGACGGTTCCTTAGTGGATTGCTGATATCTCAATTAACATACTCTAACCATGAATAACAACATCTAGCCACAGGATTTAAGCTTCTTAAACCAAGTGTTTGTCTTTTCTACAGCTTCCTGCATTTTACAGCTTCCAGATGTCAGGGCCACCACTTCATCCTGCGTTACACATACGTGTCAAAAGTTAGTTTTAGCTGAATCAGAAAAAGAACTGTGAAAAGGAAGAGGGTGTGTTATAATCTCAGCTGGATCAATTTTACAGTCCCCTAAGTGCTGTCACTTCCAACAGTGCAGGTTCAGTACTGATGAACCCACTGTGAGCCAAGTGCTAAATCTTTTAATTGGGCAGGGGAGTTCAATCCAGTGCTGCTGTAACACTGGAAGCTGTCTGATAAATAGCTATAGGTTTGTCACTTAACTTAAAAGAGCACCTTTCAATGCCTCTCTCTTTGTTGAGTTAGGCCCTCATTATATTTTAAATACTACTCTCCTCCAAAACATGAGAGGAAGTGAGGTGTTGAAAACTGAATGTGTTTTTACTAACACAGGCAACCATCTAAAGATGTGCTGCAGCTGCTAACACAGCAGTCACAGGTTGAAAATATATCCTTTCATCACAGGAAGATCTTCAAGCTGGGCACACAGCTCTTCTTTTGACACTAGGCACTTCTTCATAGAGACACCTGCTTTGTCTTCAATCAGCCTTCAACAGTAGACTGAAAAGTGTTTTAGGTTAGAAATATACAGTGCAGTAGATCCTCACAAATGGCAAAGTGGCTGATGAGAGCTAGTCCTGGTGGTCATGAAATATGCATGTGGACAATGAGTGCTGAGGGGGAATGTAAGCTATTAAGGCCTGTATTTAATTTATGCTATTGTAAATCCATAATGGTTTCTTCAGAATTATCTGGATTTGTGATATAGGGTAGCAGAATAAAGCATACATAATTCCTGTGAAGCAAATGACATCAGAGTGGAGTCTATTATTTTAGCATTAATATTGACGCCTTTGATATTTCACCCTCATGATTAAATTTTGCTGCTACCTAAATAGAAAAGCTAATCATATAAATTATATAAGTATATAAATCAAGCAAGTTAAGTATTTTTCTTACTGTACATAAAATACTTGTTATTTTAGTCCTGACTTACTGATTTGATCTCTGCAGTGTTCATGACACCACATCTAATCACACTTACATTCTTGCAGCACAATGAAAGGAGAAAACACTTTAAAAATCAAAGACATGGTCAGGATAGACTCTGAGGAGATAAATTAAAATTTAAACAATATCAGGAAGTGCAGTAATGCTCAGAATTGCAGGATGACTGTGGAGTAGAAAGTCTTTAAATAGTTCTGGCACTGATTTCACAAGTGTTTTATGTATGGTGTTGAATCAGATCTAGACTAGTATTTTGGATGTGCTACTTTGTATCCCTCAGCAGGCTCCCTCTGTGTCCCTCACTTGCATGACACCACTGTTGCCAAGAATTTCCCTCCATCCTGAGAGTTGTGGAACTGATTAAAGGAAAACATTTTCTTTAAATTGGCTTCCTTCATGGATCTGCCCTTTCCTTTCTGGCTCACAGAATCAGCAATCCCAGAGCATTTAGATGGGAAAGTTACAATAAGGATCAGATAAACTCAGATAATCCATCAGCAGCAACATCTAAATAATTCACAGGTTTGTATTGCAATATATTTTCTTTCATCTTGGTGCTAATGTAGTTAACATTAATTATGATGATTTGTTACACTACAATGACAGTTGTGCTTTTTTGAGGTTAGGAAATCAGGAGTAATTTAGTATGCTGTAGAAGATCCCATCAATCTGCTTGCACCTCCACAGCCTGACCACACTTGTCATTTTTGGAATATGATTACCTTCTAGTTCTTTTTATACAACACGCAACCGGATAACATGAAATTATTCAAAGAAGTGAGAAAAAAGTAATTATTGTGTTAGTTTTTCACTGTCATTTGTTTGTAGTCTATCAAAAAATGATACTTATGTGACTTTTTCACTGTGAGTAAATTAATATCTTCTCTGAGTACTTCTTCATGAAAAGCTGGCTGGTAGAAAGCAGCTAACTCATCAGCATTGGCACAGCACTGCTGTGTACAGCTTTCAAAATGATGCTATTTCCTCCATAAGGCAGTAGTTGTAGTTTTGGTTCTGATTATGAAATCTTTTTCTGCAAAGTAATTTGTATTTTTTTCAAGATGACATGTTCTTTATTAGCATACTTTAGTTCAATTAATATTTATAACATTTTTCCCATCCCCCCCGCCCC